>JBCFYV010001096.1:0-48764 GCA_039000515.1 Timema cristinae | reverse complement strand
AATTTTTTGTGGAAAATCTTTTTTGCTCTTTAAAAGCTGTGTACTTTGCTCTAAGAGAGGTACTTTTTAAAAAAATTTATAGGACTCAAAAAGTGAATTATTTTCGAATCTCTAATATTCACTGAGCTTGAAAACACAGTGCTGTGGAAGCCACCTTCTCTGTTCAAGAAAATCGGGATCAGTTTTTTTAAGTTCACATTTGGGTCATCCTGGAATTTGTAAAATGTTTTTGGATTTAAAGGGATTTTGGGGTAAAATCTTGAGTACTTACCCCAATTTAAAATTGTTGAAACAAAAATCTATTGTTTTACTATTTTTGGAGAGATGTAAATATATCAAACTCACTTTTGTAATATTAGGGATTGCGGTGAAGGGGAAAGTTTGGGTTTTGATTTCCCTTTAAGTTTTTTCAAGCGAAATTTTTTTCTTTGGGGTTACTCAATCTTACTCCAAAAAATGTGGTTGCTTTTCCTTTGGATTGATTATTCCATCTGACAACACTAAAAGGGAAAACTACAACTTTTTTTAAATAAAAAGTAATTTTTCATCAAAAGGAGATTTATTTTATTTAAAAAAAAAAAAACACTGTAATTGCAAAAGTTGTTTTTTCTCCAAAAACACAAAAAAGTTTCCTTAAAACGGTCAGTCCCACCTTGGTCGTATAGATTTGATATTAGAGTGCATGGCATAGCTGAAATTTACCATGAACTTAGTAAATGAAAATGGCCGGTTAAAATGATTTTAAATTTTAGACTTTGGAAATTTTTAAAAAAGTATTAACTTAAAATCGTTTTTTTTAAATATAATTTTTTGTTTTTCTTTATGAAATTTAAAACATTTACCCCATAACCATTTTTTTGATATATTTTTAAAATTTTTCAGGAAAAAAAACCTTTTTTAAAACATGTATTAGACACTTTAAAAATAAGTTTGGTTAAAAAAAGATATTTTGGTGGAAGATAATTTTTTCCTTTCAAGAATTAACAATAACTCTTTTATTTTGGAAAAAAAAAAGGGGGGGGGCCTTTCATTCATTGTATTTCATAAAGGTACCACTTTTTTAAGTAACAATATTTTAAATTACAAATTTCTTATGTTTGTATTTTAAAAAAAATGTTTCAAAAATTTAGTTATGTAATTAAGGAGTCAAATGAAATTGTATCGTTATTTTTTTTATTGATCTTCTGAAAATATTAAGTTTTTTTTTTTTTTGGTTAAAAAAAATTTTAAAACTTAGCCCTTTTATTTTTTTTTTTAAAATAATTTTCTTATCACAATAAACTGTAAATAAAAGAAAAAATCTAAACAAATTATCATTATCTATATTAAAAATAATCAAGAAATAAATCTGACTAACAAAAACATCCTTAAAAAAAAAATAGAGTAAGTTTTATTAAAGATAAGTTTTACAAAAAGGAAAAAGCCGCATAAAATGGAATTAAAAAAAAAAAATAGTTTTATGGAGTGATAAAACCCTTTTTTAACCCAAATATTATTGGGAAAATTTTTTTGTAGGGGTTTTTTCCTTAAGAGTGTGTCTCAGGGGGACTCAATTTTTGGTTTTATGAGCAAATTAAATGCTATGAAGCCTCATAAATGCACTGAGGAACAAAGGTTTGTTTTATTTTTAAAGGAAAAGGGGGTAGGGGTTTTTGACTTAACTTGCATTTTTGTGTTTTTTTCTTATTTTATTTTATATATGTGTCAAATTATATGAAATTGATGAAGTTTGACAGTCTTAAATATATAATAAATAGCAAATTTTTGAAAATTTTCAAAAAAGGTTTAAATTTTATAGCTTTCTTAAAAATCAATTTTTTTACAAAAATTTATAATCCATACTATAACATTGACAATTTGTTTCTATGGCTACCTATGTTTTAATAAAGAATTTTGAATCAAAGATTTGTAGACAATCTTTTTACCACCACCCACCAGAGCTTTTACATTTTCAACTACACAAAACAAGCCTGAATAAAAGAATGTCTTTTTATTCTGAATTTTATTTAAAAAACAATCAATAAGTCAGATAATTACTGAAATATTTTTTTTTAATTTCAAAGGGTTTGTGTTTTTTGGGGAACAGCACCATCATTCTCTTGTATATAAAGTTTGGTCTCAAAAAAATATATTAGAATAATATAGGGATTGAACAACCAAATCAAAACTTGGCCTAGTGCACTTAATAGTTTTTAGAAAAAGCCCCTGTGTTTAATTTTTTCAACATAGTCCAAAAAGAAAAAAACCTTTTTTTAAGCATTTAAAGATATTCAAAAGGATTTTAAAAAAAACTTTTCAATTTTGAATATATATAAAAAACCCTTTTTACGGCCCTCATACAATGAAACTTTATTATAGGCCAGTCGACAGGTCATTTAAATTGGTATTTGGGGGAAAATTCTGGGGCAAGCTGAAATTAATTTTAAAAATTTTTAATGGGTATCATTACACATATCAATTTTTGCACTCTTGATAGGCCCGGCCGGATTTGACCACCATCTTGAAAAAGGGGCCAAAAAAGTTACTTTTTTTTTATATTTGTAAATATCTTGCTTAGTAAAAGTTAAGATAGGTAAATTTCTCTGCAAAATGTTTTTTATACATTTTTGTAGTAAGAATGCTCGTTTGAAAGTAATAGGGGGTCAAAATATTGAATTTTTGAGCAGTTTACTTTTATTTGTTCTAATGTATTATGTATTATTGTAATGTTTAGTTAAATACTATTTACTATTGTTTCAAAATACATTTGTCTTCTCTCAATTTACTACTGCCCAAGGTATAACAGCAGGTCAATTAACCTGTAGTACCCCTTTTGTATGTTGAACTTTTTGCAATGCCAAAATTTTGTACAGTTTTTTTTACTGTTTTGTAGCACAAATAAAAAGTTTAGTACCTGTACCCTTTTTGAGTAATTAGCAGATAGATGTGGCCATCCATTTTAATATTTTGTATTATTTGAATTTTTTTTCAATCAAAATTTTTGAATTTGTTTTGTACCATTTTTACCACAAATAAAAGTGGTGTACCCCTACCCGTTTTGTGTAATAGCATATAAATTTGGCCACTCAAATTGATAATTTTGTATTATTTTGAATTCTGAACATTTTCAATGCCAAATTATTTTTTATCTGCCCTTCTGTGTATACTTGTTTATTAATTTTATTAAATGACTTAATCAACCAACCATGTTTTCTATAATAATTATTTTAACTTACTATAGTTTGCCCACGGTTTCGATCACATTTAAGTTGGGTAGATTAATTTTTTTTACCGAACCATCTAAACAGGTTTTCTCAAACTTTATGCCCTTAAGCCTTACTTGAACATTAAAATTACTTGTTAAGCCTCACTTTTATAGAATAAAATAACTTTTTTACATAAAATAAGAAAATGAGGCACTTATTATTTCATTGATTTAAATAATTTCTGAGAAGAATGTTGTAGAAGTTGTGAATATTAAGAATACTAAGGTTTTGGAAATATCCATAAAATATCAAGCTTGTTTTAACATTTTATGATGTAAATAGTATTTATGAAAAAGGAGAAAATATGTACTTGTCATTTGGAAAAGAGATTTTTTTTTTCCTATCACACAAAGGAAGACCTTTTTCAACTTCCAGTTATTTCTGTAATTAAAATTAACATACTTACTTGTTGATAAATTACTTTCATTGAAATAGCATGTAGATGCAAACATCAAAATTATTTTATTGCTTCATTAAGTCAAATAGACATTAATTTGTTACAGTCAAACATATCTTTAGCAAGCTGGGCGAAGTGAACAATTGGTTCCCAGATAAAACGATGCTGTGCCCCACCTGAAATCCCCTTGCGCTTCACAGTTTGAGAAATCCTGATCTAAATAACCAAAAATACAATTTCAGACATGTATGAGGCGAATTTTTTTTTTATGTAAATGAAGCCGCATATTAACTACTACCTATAAGAAGGAACCAAAATTATATTTTTTTAAATGTATAATGTATGCAGTCTTTGCATAAATATATGCTCGCCTACACAGTTATGTTGTAATAAACACCAAAATAAATAGTTTAAATTTACTATCTAATAAACAATACTAAATAAAACTTATTTAATGCAAAAACTATAAAATAACTGAAACATACCTACATTTAGGGCACACCTGCAAGCCCATTAACTATGGTTCTTTTACACGAAGGGATTGTTTCAATGAACACCAAAAGAAGTAGTTTAAAATTTACTATTTAAAAAAAAAATTAAATTGAAAGAATCACTCTAGTAAGCACCTTAGCATATCAACCAATTGTTCTGATAGTAATATGTTTCTATTAGTTTTTCACATTTCCTCCTCTCTACCCCCAATCACCATTTCTCTAACTCCCATATAAACACTTATAGTTTTAAGACTTATTTAGTCAGCTATTAGTTGTACTTTTACCTGTCAGCCAAATTTCCCTTTTCTATTACACCTAAAAGTGATTTTTATAACTTTCCCCTAACCCCTTAATTTCCTGGAGTTCCATTTTAAATTGTTCATACTCGGAGTATAATATTATTTTGGCTATTTGGAGTTTGATTTTATAACTCTACCTATCTGAATTTTTATTTTATTTTATACCCCATCTCAAAAGGTTTTTTTCTATTATAGTCCATCACCACTATGTTTCAGAATTCCATTTTAAATTATTATTATTTTTTAAATGTTTATTTGTATGGGTTCCCATACCTGCTTACCGAATTTATGTTTTTTACCACACAGAGAAGTAATTTAATGTATTAGTTTTGGAAATTTATAACTCCCCACTTTCATCCTCCCACAATTTCTCCAACTACCATTGGAAATTTCAAATTTTAAGATTTATTTGCTTATCTTGATGGGTATTTATACCCAAGGATACTCATTGATCTATGTATAAATGGATGGACATCTGTAACTGAAATTTTTGAGCTGTCGTCTGTACACCATTGTGTAAGAGAGAAGAAAACTTTCGGTATCTCTTTCTCTCTTACACACATACAGATAATGTGTCATTTTGACATAGTTCGTAATTTGTATGAATATACAAGATATATCAATGTTGATTAGTAGATGAATAAATGAGTTAGTAAAAGTTTGAAGTGGATAATAAGTTCAACACTCGTAGCTTGTTTAGTTAAATAAGTCAATGTAGGTTAATATAGTAATACTTCCTGCAAGCCGATAGCCTAAATTAGCGTTTTAACGGGAGTCGAACAGGAACCGATACCACAACCCAAAAAATACTATTCTGAAGAAACCGGAATTGGAACCATTAAATAATTTTAGGTTCTTAAAGGTTCACAGTTTTACAGAATTGTATACAATTTTGACACATTTATTAATTATTTTCTAAGCTTAGTTTAATTTTGAAATGGTGTTTTTTCCACTTTCTCAGTTAATTCTGAAAGGCTTGATATATTTTAGTTTACCACTTTGTTTGAAATCTCTTTTCTAAAGTGAACACACTAATGTTAGATTCCAGAGTAATGTCGTGACTTTCACATGTTCACTGTTTTCTCACGTTAATGTTTAAGCTGGAAGTTTAAGAAGATGTATTTAGTTTTGATAGACAGCAGCTAATACCACATTCCTCATAAGTTGAAATAGAGAATTTAAGAAATCATCTCTTTTGGACAAGCAGTTCTAAGCTATTCTACTTAGTACTTCTTGGAAGGGAAACTTATTGATAATCTGGTGGTTGTTGAATAGTTAATAATTGCGGGTTAAAGGGAGATGAGGGTGTAAAAAAGCAAGATTTAAATTCTTTCACTTAAGTTAAATTAGAAAGTAGCTCAGTGAATGTGTTCCTTGTGTAAAGTGCAGAGGTGATTATTTTATGTTGTTAGTAAGTGGTTTGAAATATAGTATTGATGGTTACGAAAAAAAAGCTCAGTTCGGAAGTTTTTTGACTATGATATTGATGGTGCAGCCCAAGATGCAAATTAGGAGCATGCACTTTGTTTTTAAAGGTGCTTTAAAATAATTTTTTAATCTAGCAATATTTTTACCCAGGTGTTTTTTCCCAAAGTGGTTCTCTGCCCCCCTTTAAATGAAAATTTGGATACACTTTTTTAAAATATAAAAATATACCTTTCCTCATTCTTTAAAAAATCTTTATAATTTCAGTATTTTGACATTAAAATAAAATCTTTTTGAAATTTTTTTTTTTTAAAGACCAGAACCAGAACCGAACACTTCGGGAAACCCAAAAAGAACCAAAACCTTTATGGGGTTCCCTCAGTTTTTTTAAAAAAATTTCCCCCTGACTTTTCCTGAATTTTTTCCCCCAATTTTCCTGACCAATTTTCAAAAAAATTTTACTTTAATTTTAGATACTTCGGGAAAAATTTTAATTTAAAAAGCATTTATTTCACCCTCCCCCCCCTAAGCGCCCTTGCTCACCTCTCATGGAAAAAAAGAAAGCAGACTCTTGCCCTCAGTTCAGGGAAAATGAGGGGAAAATAATAAATATGTCAACCCCTATAAAAAAGTTGTAACAAACTTGATTCACTTTGGTATCATGTGCAAAATATGTAAAAAATAACAGGCCACTAAGACTACTAAAATTTTTGTATTATTATTCTTTTTTACCAAAAGTACAATTTTTCTGAACAAAAGCTCACAACGGGGGAACTGTGTTGCTTCATTTTATTCATTCTCAGTCAATTTTCTTTTTATTAAAGTTATCAAAATCATAAAAAGTTATTGCTATTTTAATAAAATGAAGTTTTGTTTCTTCTTCATTTTGCAACTCCTCGTTTTTTGCTTTGTTTCTCTTCTTTGCCTACTTAATTTTTTCTTTTTCCTTCTAATCTTTAACGTGTATATCTAATTTCTTTTTTCTGTCTTTTGTCTTATTCACTTTTTCCTACTTCTTCTCCAAATGTTCTGATAGCGTTTCGAGCACTTATCACCAAATCCCATCTTTTTGCAAATTGTATTTTTTTTTAATTCCTCTGCTTCTTGTATTCTCAAAATGTGACGCTTGCAGTGCCCTTTTTTTCATGCATATTTTCAACCAGTAAGGATTTTTTGATGAAAACCCCTTATACAGTTGCTTTCCCTGCAAAAAGACAAGGAAAAATTTTTATATTCCCAAAGAGTTTGTAGTTTGGATCCCCCTTTTTGAACCACCAAAAAAGTGTCAATTCTTTTTCATCACAAAACGATACAAGGCGAAATATTTCTGAGCGAGATATTTTGGGTTGCTTTTGCTTTTTTTCAGCCAGAACTCATTTATTTTTTGGCGGTTAGTTCCTCCAAAAGAAAAGAAAATCTTTTGGCCCAGTTGGGGTAAGTTAATAACAAAGGATCCAATGAAGACAAACCTTTCACAGTTTTCTTTTTTAGGTTGTTTTTTGTAGTTTTGCAATCATGGGGTTAAATATACGCGGCACTCGTGTAAAATTCTAGTTTTTGTCTTTCTGTTATGTGATTCATTTTCTCCTAACAAAGTTTTTTTTGCAAATCCTAATAAATATTTTTGCAAAGGATAAAATGTTCCGATTTTTTGTGTCGATAGACAGAAACTTTGGACCCGTGCACTTATCAGATCAGGTTTCACGCAACGTTCAAAAGGTTTTTTAAGTTTCTTCGCTTCAAAAAAAAAGGGGAGTTTTGGTTTTGATGTCTGGAACCGTTGCGGGAAAAAGGCTGACATTCATCTGCAATTGTCTTGAAGAACTAGTTTAATTGGGAAATGGATCATAGGCTGTTTTTTTCGGGTCTCAAAGGTTTTTTTGGGAATTTTTGTTTCTTAAAAAAATTAAAAAACATGTTCCCAAAATTTGTAATGCCTTTGAAAGCACTTTGCATTCTCAATTAAACCGACCCCACAGAATTCAATGGAAAAGAGGCACATCATGTCAACTGGGTAAACAATGTCACGAGTGAGAGTCATGAACGGGTGGTCATGTGGGCAATAAGCTATTATATCCCAATCAAGGGACCCACTCCTGTTCTCAAGGAAACCATTACAACAGAACCCACATTTTCCCATATCTAGCAAACTACAATTTATTGTCGTGACATTTTTGATGTGTTCTGAAGAAGTTTTTTAAAAAATTTTTAAATTGCTTTGGGGCCATCCATTGACACTTGTATCAACTTAGGAGTGGAAAAGAAAAATACCATAAAAAAAAAAAATGCTTCTTTAATTTTTAGCGGTGCTCCTATCGAAAATATACTTTTTAAGAAACTTGCTTTATATTTTCCTTGCCCCAGAACATTAAAAGCCCATTTGTCCTCTTTAAATAACTTTATTCAACGTTCATCAAAAAAAATTTACAAAGTTGTTACATTATTTTAGCGGGCCAGTAAATTTTTATGAAAGAATGGAGCCAAGCCTGCCAATGAAGTATGAACCTTGTCCCACCAAGGTAAAGGCATGGCAATGGAAAAACTCAAGGAAAAAATCAACGAAAAAGTACTTAAATTATTGCAGAATTGAAAGATTTTTTTGTATTTAATTTTTATTTTTTTTATTATTTTTATTTTATTGCACTGCGTCTTTTACCCCTTTGGGATTCGCATTACGCAATGTGTAATGGAAGGGTATTGTGAGATGAAATGGGGACCTACGTTTAAAAGTGGAATCCAAACCCGGTGGAGGTTGCAATTCCCCCTATTCACAAGATGTCTTTTCAGAGGGGAAGGGAAAGGGTTTTGGGAATCGTAAAACTTGCCGGGACCCCAGGATTGAACCCCCGGCCCCCAGCACAAAGTCTGACACCCTTTCCCTAGACCACCCGGTCACACTTTTATTGTAAATAAATTGCATAGCCCCAAAATTAGTTCCGCCTTGAATTTTCATTTTTTTAAAAAAAGTGTTATGGGTTTTTTCAGGCCTACACTAAATTTTACTTTTTGGGAAACCTTCTTTCTGCGGCTTTACGATTTCCGGAAAACAAAAAATTTCGGAAACCCCCCGAATCACATAGGATAATGTTTTGTGTGCCAGATTTTTTGAAACAGGGGGGTCGATGAAACCCGAATCACTTGACTTTTTGAGAAAAAAAAAAAACCCATAGCGTTGATTTTCAAAATTTCAAGGTTTTTAATTAGTTTGGGCCTTTTTTCATGGGAAGCAATGCTTGCTTTCCCATATTACTAGATTTTTAATTTTTTTTCACAATTTACAAATGCCTGCAACTTATTACTTCAACACCCCCCTGATCCAGTATGAGGAAATTTAGGAAAATGCCTGGCTTTGCCCGAGCTGGTTAAAAAAAGTTTTTTTTGCATTGCTAGTGTAGCCAATCTCCTAATTCACTGTACCAACAAAAAGGATGCCCAAAAATTGAAAAAAAACCAAAACAATGGCCCTAGTGTTAAAAGAATTTTTATGTGCAGACAAAGGGGATTTCTGCGTTCACCTTCTGAAAAAAAAATTTTACCAAAACTTGTGTTACGAAGTTTGGGCATGGTAATGCCCCTCAGCTTTTTCTTGGGGCAAATGGGTTTTGAGCAGTAAAAACGAAAAATATTTTGTTTTTTTCTAAGTTGACATAATTGTATTTCCCTGACTTTCCCTGACTATTATTTTTTCCCCTACTTTAGATCGGGAAACGTTTTTTGTGCTCTAATGGAAACCCGAACGATAAATTTCGGTTTCGACCCCTGGTTTTTAACATACACAAAAAATTTTTATTAAACACAAGTTTGTCAACCCCCCCTTGGATTTGTATGGGGTAGCTCTCACGTAGCCCCTGGAGCTGGGCGGTTGTCTAGAAGAATCGGAGGTTTCTTTGAGCCCAGGGGGTTTTTCGCGGGAAAGAACAAGGGTGGAAGGGGGGTTTTCCCAGTTCCCCGGGGAACCGGAAGGAGGGGGTTCGGCAGTTACCGCGGTGAAACCCGGGTAGGAAGGTGGTTCGGGCCCAGTTACTGCGGTGAACTGGGTAGGAAGGGGTGGTTTGGGGAGTTACCCCGGTGAACCCGGAAGGAGGGGGGTTCGGCGGTTACCCCGGTGAACCCCTTAGGGGGGTTTGGGTTTGGCGAGTTACCCCCGGTGAATTGGGTGGAAGGTGGGTTTGGGGGTTACCGCGGGGAACCCCGGGAAGGAAGATGTTTGGTTTTTGGTGGGGGGTTGAATGACGAAGAAAACACACAAACTGTTTACATGGTTTATTACCCAGAGTCGAGTCCCGTTGACTGATCCAACAAGCGGGCGCAGTCCTTTTATCCCCCCCCGATAGGGCGTTCGGGAGCGCTCGGCTTGCCAGGGCGGCCCCCAAGTAAGTGGGGGAATGTTTGGGTACGCATTGAACTAGAAGGGGGGGGGGGGGGGGGTGGCATGACTGGTCGCTTTGAATGAAGGCATTACATTGATAAAAAAGGGGGTAGGGGGTGGTAAAAAAATTTAAAAAAGATGTTGGCAACCTTTTTTTATAAAGTTTAAAAAACATTAAATAAAAATTACTTTAAAACTGAATTGTATATACTTTTAAAATAATGTGTCTTCACCCAAAAGGGTTAAAATACTTAACATTTTCAAAAAATAATACTTTTAACACCAGAACACGTTTTTGCGTAAGAACATTGAAAGAACCTGGTAAATCTATCCCCTTGCAACTAAGTGGATGACAACTTGAGCATCATGTTTTGGTCCGTTGAAAGGTGTGTGTATGTCCATCAAGTTATAGTATAGAGATCACTGAGGTTACCGGTGTAAAAGGTGGGCTCGTTCCCTATACCGGCTATCATTCAGATATACCCTAGTGCGCAGCTATGCTGTGTGTCAGCTTGTGACCTAATTGAGCTTGCTTCTGTTCAGTACATGTGATGTGCAGTGTTGCACTCATTATTAGCATCTTATTTATGTCAAGTATGCTACCAAAGTTACTGTGAATAGTAAATGTTTGTGTGTTATTTGAAGCTTTCCTATTATTTATATATGAAGTGTTACAAAAAGTATCGTACCAATATTAGCATTGCTGTGTGCAATATAAGTCATCTAACTAACTCTTTCTTTCCTAAAGATTATGATGTCAGACGAAGATGGATTCACCACTAAATGGGATGGAGAATGGAATCCTGATTCGTATTTTATTTGTTCAGAACATTTTTTCTATGAAGATTGTTAACAAGACCTCCAAGCCTAACTGCTAATCTTGCCTAAGAAAAATAAATTAAAATTTTCTGCTCTAACCTCCATTATTTGTGGTGTCTCCGAAAATTTTATCCAAGGGAAAAATATTACCTGTGAATCTAGGCATGATAATGGATTGACAAAATAAATATTAAGTGATATCATGAGGGGTATAAATATTGAAGGACGTGTTAGCCCAATATTTTTACTTTATGGAAAGTCCATCCATCCATCAAGTTTCACACTTTAAAACATACTTGAGAAACATTATTTCTCAATGTAAATAGTATGGTAGTTGATGAAAGAAGTAAGGTGTTTGGTGACATAAATGTTTACTTGAATTAAGTGTTAACTAATCTATATAAAATAAATAACCATTTTGTATGTAGACCTATTCAAAACCAATTTGGAGTCTGGTGAATATCTTGAATTTATATTAATGTTCAACTGAGAGTTTCAGACTAAATATTTAAAAAGGTTATATAAGTAGTGTTTATAGAGAATGACAGTAATAATACCCCCCATAGGTGTCCCCCTCCCAAAGCTGGTAGTAATATGTGCTCCACTCAAAGTTGGTAATAATGTGTGTGTCCTCCCCTCCTTTTAACCCCCCTCCCGACTTGCAGGTTCCTTGTTTGTGTGAAGGCTGGACCCTCCCAGTTTCTTGTTGTGTGAGAGAGCTTGACCACTTACAGTTTTTGTGTGAGAGAGCTTGAACAACTCCCAGATTATTGTTGGTTGTGAGAGAGCTTGACCACTTACAGGTTCTTGTTTGTGTGAGAGCATTGACCACTCCCAGGTTTCTTGTCTGTGTGAGAGAGTTTTGGACTACTTCCAGGTTCTAGTCTGTGTGTGAGAGCTGACCCACATCCCAAGGTCTTGTTTGTGTGTGATAGCTTACTACTTTCAGTTCTTGTTTGTGTGAGAGCTTGACCACTCCCAGGTTTCTTGTCCTGTGTGTGAGAGCTAGACCAATCCAAGGTTCTTGTTTGTGTGTGAGAGCTTGACCACTCCCAAGGTTCTTGTTTGTGTGAGAGCTGACCACTCCCAGGTTCTTTGTTTGGGTGAGAGAGCTTGACTACTTCCAGGTTCTTGTTTGGGTGAGAGCTTGATCCACCCCAGGTGTCTTGTTTTGTAGAGCTAGACCACTCCAGTTCTTGTCTGGTGTGTGAAGACTTGACCACTCCCAGGTTCTTGGTTTGTGTGTGAGAGCTTGACCACTTACAGGTTCTGTTTGTGTGAGAGCTTGACCACTCCAAGTTCTTGTCTATGTGAGAGAGCTTGACTACTTCAGGTTCTTACCTGTGGGTGTGAGACCTTGACCACTTAAAGGTCCTTGTTTGGTGAGAGCTGACCACTCCCAGGTTCTTGCCTGTGTGAGAGCTAGACCACCTATACCCAGGTTCTTGTTTGTGTTGAGAGCTTGACCACTCCCAGGATTCTTGTTTGTGTGAGAGCTTGACCACTTACAGGTTCTTGTTTTGTGTGAAGCTTGAACCACTCCCAATTCTTGTTTGTGTGAGGAGCTTGACCACTCCCAGGTTATGTTTGTGTTGAGAGCTTGACCACTTACAAGTTCTTGTCTGTGTGTGAGAGCTTGGAACCACTCCCAGGTTCTTGTGTTTGTGTGTGAGAGCGTGACTTACTTTCAGTTCTGGTTTGTGGTGAAGCTTGACCACATATCCCAGTTTCTTGTTTTGTTTGAGAGCTTGACCACATGCCAGTTTCATGTTTTTGTGTGTGAGAGCTAGACCACTCCCAGGTTATTGTCTGTGTGAGAGAGCTTGACCACTTCAGGTTCTGTTTGAGTAGAGAGCTTGACCACTCCAGGTTAATGTATGTGTGAGATAGCTGACCACTTACAGGTTCTTTTTTGTGTGAGAGAGCTTGACTAACTCCAGGTTTCTTGTTTGTTGAGAGAGCTTGGACCACTCCTGGTTCTTGTTGTGTGAGATGAGCTTGAACACCTCCAGATTCTTGTCTATGTGAGAGAGGCTTGACCACTTTCCAGGTTCTTGTTTGTGAGAGAGCTGTGACCACGTCCCAGGTTATTGTTTGTGTTGAGATTCGCTTGACCAACCCCCTTAACAGGTTCTGTTTGTGTGAGGAGAGCTTGACTACTTCAGGTTCTTGTTTGTGTGAGAGAGCTTGACCACCATCAAAGTCCCTGTTTCTTGTGGTGAGAGAGCTTGACAACTTCAGGTTCTTGTTTGTGAGATAGCTTTGACCACCTACCCAGGTTATTGTTTTGTTTGAGATAGCTTGACCTCTTAACAGGTTCTTGTCTTTGTAGAGAGCTTGACCACTTACAGGTTCTTGTCTGTGTGTGAGGAGTTTGACCAGTCCCCAATTTTATTGTTTGTGTGAGAGACTGACCACATCCAGGATCATGTTTGTGTGTGAGAGCTTGACCACATTACAGGTTTTCTTGTTTTGTGTGAGATCTGACCACCGCAAAGTTCTTTTGTGTGAGTAGAGATTAGACTACTTCTCAGTTCTGTTTGTGTGAGAGCTTGACCACTCCCAGTTTTCTGTTTTGTGAGAGAGCTTGACCACTTACAGTTGTTTGTGTGAGAGAGCTTGAACACTCCCATATTATTGTTGGTGTGGAGAGAGCTTGACCACTCCCAGGTTATTGTTTTGTGATATAGCTTGACCACTCTTCCTATTTATGTTGTGTAGTAGCTTGACCACTCCCAGTTATTGTTTGTGTGAGATAGCTTGAACCACTCACGAGTTCTTGTTTGTGTGGAAGAGCTTGACCACATTACAGGTTCTTGTCTGTGAGAGAGCTTGACCCTCCAAATCTTGTTGGAGTGAGTGAGATTGACCCCTACCAAATCTTGTTGGTTGTGAGAGAGCTTGACCCTTCCTAATTTTCTTGTTGGTGTTGAAGAGCTTGACCCCGTTCCAAATTCTTGTTGGTGTGAAGAGATTGACCACTCCCAGGTTTAATTGTTTGTGTGAGAGCTTGACCACTCCCAGTTATTGTTGTGTAATAGCTTATCCACGGTCCAGGTTCTTGTTTGTGTGAAGAGCTTGACCACTACAGGTTCTTGTTTGTGTGAGAGCATTGACCACTTCCCAGTGTTATTGTTTGGTGTGAGATAGCTTTACCACTTTACAGGTTTCTTGACTGAGTAGAGCTTGACCACTCCCCAGGTTATTGTTTGTGTGAGATACCGTTTACCACTTACAGGTTCTTGTCTGTCGAGAGAGCTTGACCACTCCCAGGTTCTGTTGTGTGAGATAGCCTTGACCACTCCTAGGTTTCTTGTTTTGTGTGAGAGCTTGACCACTCCAGGTATATGTTTGTTGAGATAGCTTGACCACTCCCAGGTATTGTTTTGTGTGAGATAGCTGACCACTTACAGGTTCTTGTCTGTGAGAGAGCTTGACCACTCCCAGGTTCTTGTTTGTGTGATAGCTGACCACATTCCTGGGTTATGTGTTTGTGTGAGATAGCTGACGCAAAATCCCAGGTATTGTTTGTGTGAGAGAGCTTTGACAAGTTCCTAGGTTATTGTTTGTGTGAGAGTAGCTTGACACGTCCAGGTTATAGTTTGTGTGAATAGCTTAATGACCACGTCCCAGGTTATTGTTTGTGTGAGATAGCTTGACCACTCCCAGGTTTCTTGTTTGTGTGAGAGCTTGACCACTTCCCAATCCCAGGTTATTGTTTTGTGTGAGATAGCTTGACCACTCCCAGGTTTTAATTGATTGTGTAGATAGCTTGACCACTACAGGTTCTTGTTGTGAGAGAGCTTGAACCCACTCCCATTCTTGATTGTGTGAGAGCTTGACCACTCCTGGTTATTGTTGTGTGAGATAGCTGGACCACTCCCAGGTATAGTTTGTGTGAGAGGGTGAGTTTTCTTGACCACGTCCTAGGTTATTGTTTGTGTGAGATAGCTTGACCCACTCCCAGGTTATTGTTTGTGTGAGATAGCTTTGACCACTCCAGGTTAATGTTTGTGTGAGATAGCTTGACCACTTTCAAGTTTATTGTTTGAGAGAGAGAGCTTGACCAATCCCAGTTTCTTTTTTGCTGAAAGGTTTGAACAACTCCCAGGTTATTGTTTGTTGAATAGCTTGACCCACTCACAGAATCTTGTTTTTTGTGAAAGCTCGAACACTCCCAGTTATTGTTTGTGTGAAAGAGCTTGACCACTCCAGTATTGTTTGTGTGAGAAGCTTGACCACTCCCAGTTTCTTGTCATGTGTGAGAGAGCTGACGCACTCCTAGTTTCTTGTGTGTTGTAGTGCTTGACCACGTCACAGGATTTTGATTGTGTGAGAGAGCTTGACCATCCCGAGGTTCGTTGTTTTGTGAGAAGCTTGACCATTACAGGTATTGTTTGTGTGAGAGAGCTGACCCTTCTAGTTTCTTGTTTGTGTGAGAACTTGACCACTCACAGGTTCTTTTGTGTTGAAAGCCTTGAACACTCCCAGTTTTCTTGTTTATGAGAGAGCTTGACCACAGTTCCCAGATTATTGTTTTGTGAGAGAGCTTGATTACTCCCAGTTTATTGTTTGTGTGAGAGAGTCTTGACCACATCCAGGTTATTGTTTGTGTGAGAAGCTTGACACCACTCACAGTTTCTTGTTTGTTGTGATAGAGCTTGACCACTTACAGGTTCTTGTTTGTTAAGAAAGCTTGACCACTCCAGGTTCTTGTTTGTGGTTGAGAGAGCTTGACCACTTACAGTTTACTCTTTTTGTTGTGGAGGAGCTTGACCCACTCCCAGTTTCTTTTGTGTGTGATAGAGCTTGACCCCTCCCGGTTATATGTTGTGCGAGAGAGCTTGACCACTCCTAGGTTATTGTTTTGTGTGAGAATAGCTTGACCACTCCTAGGTTATTGTTGTGTGATAGAGCTTGAATCCACTCCCAGGTTATTGTTTGTGTGGAGATAAGCTTGACACTCCCAGGTTATAGTTTGTGTGAGAGAGCTTGACCACTTACAGTTTTCTTGTTTTTTCCTGAGAGAGCTTGACCACGTCCAAGATTCTTGTATGTGTGAGAGCTTGAACACTCCATGTTTATTGTTTGTGTGAGAAGCTTGACCACTCACAGGTTATTGTTTGTGTGAGAGAGCTTGACCACTTACAGATGATTGTTTGTGTGAGAGCTTGAACACTCCCCCAGGTTAATTGTGTGATGTGAGAAAGCTTGAACCACTCGCAGTTTTATTGTTTGTGAGATGAGCTTGACCACCTCCCAGGTTATTGTTTTGTGAGAGAGGTTTTGACCACTCACGGTTTCTTGTTTTGTGAGAGAGCTTGACCACGTCCAGGTTATTGTTTGCGTGTTAGAGCATGACGCACGTCCAGGTTATTGTTTTGAGTGAGGAAGAGCTTGACCACGTCCAGATTCTTGTTTGTGTGAGAGAGCTTGATCACGTCCCAGATTTTATTGTTTGTGTGAGAGACTTACCACTCACAGGTTCTTGTTTGTGTGAGAGAGCTTGCCCACTTATCAGTTCTTGTTTGTGAGAGAGCTTGACCACCGTCCAGGTTATTTTTTTTGTTCCGCTTTGCTAGAAAAACTTTGTAATCTCCCAATTCCCCACTTACAGCACCCTACACCCTGCACTAGTGTTAAAATATTTCAGTTAACGACCTCTAATCGCAGGCTCACACACTAGGTACTTTACTTGGTTTTAAAATCAATATATCAGTGCATCATCCATCATGACGTAGCATTTTCTGTATGTACAAGATTATAAACTAATTTATGTAATTTAACTTTAACATAGAAAGAGAAAGTAATTGCAATCGGGATATCATCTACCAGCCTTGAGATTCATATGAAATAATTATTTCTATATTTTATGTCTTCCTTAACAAAAAAACATCAGTTCTGTGTTCCCACCAAAAGTAAATATCAAGAAATATTTAATTTGGCAAATATTTTAAGATATAATTCTTTTTTATCCCCATATGTAATTATCAAAAGAAATGTAAAAGACAATATAACCAATACCTCCCCTTCTCCTAGATGTCACAAAAAGAATAATTGCTACACATTTCCCCTGAAAGCTTTAAAGAAACTATATTTCATGTACAGAAACATAATGAAAATTATTAACCATTGTTTCTTCACAACATCATGGTCACACAAAAAGTGTTACAAAGTTATTTATTTTGTTTTATATCACTTTTAGAGTAGTCCAATATTTTCTTTTTCCAATTTGTAGCTATGTAATTACAACAACAAATGCCACTTTAAGATAATTTTTATTTTAGCATCATTTTTCTCATACCTAAACAAAATTTAAATTTTCTTGCCCAATAGAAACTTTTTTATTCTGTGGTTTAGGGAATTTTTCGGACCCTCCCCCTCCATTTCCCGACCCAATATTTACAATTTTAAAATAGATACCCTTTACAGTTAGTTTATCTGAGTAGATAATTTACTTATGTGACAAATTAAAAATTTTCTTATACTTCAAAATAAAAAAAACTTCTATAGTTTGGAAAAATTTCAAGCTATCGTTTCCCTTTAGTTTCCAAAACTACCATTTTGAAATTTTGAGAATTTACTTGGTTATCTTACAATGTTTTATAAGAACTGTCAAATTTCCATTTCATCCACACCCTAAAATAGTTTTTTATAATAGAAGTAGTAATTTCGATCTCTTTCATTTCAGGCTTATATTAGGTAATTTCCCAAATGATTGACTCATTAAAACTATCAGGAAGGTCCTAACCTCAACATGCCCTGACAGATTTCAACCCCCAACTTTATCAAGAATTTCAAAATTTTCTTTATTATATGACATTTGGGTGGTCTTCGTGCCTAATAGTATATATTCAATTTTAATCACTTTAAGAAGTATTTTTTCTTTGGGGGTCCATTTACATCCTTTACAAATTTTGTTTTCAGTCACCCCTAAAAACCCTCTAATTTTCACAAACCCCATATTTTGGGAGTAGACAACCACCCTCAGACACCTAATAACAACGTGCTCAACCAGTTAATCAAACTCAGCAAAAACCCCCTTTCTTTTGACATTACCCCCATATGAACACAAAAAAAAAATTTTTCCACAAAGTAAAGCCTCAGAGCAAAAAAATTTTTTTCTTCGAAATAAATGACCTTCTCCCAATACAAAAAAAAAATTTCACATGCTTTTATACAAGGCTACCCCAAAGTATTTGGTGTGTGTAAAATAACAGAGCTCAAAAGAGCGGGCCCAAAACACAACGGGGAATAAACAACATCATCCCTCTGGCCTAACATACCACCCGGACTCCAAAAAACTCACACACCTTGAAAACTTTTTCCCCCCCATACTGCAATCCTACACCCCTACCAACATATCTTAAAGGAGCCTCCAAAAGTAGCTATAAACAACCACCCAATCTGTTCAACTTTTTTTAAAAAACCAAACTGCCAAACCCCACTATTAAAACCAAACCCCAAAAAAATTACGGTTCATTCACTGCAACCAACCCCGTAAATCTGAAACCAAAACCAAAGATTCATTCTCCACCAACATAACTAAAATAATTACCCTAAAAAAGGGCCACCATATTTGGGGTTCTGAACGTCATTTACTAACTAAAAATCAACCATGAAAGCAAAATATTTTGGGGTCTCACAACAGAAACATAAGAGAAAATTTAATGTTCACGACATGACACAAAAATAAAAAATAAAGAAAACTTGTAGCATCACATGCCGAAACCCATATCTGGACTTTAATACTGTTTCCAAACATGGCGCCCCAAAAAACCAAACCAAAAAATTTCAAGCATCACAACTAGGATATGAACTGGCCCATCATATATCACAACCCCTTTTTAACCCTTTAAAACTTTGGGTATGCTCTCCTTCCTACCAGCCCCTTTATACATAAATGTAAATAATAATAAAAATTTAAAAATATATATATATATATATAAAAATTTTTAAATCAAATACGCCAACTATACATTTATATCATTATGAAAAAAACAGTCTGCTATGGACAAAAAGCCTTGCAGTTCACCAAAGCATCAGTTCTCTTACCTATTGAAGCGTCCTGTGACAGTGAAAGCTGCCCCTTAAAAATATTTTTTTTTAAGTGTTATAACAATCACCAAGATAATGGGTTAGCTACCCTCCAATTAAAAACATGTTTTTATCCATTTGAAAATAAATTCATTTACTGCCTTAAACAAAAACAAACATCTTAGTTGGGGACATTATAAAAAAGATCCATTCGCCTGTCACCACAATCAAACAATTTAATGCATTTTTGCAAATCACTTTCCTTTTTAGAATTAAAATTTATCTTCTGATATAACAGTACTCTCACATATTCACATATTTCAGTGTTTCCCTTTTTTACATCAATCACACCTCCAAAGCATTCCTATTTCACCTATTCCCTGCATCATTAAACAACAATGGAGACATAACAAAAAAAATTTTTCTAACCTCTTTTAGTTTAAACCATTCACTTAAAGCCCTACCCATCCTAAACACACACTTTATTTCCCCCATAAAAGCCATTGTTGCATTACTAATCCGAATCCACACCATACTCTCTCATAACATTTTAGACCATTGTACGCTTTCTCCCCAAACAACCCCAAAGCCCAATACTTTCTTCCTTATTACCACACATTTTTCATCTTTTGTTTAATGCAAATATCTGGGCCATGAACCACAATGCATACAGAAAAGGGTTTTTGGCAAAACTTCTCAATTAAAGTCTCCCATAAACTTGCCCGGAATACTCAAAAAAATATCTGCCTTTAATTCTTACATACACCTTTTTGCATTCCTCATACAAAGAACATGACATCAATCTTCCAGTCAATTGTAACATTCAAAATTCGCACACTCAATCCGGCAGGTAGGAGTACCATGCTCACAAAAAAACTACACCATTTCACCTGTGATCCATCTTATGCACACAGCTTTTTCCCCTTTTTTAACGCTTTCATAACTTTAAAACCTTAGCCTCGTTTATTTTCCACCCATCATAACATTTCCTTTTTTAACTCAAAATCCCCTCCATTGCTCCTACAATGATTATATTGCAAAAAGATTTGGTTGGAGGCTAAAGGCTTCGTACGAGGGCAAGACCCGAACAAATCATTATATTTTGTCTATGTACTGAAAGTGGATTGAAATTGCCACGAACCAGCACTCTAGGGGAACGCTTATGATTCAAATGTGAATAAAATCGCTCAGTAGCCAGGTGGGACCCCTTTAAACAACAACCCCTTTTTCATTTTTTTAAATAATGGAATTTTAAAAGCTTAAAAATTGCGGTTCTAAAAAAAAGCGTTGTGAGACCCCAGTGAAGTCCTTCAAGAATAGAGAGTACTAAAAAGGGTTTTAAGAAGAAATATTGTAGAAAATTTAAAAATCATTTATAAAGTATCTTTTTCCACAATTGGGTTAATATATGAGTGAACATTCCAAGTTAAAGTTTCTTTAATATACTTATTAAATATTAATATTAGACAAAATATTTTCGGAGAAAGTGGTCGTTTAGCCAAGGAAAAACCCCCTTAGTCCGTAAAGCATTTTAATAATTTAGGAGGTTTCCATGATTTAACATTATTTTTTTGGAAGATCTTTTTAAAGTTTGGCTATGCTAAATCCCATATTTACTTTAGTTTGAAAATTTAAATAACTAATCTTGCCCTCTTTCTCAAAGATGTAATTGTCTAATCACTTCTGCTTTTTGATCTTTTTTTTTTTAAATATAATAATGACCCAAACATTGTTTTATTCACTTTTGTTTTCCTACCTAAAACATAAAAACTATAATAAAATATAACAAAAAATTCCCAAATTTTAATTGCTTCTAATAAAAAAAGAACTTACCTTGTAAAAAGTCTTTTTCAACATTTTTTTGGGTTCTCTAAATTTTTTTTTTTTTTAAAACTTTTTATAGTTTGGAAAGTAAGAAATCAAATGACTCTTCACTCATACATAAATATAAAATAAAATACATCACACCTCAACACTGCAAATATCTCGATAACACCTCTTGTTATGTGAACTGCTTTCGCTTGATGCTACCCACTAAGCAAGTCTCTACCCCGGTTTTTCCAATTTCGCCTGTGAGACCACCTTTTGCGGCCCGAAATCATTTTAAAAAAACTTTTTTTTAAATCTTAAAAAGGTATAAAAAATTTTTTTCCCATAGCTCTTCAAAAAATTTTATTAATATTAATAGCAAAAAGGCGCAAATGAATTTTGATACAGAATTAATATCACGTTTAACAAGTTACGCACTGCATCGCACAGTGCAGGACCCAGAAGAGTATCGGGCCCCTCTACTGACCTCTCTCCCCTTCACTCCCGTAACAATAACTCCCCAATAAAGCTTGTTTGCTACTAACCCGTCTCCACTCAGGCTCATCGCGTTTGCTTTGATTTTATTTGAAGTTCAAAATTACTGTCCTTTTTGGGAAAGGCTTTGTTTTGTGTTGATGTGAAGTGAACCATTGCTTGCATTTTTTACTGAAAAAAAAAAAGGGAAGGAACTCAAAACACGAAAATTGAAAATAAAAGGGAATTTTACAAGAAAGCTGGAGAGTGACAAATTTAAATTATAACAACATTGGGAAGCTTCATTTTTTTTGGTATGCATGCAAATTGTGCCCCTTCCCAAAAAGAGTAAAATGTTAAATGACCACTAAACATTCCCATGAAACAATATGCAACATAAAGGAAGAAGCTCTACACGCACTGTTTCAGCTTCAAAAAAAAATTAAAACAGCCAACGGGTATGTTTAAAAAGCCCTTAAAAAAATCAGTAAATCTTCTTTTGTAAACGCCTCCTACGCATGTCGCTTGAACTGAAAAGGGCAAAAAAACCCTTCACTGAAGCATCTGGTTTTAAAAAATGGCTTGGAAATGTCAAAAGGGTTTTGGAAGCTAAAATGGATGAGAAATTTGAATCAGTGGCCACTTTCCAGCCAAACTGTACAGAGAAGGGAATTATATGGGGGAACAAGTAGAAAATCCCCTGATTAGATGGTTAAAGAAAGCATGCATTTCTCCTATGCTTGATGAAAGCACTGACCAGTCAGAGTCCAGTCCCGCATTAATATATTACGCACCACCTTTGAAGAATCAGAGTAAAGAGGAGCCCAAATTTTATGCCTTTCTCTTCAAGAACATACAAAAGGGAGGACATTTTTTTAAGCTTTAAAAAAAACTGTCGACAGAGTTGGGGGCTCGTAAATTCAACCATTGGCAATGGCGTCAGCAATGACAGGAGAAGACATCTGACGGGATTGCTAAAAAAAATGGGATAAAATGTCCTATGATCCACTGTCCCTTTTTCCCTAAGGAAACGTTATTGGGAAATCAATGAGAAAACGGAAGTTTTTAAATTTGTGGGTTAAAATTATAAAAATGTTTAAAGTGGAAATCAAGCCCTTTTGCATAGACAACTAAACAGGTTTTCTGGAAATGAGGCAAATATGGAACTTTCTGCGGGACAACCATGTAAGGTGGCTGAGTCAGGAAAAACCTGAATGGTTTTTGCTATTCACAAGGAAATTCCCCGAATTCCCCTTTAAAATTTTGGGCCCCTCTATACCACAGAACTTGAAGAAAATATCAAAGCCCAATTTTTAAAGCAGTTAGGGTTTCCTAACAGACATGACAAATCACCTTTACCCCAAACCTGGTCTTCCAAAGGGAAAAAACCCTCGTATCCCAAAAATGTGGAATTTAAATGGATTTTTTTAAAAAGTTAAAATTTCAAAAGTTCTTTGGAAAACAATGAATTGACACATTTCCCTTGCCGTCTACAAATTTTGGCGTCGAAAGCCAGAAAATAAAGATTTTTTAGATCTCAGTTTACACATTCAAGAGATCATTGAAAATTCAACACGCGATTTTAAGGGAAACTGAAACACCGAAAAGCAATGTACAGCTTTACATGAATCCTCTTGGTGCTACAATCGAGGAACAAGAACCACACCTACAATTTGGGGCTGTGTGTTTCTACAAGCCGATACTTCCTCCCGACCAAGACAAAAAAGGGATCAACATTTTTAAACTGCTTTCCAGCGAAAGATAACCAAATTTTAAGACAATTTGGACAAAAAAGATTTCAATTTTTGGGACCCACTTACATATGACAAATTTTTTTATCTTCTTGAAATTCATTAAAAAACAGTACGTAGTCACTTGCAATTTTCCCTTCCCTTGCTGCATCTTTTAGATTAAAAACCCAACAGAGCAGGAGGTGGACATTCATTCATTGGTAGAGGCAGCTGATCGACCACAATACTCCCACTAAATTGTCCTTTTTTTAAAGTTTTATTTTGAATAAATTTTTAATTTCAGTTTTACTTTGAATTATTTTTTTTTGTCAGATTTGTCAAATATTAAGTCAAATAAACTGCCCATTGTTGCTCTTCTTCGTAATTTCAATTCCCTTTGGTATAATATTTTTTTTGTTTATTTTTAATTTCACTCTTTTATCAATTTTTAAAATAGTTTTTTTAAGAAATTTTAAAATGATTAAACATTTTTTTCAATTAAACATTGCATATTATTTCATAATGGTACCATCTTTTCTTTTTGGGCAGATTTTATAACGAAAATTGCCTATTATTAAAGTGTGGCCCGCAATCATGCCAAAGGGCTTTCACTGTGGCATTCAAGTCCCTTACAAGTTTGGAAACCCCCTAGCCTATAGCCCCCAAGCAAATCACTTGCAGTATGAACAAGGCCTTACACTGTTGCCATCTCAGATCATCTCACCAATTTAAAATTCAAATGCCAAAAAGGTCTTTCCATGCACTCTCTTTCATTCTTTTTAACACTTCAGAACACCTTTATTTTCAAAATCTTTTAAAATTTCCCTTTCACTTCTTTTAATCTCATTTCTCCTTACAAACTCCTTACTTTGTTCTTCTCTCTCACAGCTTCTTTCCCCCTATAGTCCCCCATGCATCTCGTTCACCCCTCCACCGCAGAGTGGGATATTTTGGCAATCTAAGAGGAAAAAAAATTGAAGCAATAGTAAATGATCTCTCACAATCTTTGGGGCTATTACTCGAAATATTAAAAAAAAAAAGAAGTAAATGTTTTAAAATTTATATCATCTCTTTAATAGGCAGGTTTTTATCTCGCTTAAAGGTTTTCTAAAAAATTTTAACACTTCGGGGATGATTTTTTTGTGTGTTTAGTTTTAGGAGTTGCCCACAAACTTGCGGTATCCTAAATTTTTTGTATCAATACTAAAGTTTTCTTGCAAACATTTCCCTTTATGCCTGTTTGTGATTATTTATTGCCTCCGGAGACTTTTCCCGGAAGACTGTCAAAGTCGGCAGAACAAAATAAAATATAATTATCCCTTCCATTGAATTATATTTTAAGTATACTAGGGGCATTGGATACCAAGCGTACTCTCTGAAAGCGATCTTGCATCTTCCTAGTGAAAAAATCAACTTTTCAAAATTTGATTTTAAACCACAATTAAACATTCAAAAATTTACTTTAGATCTTTTGTTTTTAGTCTTTTTTCTCCCATTTTTATTTCTGCACATTAAAAAAATCCATGTGGTATTCCCATCATTAGTGTTCCCAAATTGCTGTTTAGGATACTATTGCCAAACCAAACTTTATTTGAATTTTTCTTTCACTTCTTTCTTATTTTCAGTCAATTTTTTTCTTTTCTTTCTGATTCTCCGCTTGGCTTCCACTATTAAAGAAACAAGTGCTTGATCGCAGAAAGTAAAAACTAAATTTTGATGTATTAATTTGCTTAACTTCTTGGATTGTGGAATCTCTTATTGAAATTCAATACCCGAGCCTTAAACTACACTGTGGGGTACATTTTTATTCCCTTTCATGGTTTCTTATTCTTTGGCATCAATAGTTCCTCTTTGGGTGGTTTAGTCTAGAAGGCTTTTAATTTAGTGATCTCCCTTTGAACCACATCACTGAAAAGGTTTTTTTAGACTTCTGGGCCTGTTTATGGTAATGATGGTGTTTAAAATACTTGGGCCCCTTGAAAACAACTACAGAAAATGTAAAAATTTCCTTGAAAACCATGATGAATAATCATTCAGGAAACACTCTCGATGTCTTGCCACTTTTTTAAATCTTTTAGATTTTTTTGACAAACACTCTTAATTGTTGCTTTTAGCAGTTTCCGAAAACAATATGGGTCCCAGTTCTTAAAAGGGAAAAACTAAAATGGCTTCAAACCTAAATTTTTACAAATTTTCATCCATATCTCAAATAAGGCCTTATGAGAAATTGGAAGAGTTTATACCCGTAAATAATTTAAACAAAATTGACTCCATAAGGTAAATGTGAAGGGAAAAACTAATGTTTAAAAAAAAGTGTGTCCTAATACAAATGAACCAAAATTGATTGAAACCTATTTAATAAACAGCTATAATGGATGTGGAAAACAAAAATTGTTATTGAAGAAAAAAAGTAGTACTATTAATAGCAAAGGGCTAAAAAGAATAAACATTTTTTAAGATTAATGTTTTTATGATAAAATTAAAAAATATTACATGAAAAGTATAACATTCATAGTTTTTTAAGGAAAACTTTTCCCTTTAAATACTAAAATACCAATGAGAAGGGAAAAACTAGCTTGCTGTTTTTTTAATGTCTGGTGCTATTTTCATTAATAGTCCTAGTTTTTATTTGAGGGTTTAAAGGGTTTAAAATGTACCAAACACAAACCAGACTGCTTCTTTCACTTAGTGATAAAGTCAGCGTGTAATTGTGTTTATCTTAAAATTGGAGTTAGAATTTAAAAACATATTTGTTCTATTTATTTGAGAAACTATTTTAAAACACATATTAGTTTTTTAAATAAGTAAAGTAATCCTAAATTAATAAAATTTTGGGTTTGTATTAGGGGGATGTCTTCTTTATTTTCCCTTGTGAATGCGGGATTTCTTGTGCTTGGACAGGTCAAAGCGATGCATGAAACTTTTTTCCGCACAATCACACACAAACTTTCTCCTCCCCAGAATGCCTCACCAGGGGTTTTTCCCTTTTCACCATCCCTCTTTGTAGTATAACTTTTTCCCACAAGGGAACAGTGTAATTTTTCTTTTGAAAACCCATTGTTTGGGTGACTCTTGTAATATGATGTTTTACTCAAGCCTTCTTTTAAAACTCTATCACACACTCACAAATAAATCTTTTATCATTCGAATGAGAGGCCATATGAACTTGTAAATTTGTGTGAGTTTAGGTATCTCACCACCGCATATGTCACATATGTATCGTTTTTTACGTAAATGTACACTTAAATTGTGAATTTTAAATCTTTAGATTAATCAGAAAGATAACCACAGATTTCACACAAGTGTTCTTTGGGTAATCCACCAGGCTGAGTTGGAGTCTTGTGTCTGGCGAGAGAGTATTTAGATGTGTAGCTTTTAACACATATGTTACACTCATATCTTTTAATGATTGTGTTTGTGTTTCATTAATTGATGTTCTATTGTGGAAAATAATTATGCCACAAAAGTCACAGCCAAATTCATTGTTGGGAAGTGAAGATGTAGATGATTTTTCAAGGCTTCGTTTATATTTCAAACACTGTCCCACAAATATCACATGAGAAGTTATCTTGCCCATTGAAGAGCATTTTCTCATGACCTTTTAAGATATGTATTGTAGATTTGGTTCTATTGTAAGTTATTTAATTGAACTCCCACCTATGGAAATAAATATTTTCAATTTATTTTTAACATAAATAAAAGAATATAATAAGATATAAACTAGTATCATTTTAGTGTCCATAACAATATGTAATTTTTCTGACTGTCCAACATGATAGTCAAACTTTTAACACACAAAGAAAACACTTTAATATAGCAACCCATAATTTTTATCATTAATTTATATCATTAGTTTAATTACCTTAATATTGAAGGGGCAGAGAAAAATATAGTTTAAAGAAACTTTGTTTACATTTATGTATAAAAAAAGAGTGATAAAACATTTAAAGATTTAGGAAAAACATTCCTCATTACATGTAAGCTGGATTCAAACCCCAACCAGATAGCAACACATATCTACACAAATAGGTGAGCCGGACTTCTACTTTGTGCAAACATATGTGGGATAATTTGTGAGTTAATTAAAATAAATATTTCTTGCTAACAATCATGTTTTCATTAAAGAATATCAAAAAGGCAGACATAACTTCTTACAATCCTTGAGTTACATGTCAAAACATTAGATGTTAAATATTTAATTTCTTATGCTGTTTTGTTTATAAAACCAGACTATTCATAAAATAATGTTGTAAATATTGTTTATTAAATGTTTTCATTAAATTGAGTGAGTTTAAGAATGTCTTTACTTTAGAATAGAGTGTAAATATTTTTTTTACAAATTCTTAAGTATTGTGCTAATAAGTTAAGAGAGCAGGGTACAAAGGAATAATTTTACCCCTTTTCAGTGTCTGCAATGTCCAACACATCATTCTTTTTTTAGAAAGGATTATTGAAATAAAGACCCAGTGGTTCAAAATTTGTGTGGTGTACTGAGTTTTTTCTTCCTAAATGGTTTTCCACTTTTATCCCCATGCAAAGGGAAATAAATTTGTCTAAATTTTTCTACCTTCCTATTCTCTATTTTATTGGCGTGTTCAATGTTTGTCATATCAGGGTACAGATTTTGGTGATGTTCATCTTTTATTGGTCTAATCACATAAAATGCTCATAAAGTAAATAAACTTTGTTTATGGTCCTCTTGTTGAAGAAATGTATATTTTAAAGGTCATTTAATGATAATTATTTGTAATTTTGTAAATGTTAGATAATTCGTCCTTGGTTTTCATTTTATTAAAGTTATCTTTTAGGCCTTAATAGGAACTTCAGAGCATTTTTGAGACATTTTAAGGCATTCATATCGATTAAGTATATTATTTAATGCAATCAATAGTTAATAAATGCATAATCCTTTCATCTCACAGCTGTTGTCGAAATGAGAATATAATGTAACAATGAACATTGTATCCTCTTTGCTCGTGTGGTTGTAAAATACACATCTTGGAAGACAACTGCAACCAAGATGGAGAGGTAGCTATTACTCCTGAAGCAGATATTTGTGAATTAATGTTTTATTTAGCACAGGAAAATTTAGATGTTAAAGATTTCATTACATGAATAATTTTTAGTTTACATTTGTAAGCCATGCATAGATTTAGTCGTGTGCATTTAATTATGACTCGTTGTTTGTATTTTAAGGCCATTTTTTTTTTTCTTGAAAATAGTCATTTGTTAGGATTTTGATGTCTTTTTATAGGCATTTTTTGATTGTTTTTAGGTAATAGAATTGGGACCCTGGTAATTGAAAGCCGAACAGGTTGAATACTATAAGTCTATATGGTCTAAAGACTTAAAGTCAAATACATGTTTGAGTAATAAGTCATTTCAAAAATTTTAAAGAGTTAGATGCCATCATTTATTTCTTAGGTCCAAATTCAAATTATTCCCAACAACTAATTTAAAATCATTTGGTCGTCACCAAAAATGACTTCTCCACTATAAGAAAACAGTAAAAAAAAAAACCCAACTCTGAGACATTATTAATTTTAAATAAATTCAAAATGTATTGAGAATTTATCTTCTATTTAAGAAACCTTGTCTATGTCAAAGCAGCCCAACAATAAAGTTTACATAATATTTACCTCAATAGTTGCTTCTAAACATTAGCATGCCTTCAGTCCAACAAAGAACAAAGAAAAGTTTAAAAAAATCCAATACCCTTATCTAATTTATTCACGCTAGTGGGTAAGAATGGGGGTAGGGTGAGTGCAAATGTATCTGATTTGCGTGGGATAGTGGGAAACTAGGTAAGAAAAGTCCTCCACAGTAGGTCTGGCTGGATTCAAACATGACCTTGTCAACATCAGCAAATCAGACCAGAAGAGGCGGCCCTTTTAGCCTATATGTCCAGCCATGCATGTTGCAAATATTAATGTTAAAACTTGACAATTTGTTCCAAATTCTGAAGTGGTAAACAATAAAAATAATGAGAAAATGACTCATACAGCAATTCAAAATAAAATACACATATACGCATATAATATATATATATATATATAATCATGGCATATAGCACAGAAAACAACAACAATGTAATTAATCCATCCTCACTTTTCCACACTTCCTATACTTACATTTAAAACTCTTAAGCTTACCCCAACATCCAAAAACCGAGTCATATAGGGTATTTTATTCTTAAGATTCGATGGACATCTCGGGGTTTGGCAAATCTCTACTCCAAGTAGAAACCATGTGCTAACAACCTCACCGAGCTGCGCTGCTGTAGCTAGGGCAGTAAAAACACCAACCCCTCTCTCCCCCCACTAATACTCTCCTTTCCCCTTTCGGAGTGTCATACTCCAGGCCGCCACCACCACCCCAAAATCCTTTATATTTTGTTGCTTACTACATAACCAAAGAAAAGCTATCATGATGATGCCCCTCTAAGGCAGCGGCTTATAAACTACGGACCATGGGCCGCTTGAGGCCACACACAATTGTAAAATTGTTGTGATTTTACTAAAAAAAAATTTCAAATTAAATAGATAATCAGGCATGTTTTAAACATTTGAACAAGTGAGCAAGCTGGATTATAATGTTCCATGTGTAAGAGAAAAATCAAATTAGCTCCAGTTTGATTAATCAATCTTCAAGCAGACAATTCTCTGAAGGAGACTTTTAAGAATATTAAACCAACTGAACTGTATTCATCACTTGTAGAGAAAAGTTTGGTAATTTTGAAAACGTTTGCCAGAAAGATTTTGTGTTATTTGCTACCTACTAATTTTGTGAACAGACTTTCTCATGCGTGAACATTAACAAAGCAAAGAACAGGTCTCTCTTAACATACTCAAATCTACAAAGTTTTTGCGAATTAGGACGAACAAGCTGAATCCTGACTTCAACAAACTCGTGCAGGATTTGGACAGTTGCATGAATTCCATTAACGATAGCAATTAGTAGTTATTAATCAACATTTGGTAGGCTAAGTATCAACATGAGTACTTGACATATTTTATTTATTTGTAATGACATTAGATTTAATTGCTACTTTTTTGTATCAAAGCAATATGGTTATATGACTAATATATGCAATTTTGCGTGAAAATATAGTTCATTTTAGCTCATTTAGATTTTTGTTACATGTGGGCCCGCTAGAGACCTTACAGATGTCCATGTAGCCCTCAGGGAGAAAAATTTGCCCAGCTCTGCTCTAAGGAGTTGTGCGGAGTTTCAAGCCGCAATCTCTGTGTTTTATTAGAATGTCGTCCCAAGTCAAAGGACAAGGGCTCCAATTCCTGTCTAAGTACAATTTTTTTGAGTTACCCAAGGAAATCACTATTTACAATAAATTGTGACATTTTTATTTAGTTTATCTATTACCCACTGTATATCATTATCATTATTAGCACCATTCTTACTACCCATAATCGGTTGTACGCACTAACGCTAAAGTCACAATATTATCATAGTAATAACAATAATTTAAAAAAGGAAGTTGCGTGTGTATCCCCAGTTTAGCCAGTAAACAAATTAAAGTTCGTATACCGAACATATTTTATAATTGAAACTGTACGTTAAATAATCACTTTTTAGTATTTGTAGATGTTAAAAAGAGGGAGGAGAGGGAATTTTGAAATTGTAAAATGGACTACTTTCAAATATATATTTTGTAAAAGGAATAAGCAAATAAACTGACAATACTTTAGCTACTTTCATTCAAACTGTTTAAAAAACATGAAATAAAACCGATAGTTCAAAACAATAGGGTTATTATTTAGCACGACAGCGTCTTACTACCCATTCGGTTATACTCTTTAAGTACTAATTACGCTAATGGATTGGAATTGTGAAGGTTGAATTAGAGGAAGTGAACCCACATTTGCGTGGAGGGAGAGTGGAAAAAACCCTTTAGTAAAACCACCCTCAGTTCAACCGAACCGAGATTCGAACCTTGATCTCCCCGTCCTTGGGTCGAGCTCAACACGACTAGCGTGTTAGCCAACTATGCCACCGAGGCGGGCATAGTGTTATTCAATACCAATTAAGTAATCTAACTTATTTAAAAAAAATAGCATTCATCTGGATAAGTTTAAAATGAGCATACTGAAACTGTTTATAGACAAAAAAACAGTACTATTTTAAACAAAACATATTTTTTCTTCAGATTCCATAGTAAAAACATAATTTGTTTGTTACTTCTCTCCTGGTAAATTCTCAAACCCGTGATTAAATGAGCAATGATGGAGGAAAGAATAGAAGGTACCAAAGACCCTGGCAAAAGTTGTTTAAATAATGAAGCAATAGTTTTGGCATTATAGTAACATATTTCAACTATACATTATTGTTAGAAAAACTTACCATAGAATGTTTAAAAATAACTATTATTATTATTATTATATTTTAACGACGTGCGACACATAAGAGCCATTAACGTAAAAACACTATAATAATTAAAGTAACTCAAAACTAATTATATGAAATAAAATAAAAAGACAGTAAATGCAAGTTCATGAGAGGGCATGGCTTGGGGAGAGTGAAGGAGAAATAATGAATGATAAATTAAATGAAGGGGAAAAAAAGAAAACATGAAAGTCATATACTCTTATAAAAAATCTTCTAAGTGGCTTGCCTCCAACGAAGGAACGTAGACCCCCTCCACCCACACCAGCGATCAAGTCATGAAGTTCTTAGGGGAGAGTAATGGTGGGGACGTACACTACGGCATACTTGTTTTGTTCTCCTTTGGGGACCATGTACATTTATACTTTAATACATTAAACAAGTTATCCTATACAGAGGCCTATTATATAAAATCAGTGAAATAGTCTAAGGATAATGTCTGATAAGAATGTTATATCAATTATTTTATGGCCAAATGTCTATGAATTCAGGAAATGGCCGTTTGTTTGCATGGACCAGAGTCCTTATTTAACCCACTTCCCCACTATATAGAAGGTTGATTTGGTATACAGCTTCCACTAGTGGGACATTTTAATTTATTAAATCTTGACATTTATAAATAAAGCTTTTAACAACAACAAAAAATTCTTTGTCTCTTCGTCTAGTCTCTCCTTTTTTCACCCCCTCCAACCCCATAGTGTCAAGTTACTAGTCTAATGCATTATAATTTGACTGTCTTGTATGTAGAAAATCCTCTTACTTGTCAGAGCAAAATGATTAATTTTGAAATATCATTTTGTATTTAAGGTATTATTTATTTTTAAATAAAATTATATATCTTGTATTAAAGTAGATATTAAATTGCCTTTTTTTTAGTGCAATCATCATAATTCCGTTTACAAGTTAAATTGAATGAAAAAAAGTATGTTATTGATAGAAGTTTTTTTTCGTGGGGTACAGTAGACAAAATCAACCTTAAATTAAACTAAGTATCTATCCGAATCTTAAATAAACATAACTTGTTAAATTTAGTGTCATTAAAAGCAATAGCTTAAAATGTTAACAAAAGTAACCTACACACTTTTATTATCATGTGAGCTACTAAATACTTATTGGGACTATGTCTTAAAATAAATTGCAAATGCAAGCAAACATTATAGCTGTAATGTCAGTAAACTCCGGCGCGAATGTTGAAAATAACATCTACCTTCCGCCCCCAATCTGTATTCATGATCACATCCAAGAAATTCACATATATCCGGGATATATTTTGATTTAATGACAAAATAACCCTAAAACTAATTTATTACATAATATTTTATATTTATTAACCTATTCCATATAATAATGTTTGTGTTTTTTTTAGTCGATTAACTCGATTAACTGAACATGTGAAGGGGCATATATGTGTTGTCGTTTTTTTTGTCAAACATTTATAATTAAAATACAATATCCTTTATAAATGGCCCAAAACTATAATTATATCTTCCGTGTTGGTTACCAATATATATATGCATAGCGCATAGAGAGAAGGCAAAACTGCACCCTACATGACAGGAATTAGGGGGTGGAATGCAAGTAAACATAGCATAGTAACAAAAAGGCATACATTTTATTTTCAAGGGGCATTATACAAAAAAAGTAGCAGATCACTGTGTATTACAGGAAATTGGTTGTCTATTTAGTAAAGGGCAATGCAGCCCAGGCTAAAGTGTAGTACTCTATATTTTCTATAAATTACCATATACACTCGTTCAGCATATCATAGTGCTTGGATTATGTAGTGAGCGCTCTGCCCCAAACTCCCTCGGGCAGCAGTCCACATACCTGAATTTCAAGAATAATACAACCACATTTATAAATCCATAATGCATGAAGTGCAAAGTAAACATCAACAATCAAAACTGTTAGGGGAGGTGTACATTACACAACGCAAATAAGTCCACGAGATGGTGGCTAAGTATCTCGTCTAAAAGGACCCAACAGAGAAGAGAACTGGGGCAGCCAAGACGGTCAAGCATCACTTGGTGCACCCAAAAATGAGAGACCATATCTATACCCCAGAGCAACAGTTAACTGGTAACTGGGCCGAGCGGCCAGCCTAATTAGGCCAACAGTTAAATCAGTCACACCCAAGGTAGGCGGGTAGGTGCTTCACTTACATAAAGTTCATTACCACATTTATAGTCGCCCACATGCATCAGCGTTATTACAAATAAACTACTAACTATAAATCAATGGCGCTACTATAAAACCAGGGCAACTTAATAACCAGTCTGAACGGCTACCAAAAATATACTAACACATAAATATAAAAATAGATGCAGACTTACTAAAGTCTCGCGAAAACACATAGGTCACCTAATCCCATAACTCTAAGCACTTTTAGTATGCAATGTGAACTTGCCCTCAGTTTTAGAAATAACTGAAGCCCCACTCTGAAAAGCTGTCTATAGGTTCAGCGTGAGCGTGAGCGATACGAACATTCACACGCACCAGTAAATAGATCGTCGAATAGATGAATGGCAAAGACAGTCTAGCTAGTGACTAACCTTCCCCTGGTAGCCTAGTAACAACATCTGATTGTTCCTTCTATAATCAGGTTGCAAGCTCTGAAGGTAGGGCAGATGTCCGGCCTCCAGTCCCATGCGCTCTAATCGAGTGCAATCCAGCAGGCTCCGCGGCATACAGGCACGTCCAGTGAGTGCGCGAGCAGGGTGTACCAAGATGGTGTGTACCAGGGTAGCACCAGGTGTGATAACTGCGTAGAGTACCGCCTCGGTGCCAAGAGTAGACCAATAGTGTAGCTGATATTAATGATGCGTGATGACAGTGAGTAGGACCCACACCTCACCAAATGCAGCAGTCCAGCAGGCTCCGCGCATATTGGCACGATACTTGGGATTAGCGCGCAGGGGTGTACCAGGGTGGTACCAGGCGCCGAGTCGACAGAGGGTACAGCTTTGGTACCACGAGTAGACAAACATTGCAGATGGTAGGAGAGAAGCGTGGATGTGAGTGAGTCAGATCCACACCATATCAGATTTAGCAGATGGTAAGTAACCCAAATTAATGTGGCGAGGGCTACAGCCGTGATCCCAAGGTTGCTGTCCACGGAGTCCCATTCTCTTCAACTAGACCAGCTATTACCAGTCGTACTGCTGTTTGACTAGTCAAGCGTGAAACATATACACTGTACTCAGGCAAAATAATAGTTCTATCCATTAGTGTAGTGTTCCTAGCAGTTCACCTTATTTTCTATGTAGAAACTAAGCGAGACGGCTCTTCGCCTGCAAGTAACACCACAACGGCGTGTCCAGAGATTGGATGAAGCGGCGAGCTCGTCCCAGCTCGGGAATAACACTTGATACTATTCTTTTTTGACGGGCCTAGAGTCGAGCCCGTGCCTGCTTGGAACTAAAACTGCACCTGCGTGAGCAATTTATAAAAAGAAGAGGGGATAGACGAAACATAAGAAGGTCGAATAAAGTGCCTCTTCCATGGAAGAACAATTTAAGATAGTGAACCAATTGAGAATAGATGAACTTGGAGGAAAATAATTGTGTTCTGAAGATTTTACACTAAGGGTTTACGTAATCAATTACTTGTGCGAGCTAATGATAATTAGCTCAGCACAAAACCACTGATAAATCACATGTGATAAGCCCCTCTAATTAACCCGGAATGAGATTCGAACCTCGACCTCACCGACAACAGCCATAGAGTGCAATGCTATACTAGCATATTAGTCTAACTCAACCACTGGTGTGGGTAATATATATGTTACAAACACCAACACTAAACCAAAATAGTAACAAAATAGGTATTATTTTTTAACTCGCTTTTTCCTTTGGTATGTGTTTCTCAAAGTGTTTAAAAATTTTTTTTAGCTGGTTTCCTGCTGAGTAACACAGATTTTCTGTTTCCATTGCGGGAGTATCGCCTAGAATATTCTTCTTTGCTAAAAAACATAATTTCTATACAAAAAGTTTGTATCTAATCAAAGAAACACTGTAGATTGTTTACACAAATTATTGATAAGGTAAACAGAATCAAGCCTACTCTATAAATAAACTTTTAACATAGATCATGCAAATACATCAAAAGGAACCTTTTCAAAAACTGAGGTTTGGAGGTAATAGTAGTAACAAGGTGACAGACCTTTAGTGTCCAGACAAGGGTTTTTACCTGAAGGTGAAATAAATGTAGGAAGGGAAGGGGGAGTAGCATGGCTTACAGAAAAAAAAGATGAAAAGATAGTGAATGCCAAAGAGGGGTTGGGGAGGAGAGAAAGAGGTGCTTCCGAAGACAGAGCATTCTACCAGGCAGCTACTGAACTTTTTCAACAGTTCAGACACGATTTAATTTGAAAATATCAAATTTTGTGCCCGTTATTGTATTATAAATATTTGTCGTGTATGATCGAACATTATCTTATTCTCTATAATAATATGATAACTTCAAAACTATATTCTTGTGTTTCATGTTTTATTTAATTTAAATTTAATTGAAATTACATCTTATTGTAAAAAAGTAAATATTAACTTGTAACTTTTTTATTAATATAGTTCATTTTAAATTTACAAGTTTAATGCAATGCAAAAAACCGCATGTTGTTACTATGCATATTTTTTAAGCAATAGCGGGCACCACTTTATCGTTCTTATATAGTAGGTGTCCATCCGAATCTTAACACGCTTGTTTCTATTTTTCAAACATTCGCCCACCACATTTAGCCACAGCTTTCATGGCCTATCCTTTACATGATCCACACACTCTACATATATATATAATATATATATATATATATATATATATATATATATATATTCTATACAAAACTAAAATAGAGAATACTATTTGCAACCAAAGTAAGCTTATTACATTTTCTCTTGTTTGCAATTAAACTAGTGCAAATATAGAAAATTAAAAAAAACATTTTTATGTCTGTATGAAACTCAAAGTACAACTAATTTTTCATTTATTTGAGGTCGTTAACATTCACTTTCTGAATCGACTAATTATATCAGCATATGACTTACAAACTAACTTAAATCTAAAACAGGAATAAGATTCATATTGCGGCCGTTAACTCATCACTGAGAAAGAGGGAACCCACATTTCACAAATGATAAATTTTTCGGCCATGCCATGAATCTAGCCCAAGATCCTTAGCTCAGTTTACAGACATACTACTGACTGAGCTAAGGTGTTGGACAAGTACAATTGTTAAGTGTAATGTGATGTTAGGACATGTTAGAATTCAATTGTATTGGATTTTTTTTTTGTATGTGAACAATCCGATAGCAATAGAAAAAAATTGATTCATCCAGAAAGGTGTACAGCTAATAGTTAGTTAATATCAATCTCTTTCTCTGTTTATATGCTAAGAAGGACACTGTTAATTTATCAGGACAGGACAGGACCTCCGTTCCAACACACCACCCTCCCACAGGACCTCTGTTCCAACATACCACCCTCTCCCACAAGACCTCTGTTCCAACACACCACCCTCCCACAGGACCTCTGTTCCAACACACCACCCTCTCCCACAGGACCTCTGTTCCAACACACCACCCTCTCCCACAGGACCTCTGTTCAAACACACCACCCTCCCACAGAACCTCTGTTCCAACATACCATCCTCTCCCACAGGACCTCCGTTCCAACACACCACCCTCCCACAGGACCTCCGTTCCAACACACCACCCTCCCCCACAGGACCTCTGTTCCAACACACCATCCTCCCACAGGACCTCCGTTCCAACACACCACCCTCTCCCACAGGACCTCTGTTCCAACACACCACCCTCTCCCACAGGACCTCTGTTCCAACACACCACCCTCCCACAGGACCTCTGTTCCAACACACCACCCTCCCACAGGACCTCCGTTCCAACACACCACCCTCTCCCACAGGACCTCCGTTCCAACACACCACCCTCTCCCACAGGACCTCTGTTCCAACACACCATCCTCCCACAGGACCTCCGTTCCAACACACCACCCTCTCTCCACAGGACCTCTGTTCCAACACACCACCCTCTCCCACAGGACCTCTGTTCCAACACACCACCCTCTCCCACAGGACCTCTGTTCAAACACACCACCCTCCCACAGGACCTCTGTTCCAACACACCACCCCTCTCCCACAGGACCTCCGTTCCAACACACCACCTTCTCCCACAGGACCTCCGTTCCAACATACCACCCTCCCACAGGACCTCCGTTCCAACACACCACCCTCTCCCACAGGACCTCCGTTCCAACACACCACCCTCTCCCACAGGACCTCTGTTCCAACATACCACACTCCCACAGGACCTCTGTTCCAACATACCACACTCCCACAGGACCTCTGTTCCAACACACCCCCTTCCCCCACAGGACCTCTGTTCCAACACACAACCCTCCCACAGGACCTCCGTTCCAACACACCACCCTCTCCCACAGGACCTCCGTCCCAACACACCATCCTCTCCCACAGGACCTCTGTTCCAACACACCACCCTCCCACAGGACCTCTGTTCCAACATACCACCCTCCCACAGGACCTCTGTTCCAACATACCACCCTCCCACAGGACCTGTTCCAAAACACCACCCTTTCCCACAGGACATCCATTCCAACATACCATCCTCCCACAGGACCTCTGTTCCAACACACCATCCTCTCCCACAGGACATCCATTCCAACACACCACCCTCCCACAGGACCTCTGTTCCAACATACCACCCTCCCACAGGACCTCTGTTCCAACATACCACCCTCCCACAGGACCTGTTCCAAAACACCACCCTTTCCCACAGGACATCCATTCCAACATACCATCCTCCCACAGGACCTCTGTTCCAACACACCACCCTCTCCCACAGGACCTCTGTTCCAACACACCACCCTCTCCCACAGGACCTCCGTTCCAACACACCACCCTCCCATAGGACCTCTGTTCCAACATATCACCCTCCCACAGGACCTCCGTTCCAACACACCACCCTCCCACAAGACCTCTGTTCCAACATACCACCCTCCCACAGGACCTCTGTTCCAACACACCACCCTCCCACAGGACCACCATCCCAACACCACCCTCTCCCACAGGACCTCTGTTCCAACACACCACCCTCTCCCACAGGACCTCTGTTCCAACACACCACCTTCTCCCACAGGACCTCTGTTCCAACACACCACCATCCCACAGGACCTCTGTTCCAACACACCACCCTCTCCCACAGGACCTCCGTTCCAACACACCACCCTCCCACAGAACCTCTGTTCCAACATACCACCCTCCCACAGGACCTCTGTTCCAACACACCACCCTCCCACAGGACCTCCGTTCCAACACACCACCCTCTCCCACAGGACCTCCGTTCCAACAGACCACCTTCTCCCACAGGACCTCTGTTCCAACACACCACCCTCTCCCACAGGACCTCTGTTCCAACACACCACCTTCTCCCACAGGACCTCTGTTCCAACACACCACCATCCCACAGGACCTCTGTTCCAAACACACCACCCTCTCCCACAGGACCTCCGTTCCAACACACCACCCTCCCACAGAACCTCTGTTCCAACATACCACCCTCCCACAGGACCTCTGTTCCAACACACCACCCTCCCACAGGACCTCCGTTCCAACACACCACCCTCTCCCACAGGACCTCCGTTCCAACAGACCACCTTCTCCCACAGGACCTCTTTTCCAACACACCACCCTCCCACAGGACCTCTGTTCCAACACTCCACCCTCTCCCACAGGACCTCTGTTCCAACACACCACCCTCTCCCACAGGACCTCTGTTCCAACACACCACCCTCCCACAGGACCTCTGTTCCAACATACCACCCTCCCACAGGACCTCTGTTCCAACACACCATCCTCTCCCACAGGACCTCCGTTCCAACATACCATCCTCTCCTCCAGGACCTCTGTTCCAACATACCACCCTCCCACAGGACCTTTGTTCCAACACACCACCCTCCCACAGGACCTCTGTTCCAACACACCACCCTCTCCCACAGGACCTCTGTTCCAACACACCACCCTCCCACAGGACCTCTGTTCCAACATACCACCCTCCCACAGGAATGGTGCTTGTGATGTATCACATTTAATAATGCCATAAGCCGAATTAGGAAGGGGAGATTGAAATGTTAACAAAAATTTCTCATCTTACCTATCATATGTTGTATTAGCTCTAACTGATGATTTAGTAGTAATATGTTAATTACCGAAATTTATTCACACAACACACTAGATATTACAAAGTTATCAGCTTCTTCTCTTTTAAAGTTTATATAGAAACTATTTAAATATATTTTATACAATTTGAGTGCAGACGTTACACAAAACATTGTCGTCAAAGTTAAAAGTAAATAATATCTTTTAGAAAGATCCAAAGTTTCCAAATGGGAAAACCCCAAGATTCCTCATGAAAATTCTATAATTTAAAAAATATTAACTCTATTGTTTAACTCACATGTAATAAATTGTGTTCTTAGTATATGAAACATTTCTTATTGAGGACCTATGTGGTTCAATGTTTTTTAGTCAGGTAATAGGGCAGTTACACGCCTGACTATCTTTAAAAGAAACCTTTTGTCAACTTCCCATCCCCATCTAACCTCTTTTACGACCCTTTTCCATCAAAACTTCCAAAAGATCTCTAAATGCCACTCCGCTTGATAAGAGATAAAATAACAACGTTGCCAAGTATAAAAAATATAATCAAAACTGCTCACAAAATATTGCATAGGCCCATAAGCTTAATAAACTAGCAATTAGAAGTTGAAGATATTCAGCTTGGTATTGTTTACAATATAACTATTTGTTATATTCCTAATATTACGAGTAGTGCTGATTTATGAATACTTTAAAGCCTAAATACCAAACAATTTGACAACTCCGTCAAGACTAACTTTTGCTCAAGATTAGTAGAGGTACCTCTGGAGTAGGGAGAGAAGGGTGGGAATCTAAAAAGAGTGAAGACTAAAAAAAAAAAAATATTGCATTCTGACATAAAATATTGTATATTGTAAATATGTTTCCATTAATAAAATCTATTTGCTATTTTGTGTATACATGTCGCTGAGTATTTAATCTTTCAACAACCCAACATAAGACTAATTTGGGGGGGGGGGGTAAGGGGGGGTGTTGAATGTGCGAAAGTTTCGCAAGGGTTTACCGGTATTATATAAGCCTTTGGATTATTTTTTTTTAATTGTCCAAAAGAAGGTTTGGGAAGGCTTAGTTTCATAATCTACCCTGACACTACGTCCCTGCATTTAATAATTTGATGTCTACTCAACCTGACCAATGAAATTCCCAACTTTTTCCCCAGATCATTTCCTAAAGTTCCCGACTCAAAAGAATGTGTCCCCCTCCCCACACATTTTTAAAAAATTGTTTACATTTTTAAGATATAAGAGTGAATAAAATGATTAAGATTGCCATTCTTTCATTCCCTGTTGGAATTATAGACAGTAATACTTGAATGGTTGTCGCCACAAGCCCTAAGCTTCTAGGTTTAATAATTTTACGTATATGAGAACACTCATCTAAAATGTATATCTTAAATGTCGTTGTGTGAGGAATATACATGAGTTAATTTAATTTGATGGTAAAAAATGAAAAGATAAATCTTTCTTATATGTTAAATGGCGCAGCCTTATTGTTTGATGCTTTTCACTGAATAGTTTTGATGCAAATGTATAATTTGATGTCAGATGGAAATAAACCAAGCAAATATAATGAATAAGCAAAGCCCAGATTTTGATGATCTAATATTGATTTAAAAAATGACTCCAAATTTTCAAAAAATTGCTTAACAATATGAAAAAGAGTTGAAATAAATGCACACAGCTAAATCAAACATGTGCTTACAAAATTAAAGTAAGCCAAAAATTATCCATGTCACGAAGTCTTTAACAACTAAACTTCTTCATTCTGGTGAATATTATAATGGAAATGTATATTTTAAAACCAGACAAGCAAAAAAAGGATGATACAAAGTTCACGGCTTACATTATCTTCTCAATCCGACAAATGTGTGTGGAAAAATGTAAACATTTATGGTATTATTAAAGACCATAATAAATAATAATTAATGACTGAAAGATGCTTAAAAATTACTCAAAGTTCTTGGAGATGCTAAAAAATTATTTTAAAAGGTCAAAAACCAAGAAAATATTACCGTACTTAAAAAAAAAAAGCATCAAAACATTTAAACTATTCAAACTAACCCGAATTAATAACGTTGAGCCACAACCTTGTACATTAGAATACCAAAGACATTACTCAACTGAGCTAGTGTGTAGTGTTACCTCTACGTTTTAGTTATTTAATTTCTCACAAAAAGCGCTGTTGGACATCAAAAATACTAGTCCACCCAACTATTATTATCTAAGATACATAAGCAATTGGATAAGTTGAGTAAGTTATCTATCAAAGTCTCAGTTAAAGTAGACAAATGATTCTTCAAACACATTTTAAGTGTAGGTATTCGTATGTAAGATTATAAGATAAAAATTAAATTGGAGCACATCAAAATCAATTTAAAATTATTGTATTAGCTATTTTAAACTACTATTAAGTTAGTATGAGGTGATATCAGAAATTTTCTAGACTGATGCTATAAAACTCATAAAACTTATCAAAGGGCTTAGTGGCTGTCATAACCCTCGAAGTAGTCCCTTTCCACATATATACACTTACTGGTCCCAGCGTTTCTCCAATTTTTGGAATGCTTCCTGGAAGTTGTTTTCTGTGAGAGTGTCCTGTACTGCCTGCGATTTGGCCTGGATCTTCTCAATGGTGTCAAAGTGGTCGCCCTTAAGCTTGATCTTCATTTTAGGAAATAGAAAGAAGTCATAGGGGCTAAATCAAGGGAGTGGGAGGGGTGGGGGGACAAGAGCCATCTTGTTTTTGGACAAAAACTGCCGGCTAAAAGGGAGGCATCAAATGGTGCATTGTTGTGGTGCAACAACCAGTTTTGTTGTCGTCAAAGTTCAGGGCGATGTCTTCGCACATTTTCATGCAGTCGCCGCAAAATGTCACAGTAGAACATAGAATTGACTGTTTGACCTGCTGGGACAAATTCTCTGTGCACGATTCGCTTAATGACATGCTTTTAACAATGCTCTTCATTTGTCTAGCCTTTTCTGGCCTTGGTGAGGTTGGGCTTTTCTATTGGGTAGATTGTTGTTTGGTCTCAGTGTCATATCTGTAAACCCACCTCTCATCACCAGTGATAACCCTGGACAAGAAGGTTGCATGTCGGAGGCGACCTAACAAATCTCATTGCAGATGTCGATGTTCTGCTGCTTCTGGTCAGCTGTAAGGATCCTGGGCACTAATTTGGCAATTACATGGTGCATTCCAAACTTGGAAGTCATAATTTGTTGGCATGTTCCAAAAGGAATTCCCATCTCCTCAGCAAGGTCTTGAATGGTCCGTCGTCGATTCTGACAAATGATCTGTTGAAGTTTGGCAACCATGGTGGGTGTTATGCAGCTGCTGAGCCTCCCTGTGTGTTTGTCGTCCTCAACGGGTGTCTGACAAGCCTTGAACCGGGCATGCCAATGAAACACTTCTGTACGGCCCATGCTTTCTTTCCCAAACCCTTGTTGAATCCTTTTTAGTGTCTCCGTCACACTTTTGCCTAGATTCACACAAAATTTGACGCACACAACATACTATTCCTTTTTCGAATTCATCGTGAAAATCCTTACAGGCCATGTACACAGCTCCAAAAAAAGGACATGGAAAAATAAGCACGACCAGCCAGATGCATGAAACTTGGTACATTGACTCACAAGACATGCTAGTGTTACTGCCTAAAGTTGCAGTGCTACTACAACTACTGTCCAGTTGGCAGCATTGGTCCAGAAATTTTTTGATAACCCCTCGTATCTACACAAACTACTTATTCACAATAATTAAATAAAAAGCAAAACTTTCAAATTAGTTACATTTATTTGTAGGATATTCATATAAATGACCAGATTCCCTTTAATGAATTTGTCCTTCAACTTATTTACTGTATTTATTTACTGTGGCATTGGGCACTCAAAAGTTTATTGCAGCAGTTACTAAGTACAACCATCTATCCCTATATTAAGCTAGTTCTATCCACACCACCTCATTAAACCCTATCCCTAGCTTAAGCTAGTACTATCCAGTTCACCTCATTAAGCCCTATCCCTAGCTTAAGCTAGTACTATCCAGTTCACCTCATTAAGCCCTATCCCTAGCTTAAGCTAGTACTATTAAATTCACCTCATTACACGCTATCTATTTCAGGCCCATTCTAATGTTATCCTCCCATCTGCGTCTAGGTCTTCCTAATGGTCTTGTCTCTTCTTGTTGGAGTTAAATTCAGTACCCTGAACAAGATTCTAGATTCCCCATTCGTACTGCAAGTCCTGGCCACCATAATCTACGAGACTTTATTATCCAAACAAAGTCTTCTAAAGAGTATAGATATGTATCCTCATTTCGTTTTTAGACCAATACCAAGCCATTAAGATATTTATGAATGTTTTGTTCTCTCAATGTATTAGAAATTATTCATGTCAGTTTATTTTGTGTGTTTGTCATATTTTTTAATGAATTTTGAAAAAAATTAATGATATACGGTATTGGCCAGCTAAATTAAAAATAATTATTTGCCCCTTTTTTAAGTAAGTTTGTACATCCATTTTAAAGGCTCACGCAGAGAGGTTTTGAATATGGACCGTTCCTTGTTGAGCGGCATAAAACTAGTAGAAACCACATTACAATTTAAAATGACAATCAAAGACCTTGGTGTGATTCTAAATAAAAATCTAAAATGAATATGTATCGTGGATAGAGACTAGCCCAGCACCAAGAACATCTTTTGTACTCACCCTATTCGAAAGACAAGCTGGGGTCTCGTATGATGACAGAAATCACGCCACGGAACGACCTTGCTCGGGTTCACTATAAAAACTCTGTCTGGGAGGTTGGTATTTGATTCAAATGTTTAACCGGACTAAAGCAATCTGTGAAAAGCGCGCAAGCGCGTTATGGTGAATTTAAGTGGATCTCTAGTTCCTCGTGTGCCCGACGTCGTCCCCACCCCCATGGATTAGGGTCTCTACGGCGTTGTGCGCAGGCGCCGCAGAAGACGTCGACGAAGTGATTGGATATTTGTGACTGCTTCATTACATCATCTTTTCCATCCCTCCTTCCCCCCACTAATCCGAACCGAATATAAGCGAGTGCCCAACAATGAAAGGCACTCTTTGATGCCATGTAGGTCTCTAGGACTGATTAAAATGTAAGTTATTGTAAGAGATGGGAATTGAACTTAGACATTGTTCGGCTACGATTCAGGTTAGGGTTCAAATTATGGTTAATATGTTACCAACCTTTTGGGATAAATAAGGTGTTAGTTTATTTTTTGGAACTTACATATATTTAATGCTATTAGTGTTGGTAGTCAGATGGTTTAAATCTATTGTTATTATGTCACCAACCTTTTGGGATAATTTAGGTGTTAGTTTAATTTTGGAACTTACATATATTTATCGCTGTTAACATTAGTAGTCAGATGGATTTAATCTATTGTTATTATGTTACCAATCTTTTGGATCAATTAGGTGTTAGTTTATTTGTTTATTGAAACTTACGTATATTCATGACTGACAGTTTTAATTGTTTAATGGTTCCTATCTCTTTTGACTTATAACTTAAACTTACTCAGCAGCTAGGAATCAACAATATTATGGCGGGGCCTTAGGTGAATAGTTAGACCACTAAACTATCAGAGCTGCCTGACAAACTTGTTGTATCTGAAATTAGTGGGCAAGGTGTTGTATGGAATATCTTGAATATGTCGGTGTCTATATATTAACTTCAACTGCGAGGAAATAGTTAGAAATTTACTCTTTATTAGAGATTGTTATATTTTTGTAGGGTTGTAATATCTATTAATGCGTTACATTGTCAATTCAACCTCTTGTTACCGTTTATTATCCTCAGTATAAACGCCAATTGAGGGTTTTATTATATCCTGTTATATTTCAACGAATATGAGGATCATTGTTTTGTTAGCTATCTCGGTTAAATTAATGTTATCATTATATCCGATACTTCATATTGTATATCAAATATTCCATGTTTATATATATCTCTAAGAAACTAGCCGTTGGGCCATATTTGTTGCTATCCTCGCTTTGTTCATGTCAGGACCCTATCTAACTTATACTAGTATTCCTGTTACATCATTGTTTAATAATTCTGGAGACGAGGTTTTGTTGGCTAACTGAGAACAGATCAATAAAGGTCCCTAGTGACTATCTCTATTTGATATAACTTTGCAACTCGCTCACTGTGGAGGCTTGTTGGAGCATTGCTGATGGGGAATAAACGCTAGCCCCACAGGGAGTGGTTGAAATACATCAGGTAACCACAATTAGCATGAAAGTATATGCCTTTTTTCATTCTCTGAAAAGGATGAAGAATTTTCGACCTGAATATGTGCAAATTCTTATTCTCCAGAATAAGTTTGCCACAGTTTGACTATTGACTTAAAAAATGACATTATAGAATGACTACCAAACACATGTGTTTGATATATATTTAATCAAAAAACAACGTGACAATATATATTTGTATTTTAATAAACTGCATTGGGTGAGATTAAATTAAAGGCAGCCTTGGGAGCTTATGTTTAATAGCATTGCTTCTCAAAATATTGACAAAATCACAGCATCAATAGCTCTTTTCATGGTTCTTATTTCAAAATGATAAACACATCCATACCACTAAGTGAGAACCCACTCATTAGATGTTTATTCTCATGTGTAGATCAAAGATAAATGTTCATTATTTTAATCTTTCTTGGCATCGCAGACTTGGAAGTAGATCAATAACTCTACCCGCCAACTGAAATCCATCACTTCTTTTAAGAATGCAGTCACCCAATATATATGATCAAATAAACTAAAATGGGTTCTTGAAATAATTTAGTTTTGAATGGTTGTTTGAATGAATTTGTAATTACTTTTTTAAACATAGAATATAAAAGGTAAAAATAAAAGGGAGTATCACAAATTCTAATATAAAGCACCAAAAATATAAAACTTTGAAATAATAATTAAAAAAAAACAAAAAACATACATACTAAATTAAACTAGAGAAGTATAATCAAGCTTTGAATGCTATGGTTAATTAACAAGTTGCCTAGAATTATGATTAATTGTTTAAAAGAGAAGCTCTAAAACTAATAACAATTAGCAAACCATTTGATGGGAGAATACCAGAAACAGTAATTTACAAAGCACCCTCAATACTTAATACGAACAATTATAAACTTTGATAAGGTTAAGCCCAAAATTTACTTCATCATGAGAGAAGCTCAAAAATTAATAACAATTATAAACTATTTAAGGGGAGAAACCTGGAAATAATCTTAATTTAAATAAACTCCTCATATCTGAAAAATTAAATGGAAAGATTTTTAGCGTGAAATTTAATACAGCCGAAACAAAATCAACATGACAATAACAGCCATTATAATGAGCGCAAAGAAAGATAAAGCAGGATAGGCCCAAAGTTCGGTGCTTACATGAATTTGATATGTGAGAAGAGTCCTGTACAGTCCAGCACTTCCACCAAGATGATCTTTTGGTGATATTTAGTCCAAGGGGCCTAAATAAATGAAAAGGACACGCACCAATCACCATTTTAAATATCTTAATACAGATACACTCAAAATGTGTGTTTCAATAGGGACCAACATTACAAAGTTTATTTCTGGTCTCGATCAAGTACCGCGCTCCCTGTTCAAAACTTCTTGTTGGCATTAGCTCTTCTGGCTCAAAAGCAGATAAACTGAGCCACCACTTAGTACCAAAGCCGGCCACAGAGCGACCCAATTTGAGCGCCCGACACTAGGTCTTAGAACCAATCACGTTAATTTGGTGTGAAACCAGTCCAACGGTATGGAAGAGGTTTGCTCCGAACTTCCACTCTGGACGCCTTCCACAAACTCAGTTTAAGAGGCGCTGTCAACGAGCTCCTCCACGCAGTCTCTAAGATAGACTTCAATAGTCTGTACTACTACAATCGCCAGCTTGTGGAGCGACGACCTGGCAAGACAGCAGGAACATAGGAACGTGAGAACACCAAGGCTCTCAAGTTGAGGCAAGCACAACGCTTTACTCTGGTTAGGTGGAAGAGCAGGCTAAGACTAACTTTGCCAGATTAATAAGATCCCTTATATCTATTAATTATTATATTATTATTATTAGTGTGTTGTACACATTTTGCTCCGCAGCATCATACAATACTGCAGTCTGAACCCCACAACAATCCACTTTACAACACTTTAGCTGTGTGTGTACAGCTACCTTAACGCCTCTAAGAGTTTCCTACTTAAATAATCTCTTCTCTCCTGGTCCCTCTAGCACTACTTAGGAAACCCATCGTGCAAGCTCTTGTTTGTGTGTGACTGGCTGCACACGACATTTTAGGTAAAGGTCAGGGTTTTGACTTTGTCTCGTGGCTAGACTGGACTAGTTACTGTGTTCCAGAACAGAAAGGTTTTCCTCTCATAGCATGGGTGGGTAAACAAGTGAGCTAGACCAGAAGAGTGGAGTGTCGTGCGCTGGACTTGGGATATTTTGAACTGTTTCTGTTTACTTCGACATGGTCAAGTGTTTCTTGATAAAAGATTCGCGAGTTTGTGTACCATCTAATGTCGTGCCGATATTCGGAACACTATTTTAAGTTTGTTGGAGAGCACACGTGGTGGTAACAATTAGGCTTGTCTTCCTTAATGTAATGGTTGTTTGTACCCCTAACAACTATAACCAAAATTCATGAGGCAGTTTAATAAATCTAACTTTCAACTTATCTAAATTAAGTGTTCAAGGCCCTCAAACAACTTAAAATTTCTAAACCTTAGTGACAGGTGTGATGAGTATGGATGTCATGGGTGGGTGGACAGCCCCTAGGTACAAGAGTGGAGGAGAATGAGCTGCCACGGTAGTACGCAGAAGGGGTAGGTGAGGCAGCAGATACTGCATCTTAGTGCACCTGTAAATTCTTTACCTCACTGAGCCACAATATACTCTACTCAACTACAATGTAGTGCTCTATATCAACACCTTCCCCACTCTAATGCACTTTTTCAAATAAATATGACTCTGCTTTTGAAGCACTCCACACCCCATGTGATGATCATCACCAAACAAAAAAAGCATTTTCTACTGTCAGCCAATTACGAGGTAA
>JBCFYV010001095.1:0-60127 GCA_039000515.1 Timema cristinae | reverse complement strand
ATCTCCATTATTTAGCTGAATTGCTTCTTTAGCAGCCTCTTTCGTACTGTCATTTGCCACACGTTTAGCCCAATTAATAAGCTTTTACTGATTTTATTAAATTTTATTGGTGGCTTTGGAAGATTAATTATTGAACATAAATTATTTCCTACTGAATGACCTTTGCCTATGCATCGCAATGCATAAACAAACCTGATGTTCACTTCATGACCATGTAACGTTCTGGAATTACGTTACCGCGATGGGTGCCTATTGACGAATTATAATTAATACACTTTTCATTTTGACATGTTTTTTTTTTTTATTGTGAATTAGTTTAATTAATGCGAAAATAGATCATGTTGAACTATACGCGGGCTAGCGCGGACAGGTGTTGCTAGACGCCAAACTCCCAACTCCCAACTGAACTCTGCCTTTATGTTGCACAATTCTTTGTATATATTCCTCGGTCATGGAAGCTTCGAGAAGGTTTAGTTTAGAAAAACAAAATACAAGACAAAAACATCTCTGTGCTACTCGAAGCTTCGAGAGCCGGAAAAAGACTCAAGTTACATTTTAAAATCTCTCTTCGAACCATCGAGAAGAGGAAGTTATTATTTGAAAAATATATATTGTCAAACTGACTTGGCTGGTGTCACGTGCGTGACGTCACTGTTCAGTGGCTTTTGCCTTCTTAGAAGAAGAAGTGCTTTAGGCGCCATTTAATATACTACATAATTTAAATGAAATAAGATATGTTTATAAAATTAGGACGATATTCTTGTCAATGCTTTCACATACTTTTCAGGGGCAAATCAATTACATTACAATACCCCCCAAAGTGTATCTGAAAGTAGAGACTTAGTCGTATACTTTTTGATACGCTTTGCTAAAAAAAATAAAAGACGGCATGATCATTTTTTGCACACCTGTATAAAAATTTTACAAATAACAATATTTTGAAACATCCTGTATAACATTTCACAAATTAGATAAATTCCAATAATTTGGAACACTCTGTATAATGTTGTTCTTGAATGATAATATTTGAAGTGGTGTTCTCCGACTGTAAGTTTACATGAATTATATATATATTGCAGTTATATAAAGCAAACATTAAAATATAAATGTTAATCAAAAAGTTGAAATTAGATAAATCAAATATCAAGATATAAAATTGTTAAGTATAATTACAATTAATTGAAATAAAATAATCTAAGTTTATCATATAAAAATTTGGATTTAATATAAAGATTTGAATTTAGTTATTACTAATCAAAGTTTTTTATTTTTTATTTTAAAAAAAAAACAAAATTCGTTGCTATAACGTCCTTAAGATTGATTAAAATACATTAACTTGTTAATAAAAAAATTGAATATAATTGTCACTAATCAAAGTGTCTTTTAATCATTTATTGGTTTAAACACTTCGTTGCACTTTTTATTCATTTCAATGATCCTTCACGGATCCACTTTTAATTATTAATATTATTATGATGACATACTTAACAAACACTCTTAATGCTACACATACTCTTAAAAGCCTGACGGCCAAATTCGCTATATGAGCCTTCACTTAAAATACATTTACAAAATAATTAGCTTAAAAACACAAAAGAATAATTCACAAATAAACCCAATTACTTAAAAGATAATATAATTACATTGTTTCGGACAGAGAAAGAATAATAACAGAACATCTGAACCACCTTACCAAAATCTTTATTTATTTATGAGGATACCTAATCTCAAAACAAATTTAAAATACTTGAAATATATAGACGATAATCTTGGAATCATAAAGTACGTTTAAAATTAGTATGAAATCATATATCACACCATATATAAATATTGAACATTATTTTCCCCTTCTTAATTGAATAATTAATTTCTCATTACTGAAAAAATCTTTAACTGCATCTTTCTCAATTGATTACATCTTTTGACTATTGCCTATTTGCCTTAGGCGTTTAAAAAATGAAATTATAATAAAATCTGTAGTAGCTTAATTAGGTCTAACACCCTAATTAGCTCTCATCCTTGTTAATACATTAGCATTATTACATTACGTAATCACAGAATACCCTTTTAAACTTCTTCACAATCTCCTCAATATCTTTAAATTTTAATCCAGAATTAACCATTGGATATTTATCGCATATTATTTAGTGGAAAGCTTAAGGCCTTTGCCTCATTTATTATAACTGACTCTTTGTTGCGTTGTGCTAACTCTATGTTTGTGAATACCTGCTACCTGAACTTTGGTGATCCGTTTGACTCACCACTTAATAAAAAATTAAATTATTCATCATGGCTTATTACATCTAAGTCCATGGCTTAATACACCTCAACTTCCTCACTCAATTCTCCTCAACGCTGCTAGATGCCCTCGGGCCATCCTTAAACTCATAACGACGATTAATTAATCTAGATCATGGCTTGCCCATAGCTAAGACCATATCTGAAAAAACCTCAACTCCACTTTCTCAACCTATATACCTCAATGAAAAGACCTCAACTCCACTATCTGAAAAAATGCTTTTAAACAAGACTCTACTGGCCTCTTATTTCCACTCACCTTAACATACTGTAATAAGCACTCAAGTGCATATCTAAATTAATCTCTCTAGATATCTTAGATCATACTCTTCAGCTTATCAGCCTACTCTGTGATTTCTTTAATATATGAATCAAAATCGTTGAATTTATTGCCATTTAATTAATTGAATTAAAACACCCCCCACATAAATATTAAAATCCTTATCTTGATTATAAAAAAATGCATCATTGATGAAATAATATATTTATTCAGATTTCCAAGATCGTCTATTAATTAATAACACTTCCTAATTTTCTTCTTAAACTGAAATTATACATTTTTTAAATTCAAAATTGCCCTGTTAGCCTAATTTTTACTCAAATTATTACCTAAACAATAGTTTACAATTAACAAAAATTATGACCTACTCTTAGAATATACTTAGACCCTAATCTATCCTCGCGTGATTACAGGCTTTCACGCACCTCCAGCTGACAAACTTATCCAAGCCCTCACCTAACCTTCTATCCGATGTTAACCCTTGCATGCTTCTAAGGGTCCATGCCCCCTCCTTATCTGTTCTCCTATTTTGATTTATACAACTTTCTAAAATTATGCTAAGTCCAAATGTTATTAATCTAAATTGATAAGAATTTATATTTTTATACTTATAGATTTTATACTTAATGTACCGGGTTTGACTCTGACTTATTGCACTAAAAAAAATAAGTGATTTTATCTTTCGTGGCCAAAGTCAGTTTGTGTTGTCGTCTTAGCTTTGCGATGTAGGAATGACAATAGATGACCGACCACCTGTATTAAGTGCGACGTAGGAATGAATGTATAGAATTTGTTTTACAACCCTCTCAATTTTTACAAAAGAAGGTTTAACTTCCTTTTCAGAAACTAAAAGATTAGTCTCACTTTTCATGTTTGGTCGTTTATGGTTTCTTTACAATTTATATTTTGAGGTGTGTCACCCTCCTTACTCACTTCAATATGACACGCAGTTGCAGAGTTGTTTACAGTTGCTTGTTTGTGGTACTAATAATTGTTTACTTTACAATTTCTACAAATACGCACAACCTTCTCTTGTACAGGAAATATTACTTCTATTTCACTGAATTTGTACCTTTTAAATTTACTTAAATTTCTATTTTAAACTTTTCTTACTACGACTAAATGATTATAGTTACCCTTATTTTACTTATTTAAAATTTAAATCTTTAGTTAAACTGCAAATTTTTTACATTTATATAATCCGAAATTTAAAGTTTATTTAATTGCCTCCTGGATCAAATATTTTTTGTGAGTCGTACTCATTTAAATTTGATGTCCCTGAGAATGGTGGCACATAATTTAAATTTGGAGGTTGATGTACTTGATTGGTTGTGAATCTGGGGTTACCTGTATTGTTATTTCTATTAATTTGTCGATCACTCGAATTTATTTGCCTCGAAGGTCCTTGGTTCCTATCCTGTCGATATTCTATTCTAGGATGTGGATATTTTCTATTTTGCTCTGGTATTGGATAATTATTTTGATATCTCTGCCTATCTTGTCCATTATTAATTTCTTTGAATTGAGGGTTTGTTGATTGCCTATGCCTATCAATATTAAATCTGTTTGTTTGCTCATTGATTTCTTTGTTTCTTTGATATCTATCGTCAAATGCCATTAATACTCTCTCTACTTCTTTGATGTTCTGTTTATTTATACTAATGAGAACGTCTTGTACTGGAGTTGGAAAATGATTCATTAGAAGACCTATCAATCTATCCTCTACTACTGGGTATCGCAAATATTTCGCCTGTGTTACAAATTTATTGAAATATTCACTCATAGTACCATCCTTGTCGTTATATTTTCCATTAAAAATTAATTGTAGAAAATCATCCTGCATATTTTGAGACCAATATTTTTCCAAAAATATTTCCCTAGCCTGCTCGTATGTCTCCCATTCACTCTCTATACTATCTGTCCAGGATTTCGCCTCATCTTCTAGGCCTGATAAAAATATCTCTATTTTGACTTTTTCATTTATTCTTTCTCCTTTAAATACTCTTTCTACTTTATTTATATATTGTACTGCTGAAATGTTTCCTCTCTTTCCTTTAAATTTTGGAATAAGTGCTAATGACGTTTCTCTTAGTCCCTTAGCAAATAAGTTGGTAGTATCGTGTAAGTTACTAGATTCCCCTAGATTTGTTTGATTTTCAACCACAAAATCGGTTAGTTTTTTATCTAGTTTTTCTACTGCCTTATTTACGATCCCATCTATCTGTTCTTTAATTAAAATTTTATTGTGTCTTGCTGAGAATCAAGTACTGATTTTACCTCATTTATTTCTTTTTCAAGGTTGTGTTGGACTACCTTAACATTAGTTTGTGTATGTTCTACCTGTTCCTTTAACCCTTTAATTGATTCTTGTTCTACTGTTTCTATTTATTTTTATTGGCTGAAATCTGTTCCATTAACTTGAACTGTCCTTTCCTTAGGTTTTCATGCTTTTCAATCAAAATCTGTTTTACTTTTTCCTGTTCTATCACTTTGGTATCTACCTCATTTAACTGTATTGCTAAATTTTTGTGAACTGTCTCTAATTGTTCTATTTTTTGCTCTACATAACCAAATCTCTGATCACAAACCTCCTTACTTAACTCTATTTTAGCACTTAGTTCCTTATTGATTTGTTCAAGTTTAGTCTGATTTGTATCTATTTTCTGATTAATTGCCTGGGTATTTGCATATATTATCTGATTAATTTCCTGGCTGCTTTTCTTTATTTCCTGTTTAGTTTCCTCTTTACTCGCTACCATTTGCTGTAACATTTTCTGATTACTTTCTTGTAACAGTTTCATAAGTTGATTTAAATCTACTATAGGTTGCCCATTTTTTGTTCCCTATTCTTTTCTCTTTCTTCCTCATCTACTATAACATTTCTTTCTTTTTCTGTCCTATCTCCTTCTCTCTCTCCCTCTGCAAATGACTCTCCAATGTCCTGTTCACTTTCTCTTATTTCCTCATCTGATTGTTCTAGATCTAACTGGTTCCTAGGTCTATTTTCATTCTCTACCTCTTCAGAATAGCTACTAGCGTCACTATTATCATTTGAATATGCCATTTTTTAATTATTGTTCCCTTAATTTAAATCACAAAAAAATGTATACTGTTCCACCCCCAAAATGCACAAATGACATAAATATATTTTTCACTATTTAATTTAAGTTTCTGTTGATGACTTATCTGTGATCTTCTTTAGACTCGTCTCCACCCCTTGTCTCCTTTGGTGATGGTAAGCTGCTTCTCTCGGTCCTCGACGCTGCTTACTGCTTATCTTGGTCCTCGGCGTTGCTTCCTGCTTTATCTCGGCGTTGCTTACTGCTTATCTTGGTCCTCGGCGTTGCTTACTGCTTATCTTGGTCCTCGGCGTTGCTTACTGCTTATCCGGTCCTCGGCGTTGCTTACTGCTTATCTTGGTCCTCGGCGTTGCTTACTGCTTATCTCGGTCTTCGGCGTTGTCCTCTACTGCTTATCTCGGGGAGGTATCTCGTGCTGTATCTCGGGGAGATAATTCGTGCTGTATCTCGTGCTGTATCTCGGGGAGGTATATTGTGCTGTATCTCGGGGAGGTAATTCGTGCTGTATCTCGGGGAGATAATTCGTGCTGTATCTCGTGCTGTATCTCGGGGAGGTATATTGTGCTGTATCTCGGGGAGATAATTCGTGCCCCTAAGTTGGGAAGCCAATTGTAACGTTCTGGAATTACGTTACCGCGATGGGTGCCTATTGACGAATTATAATTAATACACTTTTCATTTTGACATGTTTTTTTTTTATTGCTGAATTAGTTTAATTATTGCGAAAATAGATCATGTTGAACTATACGCGGGCTAGCGCGGACAGGTGTTGCTAGACGCCAAACTCCCAACTCCCAACTGAACTCTGCCTTTATGTTGCACAATTCTTTGTATATATTCCTCGGTCATGGAAGCTTCGAGAAGGTTTAGTTTAGAAAAACAAAATACAAGACAAAAACATCTCTGTGCTACTCGAAGCTTCGAGAGCCGGAAAAAGACTCAAGTTACATTTTAAAATCTCTCTTCGAACCATCGAGAAGAGGAAGTTATTATTTGAAAAATATATATTGTCAAACTGACTTGGCTGGTGTCACGTGCGTGACGTCACTGTTCAGTGGCTTTTGCCTTCTTAGAAGAAGAAGTGCTTTAGGCGCCATTTAATATACTACATAATTTAAATGAAATAAGATATGTTTATAAAATTAGGACGATATTCTTGTCAATGCTTTCACATACTTTTCAGGGGCAAATCAATTACATTACAACCATTGGAAGTTTTGTTGGAAGAATCAAAACTGTTTTCGTTTCCACATTCTGAGCACACAATTACTAAAGATGAGACAAGCTCTTCTTTACGTTGAGTAATGTTTTCAACAGTAGATAAAGAATTTTCAGACTCACAAAATTTACATTTATAGCAGTAATATAGTCAATGTTAAATTCGTTACATGTCATATCAAACACAGATTATCTATGCATTGTCCTACTTCAACCTACTATGTTTTTTTTGTGTGTGTGTATTATGTCCTACTACTCACCATCCTCATTAATGAGGGATTCCTTTCTGCATTTGAGGACAGATTTTAATCAGTGAGATATAATTAATGTATAGGGCTTGTACATTCTAACCACATATAAACTTATATTTTACCGGTGTTTGGGACCTGCTGTACTTGTCAATTTGTAAAATTAAAATTAAAATATTATATTAATATATAAGCAATAATATATGGGCTATCCTTATGTGTCTTATAAAAAGCTGTCAAATATTAAATCTAATGTTTTCGGTATTGAGTCACGTTGAAGAAATAACTTTGGACTTAATCAAATCAGATGATGGCAATGCTTCAGACAAAAGTTCAATGTCTACCAACAAAAAACAAATCTGAATTTTGCATCCTTACAAGTATTATTTTGTTCTTCTTCACAGACTGCTTCAAATAATTGTTTGGAACATGATCATTTTCTTTTTGAAGAACTAAGAGGTCTTTGAACATCACTGTCATCCTGAGTAGCACACGTTCTAACCCTCAACATTGAACGTGGTTTCATTACTAATTGTTGTATTAGAACTTCATACATTTTCTGCTCGGTTTTTAGTAAAACGATTGCTGTAAACTTACTTTTACCAACAGATTTTGGCCTACCCATGTTCACTAGCTACTATTACAACAATAAAAATTATGAAAGAAGCAAGCTATGCAAACAACCAAGAATGAAGCCTTGAAACAGCTGTTCAGTACCTGAGAGAATAGAATAATTGGGTATTGACAGTTTGTACCAACGTAAAGCTTGGAAATTCCCATTCAAAACAAGGCTTAGTTCAAAAAATATGAGTCCAGTGGTATTGAAGTTATGGTAGAATTTTCCCAAATGTTTACAAAGGGGTGTGGCTGCAATTCATCACCACCTTATATAAAATGCAAATTAGGATTGAAACGTTGCTCCAAAAAACATTTTAACTACATATTCTTATTCTACATATTTCAAACTGTAATAAAAATTAACAATTCAAAAATGTGGTTTTTGTCCTCAAATGAAGTTCTTCTTACCTTAATAAAAATATATAAAAGGCTCATGTGTTAGAAATAATTGTTTAAATTACATGATTTCTTTTGGGAGCTTAGAAAATAAGTGGATTAGATAAACTTAAACACGTATTTAAAGTAAACGTTTAGAATTAAACTTTAATAAGATACTAGATTCAAGTAAAGTTGATTGATATATTGAGTTGCGTATATAGTCTATTAGAAAAAGTTTAAACAACTAATAGATTTTTTATCGTCGTTAGCTATCTTCGAGCTATTCGGAAAATTGCTAAAAAAGCCGTTGTCAAACAAGGGCAACTTACTCTCACGGAAACAAGACTTGAACGAAAAAAAACTCTCGATCTATTTCTCCTTTAAAATCCTAGTGTAGCGTGTGACCCAGTTTATAAGACGGTATTATATTTGTTCTGATCCCTCTTACATGAGCCCTAACATCACCAGCATATTTGGGGCAAGGATATTAAATACGATTCTCAAGTTGGGTTTACAACATTTATAGAGCCCCATTTCACGGCCTATTAAACGGGATATTAAACGACGCACGAAAACACTCAAAACAGAAAACGTAGTGAAGTGAGTTTTTTTTTATTGTTCCTTGGCAACTGCAAAATTAGAATCGGTTTAAATAGTGTTTTTTAGTTTTAAGATAATTATTTTGTCACTTCCCTTTCTTGGGCCTAATCTGTTAGGATGTGTTGTGGCCAAGGATAAGGGTGATGACTGGCTATATGACTGTGGGTTCCAATTGATATACGGTTTTGGTCTTTTGGGTTTTATTGAACTAATTTGCTTATTACAGGTTATACGTTAAGTAATAATTAGATAATGGGTTGGAAATTGGGAAGGATGAATATGAGGAAGTGAACCGCATTGAGTGTAGGTAGAGTGGAAAACCATTTAGGAAAAACCCTCGTAAGTTCACCAGAGTGAGATTCGACCTCAATCTCCCCGTCTTCAGCAGTCTAGCTCAACACGAAACTAGGCGTTAGCTTAACTACGCCTGGATAGTTAATTTTACCAATAAAATTAAGATTCTCCTGCAACCCCCCCTTAATATCTAAAGGGTGAGGAAGACTGAAAATCAGGCAAGAATGTTACTGGTTGAACAATATAAATTTTATTGTAAGAAAAACAACAAAATTACAATAATTAAGAAGGCAATCTGTGCGTGAAGCGCACCTCTCCGTTAACCACGGAGTCTATTAGTACATAAGTAAACAAATATGAAACCTCCTTAGGAGAGTCAAAAACGACACTAAACGTGTCCGGGCCAAAATCTAACAACAATCCCCGTTCGGGATCGTAACTTTATGAACCCTTCGTTCCTTGGTCGTTTAAACTGTAGTTTTATTACAGAATAAGGGCGACGGCATACCGTAAACCCCCGCGCAACAGTTTCAAAAGTTTAAACATTAACATTTAAAAACGCATTTTGCTAAATGGTCAACCAATCCAATGAGCCCCCAAAGTAAAAGTAACTAAGTAAAATAAAATTCCAGTATTTAACCGATAAAAACTGAGTTTAAATACAGCTAACTAATAAGTGAATTTTTAAAGTCGGGTTTGAACCCGGGAAGGGAAACTCTCGTGTTCTAACCCTAAACAAAAATTTCTTTAAATAATACAAATAAAGTTTGGGCTTGGACCCCAAATTTGGCGGTGCGAAAGGGGGGCGGCCCCTTTTACATGCCGCGGTAAGGATGGCCTGCAAGTTCCAACAAAAACACAAAAAAAGGTTTTGAACCCGAAAAATAATTTTTTCAGAAAGCCCCCCGACGCCGAAAAAGTAAATTTTGATGTATAACAAGACCTAGGTCACCCCCTTTTTTACCCCTTTTTCGCAAGAAAATTCCCCAAATATAGTTCCAGAGTGGGGGGAGGATCGAAAGGGAAAAGGAAGGTAGGAGAAAAATAAAATCGAAGGAATGAGTTGTTCGGACAAATATCGAAGTGCCCGTGCTGCGCGCGCCCGGGACGGAACTCTTTTTTTTGGCTGGTGGAACTTTCGACTCTGCAGTCGGTCAAGTGGGCGCGTCATAGTTGTTTTTTTACTTGGGAGCGGGGTCGTAAGTGTTTTGTCTGGCGGGTTTTGAGAGCGGCCCGGGTTGGTGAGTGTTGACCCATTGATATTCGTGAAAATGTTACACCCCCCAAAAAAGGTTTGTAATGAATTAATTAAAAAGTTTGTTTTTTTAAAAACATTTAAATTTTTTCTAATTGTGTGGTACGGTATATCTTTACATTACATTTAAAAAAAATATTTTAATTAAAAATTTTTTTTTTTTAAAAAAATATTCTTTTTTTTGGGGTTGGGGGGAGGGTTCGAAAATTTTAAGACTCGAAATCACTGTTAAATTTGCAAAAAAAGACAACTTGTGGGGATATTTCTTCTTGCTGCTCGTTCATCATGAAAACCTCATGTTGTATCCCCTTCAAAAACGTGTTGTGTTGTTTTTTGGTTAAAAGGGCTGTCTTATTGGGTTAGAGAAAAGTAGTTTAACTATACTGACCCCCATATAATGACATTTTTAAAGTTTACAAATACGAACAAAACAGAACATTTAATCATCAAATTTTTTTAAATTTTATTTTATCAAAAATTTAAAATCCCATAATTTTTTTATTTATTTTCACAAATTAAATCCTGACTAAGTAATTAATTTTTTTAAATTAAATAAGTGGTCCCCTATTTTTGTATGATTGGAGAAGCACCCAAACGCAAAAAAATTAAAGGCAAGAGATGGGCATGTGATCTCCTTCCGACAAGTGAGCCCGAAAATTTCCGACCCCGACGTATGACAAACCGATTAGAGTCCGAAAAACGGGCTCGAGATTGTAGATGACCCCTAAAATCCGCTATGTGGAAAGGTTTTTCCCAAAATTAGACAATTTGTGATATGATTTGGGTTTGGTAAAAAATAATTGTACGGGTTCGTACTGGAACTTTGCCCAGTGTACGGAATATAGTACCTTTTGTTTTTAAAAAGGTAAAAATTTGGGGTTGTTCTGCCCTAATCTTAGCTCACATAGGATTGGTTTTTATAGGAGAAAAAACCTGGTATCGAGAAATTTTTTCTACTTTTAAAAAAGAAATAGCCCAATTCTATGATGAATTTTTTGTTTTGTTTTTTCCCTAAATTTTATTTCGAGTTAACCCTTACTCAATTGGTTTTATTTTACTGAAAATTTAATAACGTATCTGGACAGCATATTAAAGTAAAGCTAACCCTAGTAAAAAAAAAACTTTTAGAATTTTTAGTATGTTAAAACAAGCAATAACATTTATGGTTTTTTTTAAATATTAAAATAGATATAGGCATTAGTATTTTACATTAAATAAAAACACGGTTTTTAAAATTTAAAAAAACTTTTTTTAAAAACAAAAGGAAATTTTAAACCATAAAAAAATATGGGTGTTATTTTTAATCAATTGTATTGAGGCCCCCGGTGACGCAGTTTGGGTAACGCGTTGTTTTGTTGGCTAGATAATTGGGAAAAAGGGGGATCAAGGTTAAAATTGGCTCGGGTAATGGGGGTGGTTTTCCCCAAATGGTTTTTACTTCCTTCCAAGCAAACAGGATTTACTTTCTTATTAACCCCTTTTTCCCAACTATTAGCGTAATTTTTATTAAACCCTATAACTGAAAGGGTAGTAAGACCGGTGTTGCAGTTTTTTTTTTTTTTTATTATTATTATTATTATTATTATTTTTATTTTTTATTATTTAACTTGTGTTTAGTGTAACTGAAAAATAATTGCTTAGATTTGATACTTCCCACTTCCCGCTAAAGTTTAAAAAGATAAAGAAAAATGTTTGCTTTTTGGTTAAACTATAAAATTTAAAACCTTTCAACATTTGCCATTGGGTGAGATGTTTATTTTGGGGCTGACCTTTTATCCCCCCGGGAAAAAAATTTCCCTTTTCTCATTTACGAGCGTGTTCCATATTGAATTTGGGACGAATTAAAATTAACACCCCCTTCAGTGCCCCCTGGTTAAGGCACTACGTCGAGTGGATATCTGATGGGAGACAATGTTCCAAAAGTTGGGGTACTAAGGGTGGTTTCCCAAAATGGTTTACACTCCCTCATGCAAAAATTGGGACCCTTTCTTTAACTATAACAAACCCTAAAACCCTTAGTATTTATCTAAGGTACAAACCGAAGGGTATTAAGTCGGGGGCCCAAAAAAACCAAAAATTAATTTTAAAAGTAAAATATTCCCAGGTGAACTGTAGACGCATATGGGGGACTATTAGTAAAATAATTTTTGGAAATTGTGTGAAAAAATTGGTGCTAACGTAGGTCATAACTTACAGCGTGTTTAAATACAAACGAACGAAAGGGACCTTTCACCCAATAATTATGGGGGGATGGGGGGGTGTTCGATGAGCACATTCCCAATTGCCGAAAAAATTATAAATGATAATAAGTTCTAAAAACCCTTTTTGAAGGTTTTATGGCAACATAAGCCCCAAACTCCCAAAGAGGCTGGGAAAACTTTTGAATATTAAACCTCTGTAAGCAAATCTGAAGTGCTTTTATGGAAATTTTTAGCATCAAAAATTTCCAAAGGTATAAAGAATTATTAATATTAAACACCTTTATAAGCTATTTGAATGTGAAAAATTAAACAATTCTAGAAGCTCTCTAAAGTTTTTTTTTTTAAGGTAAACCCAGCCCTTAATTTGTACTTGTACTTAAATTTTGATTTTATTTGAGCCAAAAATAAAGCCATATATATTTTGTTCATAAAATTTCAGAGGGTTAAAACCACCACCCTCCCCCCCGGGGGCCCCCGACCCGGCCTTGAAGGAGCACAATTGGATACAACTTGTTCTGCATTATCAAATTGAACAGAAATTTTCCCCTGTTTCCAAAAAAAAACAAAAACCCGATATAATTTTGTTTTAAAAATTTAGTGCGGGGAGTTGAAGTGGAACTTTTCACAAACCTAGTGATATCAGTTTTGGGAATTAGGCGGGAAATTTTGTGAAGAAGCACCCGCAAGAGTTTTTAAAGTAATTAATATTTGAAAGGGGAAGAATTCCAGGATTAAATTGTGGACCCGAAATTATGAAATAGTGCTAGAAAAAATTTATATTTACAACCCCCAAAAAATGGAATTTTTTAAATAAATGATAATGGTATTAAAAATTTTTTTGGGGGAACAAAATAAAGAGGTTGTAGTTTAGTGTGAGAAGACGTTTGGGATCGGTGGGGGGGGTTTTAAATTTTAAAAAAAAAAAACCCTTTGGGGGGGGAATGAACAGGTAAAAAAAAACTGTGAGAGAAATAAAGAATTTTTTAAAAAAACAAATGATTGTTTTTAAAAAGTTTTTAACAGAAAAAAAGAGTTAGTGGGTTTTATACAAAAGGGGGTTCCCTTTGGGTTTTTTTTCCCCCCACATTATCGTGAAAAGGGGGTTTTTGATAAACGCCCCCCCCCAAATTCACTACAATCGGGGCCTGGTGTCTTAAAAAACGGGGGGGCCAGCAGTTTTGGTAAAAATTTCGGGGACAAGTCTCACAATAATTTTTTGCGTTAAAACCTAATAAAAATTTTTGAAAAAAGGGAAAGGGGGAAAAAGTAAAAAAATTTTATACTGTAAAAAAAAAAATTTAAAACCCCAAAATTTTTTAAAAAAAAATTTTTGGGGGGGTTTGGGTTTGGGTTTTTGGGGAAACCCCCAATTTTTTTAAAGTCAAAAAAAAAGGGAAAACCCCCCAAAAAGGGTTTACCCCCAATTTTGTTGAGTCTATTTTTGGCGTTTTTTTTTTTTTTTTAAAAACCCCTTTGACTTTTTTTTTACATCCATTGGGGGTTCCCCGGGGGGGGGCCCCCTAAGTCAATTTTTTTTTAAGAAATTTTTTTTTTTTTTCTTTTCCGGTTTGGGGGGCCCCTTGTCGTAGTTCAAAATTTTTTAAAAAACTTTTTTAAAACCATTGACAACCCCCAAACACCCCCCCGGGCCAAAAATTTTTTATAAAACGTAAAGGGAAAAGTTATTTTTTTTTCAACAAAAAATTTTTGGGACCCCCCGGGGGAAAATCAAAACCTGATGCCTTAGTCGGGGGTAGTCAAGCCCCCCGGACTGAAAAAATTTTTTTTGGGGAAACCCCTTTTGAAAAAAAACGAAAATATTTTAAACCCGAAAAGGTAACCCCTCTCCCATGTTGGTTTGTTTTACATTTGTCCCGAACTCTAGTTCCTTTAAAAATTTTTTTTTTTTGTGTTCTGTAAATATTTAAGAGCACGTTTGACCCCCGGTTTTTTAAAATTTTAAAATTAGTAATAAAAAAAATTAATGTAGTTTTTATCAAACTTTAAAGCATACTAAAGAATTGGGGTTTTTTAGCTCCCCAAATCCTAAAATAGTCTTTTGCACCACGTCTTCCCCAACCCCCTTTGGGCTATCGTTTATGTCCCAAAATTTCTCATGGTTTTAGGTTTGTAAAAAAGGTTTTTTTTAAAGGGGAAAATGCCCCCTTTTTTGGGGGGGAAAAGGGGGGAAACCCCTTTTAAAAAGACCCCCCCTGTTCATTAAAAACCCGGGTTGGGGAAATTGTTTTCCCCCTTTTAAACGGTTTTTCCCCCAGTTCAATGCAAGGCAGGGCCTAAGCCCCTTTCGCCCCCCAAGGTAGGTAAGAACTTTGTTATTTTACTATAAAAATTTCAATTTAACCTTTAAAAATTTTTTAAAAACTTTTTCCTTTTCCCTTTGGCAAACGTGTTTTTTTAAAAAACATAATTAGAAGGGGGGTTTTGAAGGTAAATTTTAGGGAAATGTGCTCTCAATTGGGAAGGGGGGGGGGGAAAAAAAATATTAGAAAAAAATCCCCCCAGAAAAACCCGGCTAGGATTGAGCCTGTCCTCTTTTATAAAAAAAACCCAAAAATTTAAAATTTAAAAAGATTTTTTTTCAACGTGCGAACCCCTTTTTAAAAACCTTTTTAAAAATTTTTTTTTTTAAAAGAGTTTTTTATTACAATTAAAAATTTTTTAAAAACAAAAGGAGGCCCAAAATTTTTAAAAAAAGTTTTAAGGAATAAGTTACTTTGAAAATTTAAAAAAATTTTTTTTAAAAAAACCCCATTCTGGTTTTTTTAGAAAATTTTTTTTTATCACCCCTATGTTTTTTTTATTAAATACTTTATGTATTATCTTTGACACAGTAATTGTTTGAAACTCCTTTTATCTAATGTCAATTAACTGTGTAGTTTAATTATCTTTGTCTTATTTTATAATATTCTCAGCGTTCCCTGTAAATGTCTAGGTGGAAACACTTTAATAAGAAAAAGGGAAAATGGAATTCTTAGTATTAAGTTCAACACGAGGGTTATGAACGGTTAATCTAAAAGGGGGGGGCATGAGGAAAGGGTGTTTTAGATAGAAATTAGCCGCAATAGTGTGAGTGAGGGTTTGAGAAAAACACAAAGGCAATATCAGCCACAGAGCACCGACCGAGATTCATACCTTTACCTCACTATCACCACTAACCTGCTCTATTTAAAGCTGACTCCTTAGACCACTAACCATTAGTGCAGACTTCGGAAACTCTAACTTTTCTTTAGAGCTACACTACATCCATTACTGTTTCCTCCTATGGCTTGAGTCAGTTTTTTATTCAACCCATATATTTTACACTACCGTCTTGCTAGCCCTGTCTTAGCTTCATATGTTTATTGCTATCTTAAGAATAGGACGGGAACAACACCCAATCCCCGGCTGTTAATTTATCAATGTGAATGGGTAAACCCTTATTTTCACCAATGATTAAACGCTACCGACTCAGCTAATGTGTCGGATTGATACCTTAATAAACATTGATGATGATAATAATAATAATAATAATAATATAGTAATAATAATTTATCTTCATAAATATTTTTTCTAAATAGCCTTTAGGAAAGGTTTACTTTTCTTTGCAGTCTTTGTTAAGATTTCCTTTGCTATAGGGGCTCATATCCAGTTGGCTTAAAAATTATGTTGCAAATTATTTTAGGCCAAACTGACTTTCTAAAAAGTTAATTTTTAATCCTAATTATATCAAGCTAACTGTTTTTTGGCAAACGTAAGACTTATTTTAGGCCAAACGAATTTAAACTAAATAACATAGGCCAGATCACTTTTCTAAACCTATTTTTATGCCAATGACAGGCAAAATTACTTTAGGCCAAACAATCAGCTATTAAATTTAAATTTCTAGGCTAAATAATTTGGTAAAACTTACCAATGTTGTTTTTTGATTCAAAATTCAATTAAAACCAACTTATTTTCGAGTAAATCTAGTTCTATGCCAAATTTATTTGGTTAACTGACTTTTCGTTTCAATATAAAAACGAATGGTTTTGTCCTACTGTCGCGTCCCTAGTAATTCATTAAAAACTAAAAGATTTGTTAGGCCATGCAGCTAGTGTAGGGCCTACTTGACTCTAGTTCCGAAAGCTCAAGGATTTGCAGTAACCAAGTGCATCTAGCCTGCTTTGGTGGCCACATTGCCCTAAGGCAACGCTTTCGTGTTAAAGTAGACTGCCGATGATAGGGAGCTTGGGGTCGGTGTACTAAGGTAGTTTTTCCAAAATGGTTCTACACTATCCCTTCATGCAAATTGTGGGTTAAATTTCACTAAATTCAACCTTACTAATTCCTAATTCATTAACGTAATTAGTACAAATTGTATTAACCTGAAATGTAGTAAGACGTGGCGATAAAAAAAACTGCATTTTAAAGCTATATTGTTTTTGCCTAGAGAGTTGCTGGTAAATTTCTTACTTATGGTATATTTCCTTAGTTTGACTCCGGTGATTTATTTATTGAGTACTGGATAAAACGAAATATTATTATTTATTATTATATTATTATTATTTATTATTATTAACACGTCTTTACTACCCGTTCGGGTTGTACGTACTTACTCTAATGTGTAATGGTAGGGTGATTGTGAAATGAAATGGGAGGACCCACAGTCTAACGTGGAATCCGAACCACGGTGGAGGTGGCTTTCCCCACATTCACAAGTTGTGTTAATTACACGTTCTTGTCAGAATTGGGGGGAAGGGTTTTTGGGAATCAGATAAATGTGTGCCAAGAGCGAGGATTGAACCCCGGACCCCTGCCCGAAGTCGACACCTTTCCCCCTGGACCCCAGGTCACCCTATTGTAAATTTTACAAACAGATATTATTAAAAACAAATAGAATATCAAAAGACCCACTTAGGTTGCGCCGCATAAAATATTAGCTATATCTAAAAGGTGTGAATTAACATTTTACCATTTTTCTTTTTTCTTCCATTATTATTCGCTAACCGTTGTATTAAGTTTATACAGACCTCCAGGTAAACAATTTACATAGGCTGTAGATGAAGAGGATGATTATGACAAGATTTACACTAATGAACTTGGGGGGCAATGCCAAATGATGGCGTTTACGTGGGCGTTTAATGTTGTTGATGTATGCCCTGGGTGGTAGGAAGTTATCCCTCGTTAACACATATATATACTATATACACACAATTGTAATGTAATGATTTGCCCCTGAAAAGTATGTGAAAGCATTGACAATAATATTTTCCTAATTTTAAAAACGTATCTAATTTCATTTAATTATAATCTTTTTTACATGGCGCTTAAAGCATTCTTCTTCTAAGAAGGCAAAAAGCACTGGACAGTGACGTCACGCATTTACACCAGTCAAGTCTTTTGACTGTATATATAATTTCAAATAATAATTCCTCTTCTCGAAGGTTGAAGAGAGATTTTAAAATGTAACTTGAGTCATTTTCCGGCTCTCGAAGTTTCTGTAACACAGAGATGTTTTTGTCTTGTATTTTTTTTTTCTAAACTAAACCTTCTCGAAGCTTCCGTGAGCAAGGATATATACAAAGAATGGGTTGAACGTAAAGGCAGTTGGCAGTTGGTGCCCAATACTGATAGAACTCACTTGGCGTCTAGCAACACCTGTCCAAAACCCTCATACAATAGGCCGCGTATATATTTCAACGACATGATCTATTTTCACATTAAATAAACAGATTCAGAAATAAAAAACATTCAAAATAATAAGTGTTTATTAATTATAATTCTTCAATTGGCGTCCATCGCGGCAGTAAAATATCAGAACAACATAATTGGCGCACAAACGTAGGGACCCGTAATTCAGAACGTTACAATGTGAATGGATACATCATCAGTAGCCCAGTTTGTGGGAAGATTAGCAGGTACTTTTATAGCTTTTTCCCAGAAATATCTGAATGAACTAATCATACATTCTTTCAGTGGAGCTTATTTTTCATGTCCCAATGAGATGAGGTGATGATGATAGTGAATATTAGGGTGAGTAAAGAATACTTAACCTAATTTAAGCCTAATTAATCAGTCCCTGGTGAGTGTTAGGATATTTCCCCTTTCGGAAAAATATCCACAGTTATAGCCTGTGATCAACCCGGGATCCTAGGCTTGTGTCCCTTGCTCTAACCACTATACCAGGGGGCCGACTATCATTATCACATAAAAAAACGGAGTGTGGTGTAAATTATGACTAGTAGACAACAGGTACCCACTAGGATATGTCGATTCTTCCAAAGATTATGGTTGTGGCCCTGTTGGCTTGCGTGGCTTGCTGTATGTATTGCCTACCCCTAGGGGCAAACAGCGCCCACTTTGACGTCTCTCAGCAGCGCCTTTTGGCGTCACCGACTCCAACTTTTCGTGGGGCAATACTTGACTTTGTCACCCCCTACAGCCTGTATAATTCTTTATCCTAGATATCTTATTAATTTGTATAGTTATTATGCTAATTATGGTAGGGATGGGGAAGGTATAAATCAAAGAAAATGCACCCGCATTTACATTTATGTCCTTTTGATCTTCAACTATAGGCACACGGACAAATGTTGCCAGTCTCATTCTGTTAGGGTTTCTGGTGACGGGTAGGTTGGACTTCTAATCCTGGCATTAGTAAACAGATGGTTGATTGTCTAAATGGGATAATCCTTTTTATTGTATCACACTCTTTCTACGATAATGTGGCTGCATTTCCTCTATATAACCCTTTCATCCTTAAACCCTATATTAAGTTGTTAGTGACTGTTGATTAGAACGTACAACTAACAGTAAGTAAATATGTTATCGAAAAAGTCTTCCTATCAGCTAATAAACTGGCAATTATAGATTGTAGGTTTATTATTGCTCGCGGCATTCAACATGCACTTTCTGAACCAATTAAGTGCATCATTCCACGACTTTAAACTAAGTCTAAAAAATAATCTATAGAATCACATTAAAAATGCCCAAATATTAATTTAAAATTTACAAAAAAAAAGAACAAAAAGACAATGAAAAATTAATTAGCACGAGACTAAATCAAACACCCCACTTTACAAGCGGAAACTTGAATGTTTTCAACGCAAAACCACAATAATTACACTTGCATTTTGCTAAACAATTAACCTTGATCTACAAACTCTAGCTACCGCCTACATTGATGTCACCATTTCAGTTTAGTAACAGCGGCTCACTAGGAAGATGCCGTTTCCAACCATGTAATTTGAAATTTATATTTATTTATCTTCTCATTCCAACAGTTGTATGATGAATAATAAAATTGTTTGATTAGTCTATTTACGAAACTTATTATATTCAACATAACCGTTTTAAAAATTACCAAAAGATTAATTAAAGCATGTAAAAATGACCTATAAATTAGACATCTCTACAATCAGGGAATAATGACAATTTTTTTTAACACCCGGTCTTATTACTCATCCGGGTTATACGCTTATGTACTAATTATGCTATGGGTTAAGGATGGGAAGGTTGAATTGAAAATTGTTAGTGGAGAGTGGGAAAACTATTTAGGAAAAAACATCCTCAGTACACACGACCGGGATCAACCAACTATCTCCCTGTCATTAGGCAGTCTCATCCTACAAATGATTATTGTCTGTGATGTAAAAAAATAAATATCATATCGAAGATGATTCTTTATATAAGGAGAGTAATAAAGAACATAGGGAGGAAAAAGTGATTTGGAAATCAGGCTCCCAGATGAAAGGACAGGTGGGTTCATTAGAATAACTCCAGGTGGGGTATTAAGACCTTAAAATAAATATGCAAAGGGTTTTTACATTTGTAACTGAGAGGGTTATTTTAATTAATATTGTCTGGTTTTCTTAAATAGTTCATACAAATATATTGTATTTACTTTTTTATAGATAATCTAATGAAATATTGTCACCTTGTAGGTTTTAGGATAAAATTGAGACATTTGTACTACTGGGAATCTGTTTTTATCATAAGAATCAAATGTATTTTTTATAAAAATACAACTGCATGAATAATTTGGAGTAGTTTCTCACATAATGAAACCACTTTATACTATTTATGAGTGTGGTATAACCACAATTTAAACCTTTATATCGTCCGTGCTGATCCAAGCGAGCGTATCTTATTAATTTTTTAAATGTAATTTTCAAATAACTAGAGCAGGGGACCATTTTATTAATGTGTATTTTTTGAAACTGAATTAAGCAAAATCTATTTTTTGAAATAATTTTGTTTTGGTTAGCTTAGGTCGTTCGTGTGGTTTTTGAGCTACAATATTATAATTTTAAAATAATTATGATTTACTAAAGCCTTAATATGATCTAGAATGCCTAGATTGGTTAAGGTTGGATAAAATACGTTGAGTTTTTTTTCGCGTTTTTCTTTAAACGAATGTTCCTAGCCCTCAGAAAGAAAAATAGATTTTTATTTTTCCTGAAAATACTATTTTTATACTGAGTTTTGTTAAAATTGGAGGAATTTAACTCCTTATTTAAGTATTTTTCTACTGTCGTAAACTTGTTTACAGATAATCATTGCGACTCGTAGTTTGTGCCAGGGCTAGCAAAGTTTGAAATTTGACAAGGATATTAGTAACAAACCAGAGCCCTAACAAAAATATTTCAGGCAAAGTTCCTCCCAGTTTATGCAAGAGGACCGAGTATATAATAATTACTCTATTAAGGTAGGAATGAGGAAGGAAGCATTTTTAGAGATAATCTACCCGCATTTGCCTTCAAGATGAGTGGGACAACATATAGGGACAAAACAGCTTCAGTAGACCTGACTGGGATTTGAACCCCAATTCTCCCCGTCATCATAAGGCCCGTTTAACATGAGAGTGATGCCTTAATTAATTTGTTTATTAAAGCGGGTGAGACCGATAAATGCGTGCTGACTTTGACAGTTTTTTTATCACGTCTGAAGATGATAAAAATAGTTATATATATTCTATGAAACTTTATTATTTCTCGCTACAAAATTGTGGGCCAAAATAAGATCAAAACTCAAAAATATTTGTATCTTATTGGGTGTTTTTGCATGTTCAAAACTTGGTCAGTTTTCCATTAAATTAGTTTCTTACACGTCAAAACTTCTATACGAGTTTTGACCTAAATGTCAGTTCTGGCCACTTCACACTTTGCATTACTAGCACTACCATAAGGATTAATAAAATGACATAAATATTTCATTTTGTAAGAAGTAGTTCAAAAGATAGAAGGAAATAAAACGAGCACACGTGTCATTAAATAATTAATTTGATTTTTATTTTATAAGCGAATATCAAAAAATTCAATATTTTTATGCACAATCGTGTAACATTTGTGTGTTTTCCCATACTGAAAGCATTGGGCATCATGACAGGGGAACTCACATTTCGAATTCAAGCGGCTGAAGAAAACTGAATTCTAATATTGTGTATTTTTCTCATCTACTAACAATAGCTAATGTGGCTGATTGGTTAGTATTTTAAATTCTCTCCCGTGGGATGTAAAGCTGCTAATTACCAACCGATTTATAATTAATAGTGAATCACATAAAATTCGTTCCTTTATGTTAAAGCTACAGTTGACACATTTATTTAAAAAATTGGTTGTACACAGTATTAATAAATCTATGATTGGTTTTTACTTTCAGAGCTACCACTATTTTTTTAACCAGAAAATTATTTATTTTTCCCCAGGTTTTATAAAGGGAACTCTCATTTTATCGGACACTTAATGAGAGTATATAAAAATGAAAGCTTATTCATTATAAAATTGATTAGTGAGGTAATGAAATTGGTGTTTAGAACAGAGTGATTTGATTTTGATGTAGAAAAATATGCAGTCACTCACAATCACTATTTTTCAGGAAGAAAAATGGTATAGAAGGGTAAGGGTGTGGAAGGAGAAAAATACAAGTTATTCAGTTAGCTTTTTTTACCATACAAAAGCTCACTATAATATTTCAATTAAATGTTACTAACATTCCAGTATTTTTAAGTTGTTCCCTGAATTTCTCTCTTTTCCTGGCTCTCCAGGAGTGTGTAAGTAATAACTTCCTTCGTACTCTTATAAATTTCTTGTATACCTTAGTGTATCCATATTTACTCTTATTTTAGCACGACGTCTTACTACTGCCTTTTCAGATTATACGCTTATTTTCTGTTGAAACAGTTGATAGCTTTCATATTCACGTGATCCAAGATTTTATAAAGACATATTCCCTGGCCTAAACTTCAAATTTAGAATCCAATATAGTATATGTAAACTATTTTGAATTAAGCCAATATATGTTTTCAGATGACATACTGATGGAGCGATTGTGTAAAGAGAGAAAAATGACACACGAACGGGGATTTGAGCCCTGGTCATTCATCTCTAATCGCCAACTGTTGTACCTATTATATTATCAGGGATCTCTTTGTCAGTTCCATCACCTTCCAAGCTTACTAGTATAGATAAATACCAACAATAATTATTGTTACAAGGTAACTCTTATTGAATGGATAATCGTATATTTCCTTTGTGTAATTTATTTTGATTGCTTTAGCATTTAAATAATATTACCCATGTATAGTAATTGTTGCTTTTAATCGTGTGTCGGGAGTAATATTTAAGCAATGACAATTTTTTTAAATATTTGTGTTATTATTATTTATCCAATAAAATGTTGTTTGAAAATAAATCACCATTTAACCATTATTTCATGTTTTTAATGTAATAATGTATAAATACAAATACAATTGTATTTATTATTCAATTAATTTTGTAATTTAATGTGTATTCTCAGTTCTGGCATGGTACAGTTTCTACTTTACGGGAGACTTTAGTTTATCACTTTAATATTATTATTGTTCCTATTGTATTGTGTACAGCTACTTTTCTGATATATTCCCATTTAAATGCATTATTAGGGTAGGGAATTAGTAAAGTAAATTTTAGAAAAATGTAACCACATTTGTGTGAAGATAGAGTGAAAACCTTACAAAACACTCTTTGTGGTTATACACCCAGCTGGTATTTGAAGCCCAACCTCTCCCTCACTGGCAAACCAGACTATACCCCAATTTTAATACGAATGGACATATTATGTTAAAGCCTGAAAACTTCCAATTTGTGTATGCTATGGCCAGGATGAATTTCAATGAAAGCCCAAGCCAGTTGACAAATTCAATGCCTTCTATTTGGGACAATCTTAGGTTATTGCCCCTAACAGCCCTGGTCAAGGCTTTGTACAAGTTTCTGGACTCTGACTCCTTTCAATACGAAGGTGATTGCTACTGAGATAAAAGGTTGCAGAGGATTAGAGCTTTGTTTGCCAACTCAGGCCACGTTCATCAAGTTGGCCCGCCACTTTCTCCAAATGAATTAAAATTTATACATTCCTTTGTGCTACGTTTGTGCTCATATGCGCCCGAAGCTCAGCGTTTGTGCTATTAAATTACTCAAAATATAACGATTTTAATGTGGCGGGCCAACTTGATTTCAAGATGGCCCGCCACATTTTTTAAAATATCCTATCTTGATTTTGATTACACCAGTTCGTTGTGCTCTATTTGTGCTCATGTATACCCAAAGTTCAGCTTTTATGCTATTAAATTAAGCCCATGGCAACGATTTTAATGTGGTGGGCTAGCCTTATGTTCAAATTGGCCCGCCACATTTTCGAAATCAAAATTTGTTCATGCCATTCGTTAGTGCTCTGTTTGTGCTCATATGTGCCCGAAATTCAGTTTTTGTACCATCAAATTACGCTTGTTATAAATATTATAAATCTGTTGTCCACTGTTGTGGGGCGGAGTCAGGCGGGGCGGATTGCTTGGTACCATTTACTGACTAGGAGATAGCTTGTTCGTCCATTGGAGCGAAGCGGGAAGTCTAATACTGAACAAATGGAGCACAATTGACTGTATATATTTTAACTCATTTGTAGAATGAGGCGACTAACAAGCCAAGAATAAAATGTAATAAGTAAATATTTTATCTCCTTAAAATGTTATTGTATCTAATACTTGCGCTGACTTATCTCGTCGTCACTGTATAAACAATATTATAATGTACAGTACTAATAGATGTGTTTAATTTTAAAAATAACTTTCAAATTAATTTATATTGAATTAAATATTAAAATTTAGTCTATATGCTTAAGCGCACCTTTATTGCGCTTTTAGTAATCCACTTTATTCCACAACGATGACCAAGTAGTCTTAAACATTGGAATAACACTTACTCTGGTTGCTATCTACATGAATGTTAGGACTCAAATACTTTTTTAGGAACCGAAAATTATTTTTCTGAGTTTACTTAGGAACCGGATTTTGGTGACACATTAGTTTTTGAAACATCATAAACAATTTTCATACGTATACTTGCTGTACAACCACTAAGCCAAAAAAGTTTCTCTCGAGCAACGCCGGGTACTTCAGCTAGTAAGATGTAAATTTCACTTCTAAACATTCTAGACAATATATTGTTACTTTTATATTTTTCTTTAAAGACGTAGTGCTGTGTAATATGTTTTTAAAAAGGAAGGTAAAGAACTGATATTTTTCTTGTTTAAAGTGCCACTATAAACTTTGTCACGTTGTGTGCACAAAAACTCAGCGCTTTACTCGTATATAAGATTCACTTAATCATCAGTTGGAGCTAATGAAGGGGATAAAAAGTAAGCCGATTGTATCTATAATTTCAGTTCTTTCTTCTTTATATTATTAGCTACACCACTGAATGTCAATCAATATTATCTTCATTTATGTTCTTATTTGACTGCTTGTTGACCATTTAATAACTTTAAGAATAATTTTAATTATATTTGTTTATCTATTACACTCACTTGCTAAATTCTTAATAACATAAGTAAGTTATATAGAACACTCTAAATCAAAGTTCGCATGCTTTTATTTAGCATATCAGTTTAAAAAGATAATCAGAAAAACAAGACAAGAATTTGAAATAGAAGAAAAACAGTTTCCAGAGTGGTCGTTAATTTACAAATAATATTCTATAATTACCAAACTCGATAATACAAGTGACACTCTCATATTATATTATGATTAATTTTGATTATTATTTCATTCTTGTTGCTATCTTATTATGTCAAGCGATGTCTAAACTCAGTAAATTTATACAAATATCGATCAACCTCACTATGTTATTACTATAATACACCGGGTGACCTGGTGGTCCAGGGCTAAGGTGTCAGACTTCTGTGTAGGGAGTTCGAGGTTCGATCCTCGGTCCCGGCGCAGATTTATCTTATTGCAAAACCCATCCTTCACCTCTGACAAGACGTGTATTAATCACAACTTGTGAATGTGTGGAGTGCCAGGCCTCCACCATAGTTCGGATCCCATCCCATTTGAGTGCAAATAGGGCACATTGGAGTGACGTAAATATAATTGAATTATGTTATGTTTCTCAAAATGTGGCCTGACACATTAAATGTTATTTAAAAGGCCTAGTTTCACAGAAAAAAGTTAATATTCGTGCACATACGAGCACAAACGAAACACAAACAAATGGCAAAACAAAATGTTGTTACATTGATTTTTTATTTTAATGTGGTGAGTAAGCTTGAACTCTTCCTTATACAGTAGGCCTAACCTGTAGAAAAACTTAAGTTGGCCCATCACATTAAATGTTCTCTAGATTGTTAATTTTAGAGCAGAAATGTTCTTTTTTTGGGCAAATATGAGCACAAACGGAGCACAATGGAGTGACGTAAATATAATTTTGTTATGGTGTGTTTTTCAATATATGGCGGGCTAGCTTGAGCTCAAGTTAGCCTTCCCGCTTCGCTCTAACGTACCGGACGTCCAAGCTCTCTTCCCCTCAATATGGTACCAGGCAATCCGCCCCGCAACAATGGCCAGCAAACTTAAAATCGTTGTAACAAGCGTAGTTTGATGGTACAAAAGCTAAATTTCGGGCACATATGAGCACAAACGGAGCAGTAACGAATGGCATGAACAAATTTTGATTTCAAAAATGTGGCGGGCTAGCTTGAACATCAAGCTATATTTCTAAATATTTACTATGATTTAAGAACTGCTATATTTCACGTGTGACGTTGTTGAAAATTAGCTTTTTAAACTATAAATCTTAAATATTAGATTTTTGATGTTGATAGCTTTAGGCTTTATTTTGGCATGAGCTCTATTTTGACATAACAAACCACTTCTCAAATAGCGGCCCCTAAAGCGCTGAGACTCGTTGCAAGCGTTCAGCAATCTCACGTGATTAAACGAGTGGTTAGTCATTTAAAAATATGGCTCACGCCCAAATGGAGGTGAAAGATATCATCATATTTCTGTAGGATTAAAAAGTCTACATTATAAGTTTATTATTTTAAAAAAGGATTGACCTCGATGGTCTTGGGGTAAAGTGCTCGCCTTAGGACCTGGTGTTCGTGGGTTCAAAACCCATCCGTGGTTGACGGATTTTTCTTGAGTGATAAAAAAAGATCCGTAGCACACCTTCTTTCAGAGGGAAGTAAAGCTATCTGTTCCATGTCGATTGTAGAATATAAAATAATCCTCTAAGGTATGGAAAATGCCTTTCATGGCAAAATTTGTAGGCTCTTTCGCTCTCGCTAAAAGAGATTATCATGTGCTGATATAATCAGTCTATTAAGAAAACGCACGTTTATTATCCATCAAAATGTTTATACTAGATTAATAAATATGTGACAACGTCACACGCGAAATGTCGGTCTTCTGAGATCAAAGTAAATGCTTAGAAACATAGCTCTAACTTTCCTCAAACAAATAGCAATTTTAATGGGGTCATAACAATATGTTTTAAAATATAATTGGGAATTTTTTTAGTGCTTTTGGTGCTCCACTGCATAGTTGTTGTTAGTGGAGGAAACAGGAAGGGGGCGGGGTAGACATATAACCCCAAATAATCTGCTCAAATGGAACCCTATTAATACCTTAAATTAAAGAATGAATTTCCTTATTCAGAAAATTGAAAATACATATTTGGAGCAATGTATGAATAGTTAAAATAATTAAAATAACTCCTTTGTAAGAAACTTATAAAATTAATACATCTTATATAGTTTTCGTATTATTTATTAGCAACATATTATTTTTTGTTCTTTAATTTAAACTTAAGAACTATAGAAGTGTATAGGCTTCGGAATTAAAGCTTTAGTAATAAATAGGCCGACTGGATTATGGTCATAATTTCTCTCAAGTAGGTGGTGAACTTAACAAAATGTTAGAAGAACAGTTTAATGTTAAGTGCCAAACGTGATCCAGACTCTAAGCTCCACGAGAGAAACTTGTTAGCCTACATCGAGTTTGAGACACAGAAATGTTCAGGATAAAATATGTGGTTTAACTTCATCTAAAAATGTTTCTTGAAACTCGTAAATACTCCAAGCTAGAGTAAGCAACGTCACAGGATCCAGCCTGTGTTTGGTTTTACATCACTCAGTTATTCTTTCAAGTCTAGTCTGGTGCACACGTTTACATCGTAATGGTGGTATGAGTACCGAGTGAGTCAACATTACCTTTCTACCTCACGTGCATGGTTGGGTGAATAGTAAGCGCGTATGCCTCATCTTGTCGCGAGGTGGTATTAGGGTAAAGTGCTCATCTTAGGACCCAATGTCCGAGGGTTCAAACTCAGCTGGAGTCGATGGTTTTTTCTTGAGTGATAAAAATCCGAAGCACAACTTTATTTGAAGGGGCAGTAGAGCCGTCGGTTCCATATCAATTTTATAATTCTAAAGGACCCTGGAAGATATGTGAAAATACTTTTTATGGAAAATGGTAAGCTCTCACTCATAGAAATTTTCGTGTGATGATATAATCAGTCGGTTCAAAAAATGCACGTTAAATATTTCTAATAAATAAGAAATAAAATAAAAACTTGTCAGGAGTATGAGATTCGATTTAGACCGGCTGAAAAAGGGATGGTTTTCAATTTGGTTTCCAAACCACTAGTTGGTATGTTGGTTAAATTTCCCCATTTTCAATTAGGCTTAACTACGTCTTTGATAGACAGTAATTGCAGTAGAAAGTGCAAGTAAGATTATTATTATTATTATTATTATTATCATCATCACCGCGTCTACGCTAATATGTAATGGTAGGGTGATTGTGAGATGAAATGGAGGACTTACAGCTTAAAGTTGGATCCGAACCACGGTGGAGGCCTGGAATTCCACACATTCACAAGTTGTGATTAATACACATCTTGTCACAGATGAAGGAAGGGTTTGGCAATCAGATAAATCTGTGCCGGGACCAAGGATTGAACCCCAGACCCCAGCACCTAAGTCTGACAACTTACCTCTAGACCGCCAGGTCACCGACTGCAAGTAAGAAAAACTTTTTCCGAATAACATTTTTACTTTACCTGTAAATGTACAGTATTCTTGAAGTTATGTGAGCATTCGTTAAAGTATTATTTTTTATTTTGAAGAATATTTATTACCAAAATATTTTAGAACATGACCAACAAGCTACCATTAGCACACAATAAAATTTACTCAAGGAGGAGTGAAGTTTTTTTTTTTCCAATTGAGAATTTTAGGAAGACTTATATTATTATATTTTTAGCCATTTCTTAAAATTCAACCAAAGTATTAAAACTATTTTGTGCTTTATTAACCGATCAGTGTGAGTTCCTAATTTAACTGCCCCATTTGGTATTTCATTTGTCTGTTCCGCGATCACAATCAAACACGTGGAACAGTTTGAACGAAAATGGGAAGGGACATTCCTTTAGCATATATCATACAATGCAAGTACATAGTTTTTTAATTTGTTTCTACGTTTCAATATGATGGCAATTTAAAAGCTTTTTTATTTTATAACTTTCCTCAAGTGGTTTAAATCTAAAATTTTAATAAATCCATCCATTTACTAGGACTTTTTTTTAAATTTGAAAATATATTATGAGATTGACGCCTTAAACCACTTTAACAATGGTTATTCTTTATGAATATATTTTAATATTGTATAATATAGTATTCCTTGGTTTCCATATAGTTAGATCACTATGAAAAAATATAAATTAAAATCCCAGGATAAATGTAAAGGAAATATCTCGGCTTGAAATCCAAAGAAAATATTAATATCATAGTAACAACAATAATAACTCGACACCTTAGATCAGTCGATAGCATGTTTGTTTACTAAGATAAGGGTCCCGAGTTCGATTCCCAGCATGTCCAAAATGTTGTCATTGGTAAAATGTAGGTTTAACCTTTAATAGTAATAAATTAACGGTTGGGGACTGAATGTTGTGCCTGTCCTAGAATAATATAGATTAAGAGACGTCTGAATCTATGACAGTCCTAGAAGTCGCTAGCGTAAAATATATGGCTTGAATTAAAAAAATTACCTTGACCATAGGCTGGAAACGGTATGTATGTAAAGTAAAGTAACAAAAATAATATGACATAATTATTAACATAATGTACTTAGCATTCTGTGAATGGAGCAAACGAAGTTTACTGTTCCAAGAACTACTAATGGTTTTACTTGATATATTTTGTGCATTTGTAAAAATATTTGTGATCTCAGGTGAGAGATAGGGCAAATGCATTGCATCTACCTCTTTCCCCGTGCGCGCCTACCTAATCAAGGACCAAAATATTAACTAAGCAGGAAATAGCAGGGTTGGTGACCCTTGTAATGATATGTAATTATATATATCAATAATTTATTATTCAAATCTATATTCAAAATTACGATATTTAATATTCGAGCGGGTAGTAAGATTTATTTGTGTAGAACTGTCGAGTTGTAAGGTGTGGTAAAATCCTTCTACGTCTCTATTTAAAAAGACAACGCACTTTCCGTGGAAAGAGACGCACTTGGATGACCTCACCCCTTTTCTTCTAGGAAGCTTCGAGAAGAAAATGTCGCTTGATATACCCCTTGAAATGCGCACATCTACTCACTGCTGGTGATCCTTCCTTCTCGACAAGAAGACGTATAGCTAAGATTCATTTAACGCAATAGTCGGGCTTTTATCAAAATATAAAATGCGTGTGAAATCTAGCTAAAAGTAAATAGTTCATTCATTTAAAATTAAAATAAAAAACTATAAAAAAGAAATACCAGAACTTTTAATTTATAAAATAATACCTTTAATTATTGCAATAATATCACCCTTACGATGGCGTACAGACATTTCTTATCAGGCTAGCGTTTTAATTATTACAACCTATAGACTCGAATTGGATCGTGAGCAAATTTTCTTTGTCACTTGGTATTCACTGCTGTCCAAAGTTTTATTTTATTCAACCAAGTAAAATAAAAAGAATTTTTTAATGCCATTCATAGATAATATTGTTATCTTATGGTTATCAAAAAGTCATTTATTTTGTCTCTTTAAAAACTTTCTAATTTCTAGCAATCAATTCAGAAACCTCTCATAAATAGGTTTCCTAAAAATGCTTACTATGTTATAATATATCTCTGTAATATAATTATGTTTACAGTAAAAATATACAATTATCTATATATACATATAAAGGAGAGTGTATGTACAGTAACTGTATACGTTCGTTTATAACTAGAGAAAGAATGAATGAATTTGGATGCGTTATTTTTAAATTTTTGTCGGGAAGGTTTTATGCCAGCCATCAAACTAATTAAATCAAGTGGGGTTGATGTTTTTCAAAGACTTTGTCTTAAAACGTGTGATCAATGATTCTTCTATTGACTTATATTTAATATTTAAATTGAGCACTAAATCCAAAGAGAAATTACAAAATACATTCAATAATAAATCCAAAGAGAAAGCATATTCAGGTTTGTGTGTTGTTTTAAATTAAAATGAAAAAAAAATAGGACGTTTTGTTCTCGCTGACGGCGAGGAATGGCTGATCTACGATGATGATAATAATTATTGAAAACGTCCTCTACAGCCGGATGGTCGTATAGATATCTTAAAATATTTATATTATCTGGAGATTAGTGAATGTATTTTTGCTATCTTAAAATTATTAAATTTAATACCGAGAGTCTAATTAAGTTGGCAGTTTTGAGGCATGGCAAAGTGTTGAGGAGGAAAAACACCTCGATCTTATGCTGGATTTCTATTTAGATTGTAGTAGCTATAGGGATCTGCACTGTTGGTCATGTATATTGTAGTCCCACGTCGAACTACCCGTTCGGGTTATACGCTTAAGTACTGATTACACTAATGGGTTAGGAATTGGGAAGGTTGAATTTAGAGAAAGTGAATACACATTTTCGTGGAGGGAGAGTGGAAAACCATTTAGGAAAAACAACCCCCAGTTCACCCGACCGAGATTAGAACCTCGATCTCCCCGTCATCGGCAGTCTAGATCAACACGAGACTAGCACGTTAGCTAACTACGCCACCAAGACGGGTTTGATCACATGCTCTAAGGTATTAGGTTTTAATAAGATAAGATTGCCAGCAACTTCCCGTTTGGTGAATACATTAGGCGGTGATTTTAAATATGTTATTTCTTTCTATCACTATCCTTTCAATATTGGTCTATTAGATTACGTTGTTAATAAGCCTTCTGTTAAAAGGTACTAGTGATTAAAATATAATTAGAAATTTCAAATATGTGGCAATAAATTATGAGCTAGCCATAAACCAGTAAAACGAAAGTTACGTCTTTTCAAGGATACAATGTTATGGTGTAAAAACAGTTACTTAACCGATAATTGTGAGACTTAAATTCATAACATGCAATCTCAACAGACAATATACAATCATAAAGAGAAAAATAGTTTTATAACATTATTTTGTCATATGTTTAGTTGACTTTCTTAGAGTGTTTTCTATCGTAACAAAACACACTCAAAAGAGAATCCATAAAACTACCCTTATTTTTTTATCAGGAAAAAAAAAATCATGTCATCTCAGCCTTTTCCCCCCTTACTCGTCATTCAAGCACGTTTTCTATTAGAGGGAAAGCTTAAGAACGCTATTTCGACTTTCAATATTTATTGATATAATAACTTCCCTTCAGTTTACACTCTCAAAATATAAAATAATATAAAAATTAGGCATATGAGATGAATGTGCTATCGGGAGTAATAACACCCTTGAGAAACTCGACTGGGATTCCAACCCCAGCCACCCGTCACTGGCAAACCAGGCTAGATGAGCTTAACTTTTAGTCCGCGTGCCCACCGACGTGGGTTGGTCCTAGCTAGCAAATATTTAGTTTTATGAGTCCTATTCTATTGGGATCCTGGATATAAGGTATCTATCTTTTTCATCTAGTTTAATTTTTAGGTTGAGGTTCAAATCCAGTTAGGTGATTACTTTCCAAAAATGTTTTATCAGTTTTTCTTCCACGCACATACATACATACATACAGTTAAATTTTTAGTTCTCAAACTAAGTTTTAAGGGTTCCGGTTCTTTTTTCTTTGAAGTATGTTCTTGTAACCTATTAAAGCTTTTATAAATATTTTGGTGAATTCAGAAAACTGACTGCGTTTTCTAAATATTTTTTTAATTCATGCTAAGTTTATAGAGATGTAAAAGGGTGATTTTTTTCTATAAAACCTTCCATATCTCGTAAATAAATGTGTAAATTTGTTTAATGATGATTTATAATAACTGAACTAGGATCTGAGTCATGGTGAATTCGTGATTTACTGATTTACTAAAATTAGATTTGTAAATAATTTATAGAAAGTTTGAGATATTTTAAACTTTCAACTCACTGATTCTGTCTTTTTTGACTAGATTTTTAGTATATTTTTCTTCTAAAAAAGATTTGTTTGTAAAAAAAATCATTAATTTTAAGTAACCGAAAAGTAATCTAATTACTCTACATGTTACGGTTCTGGCTTTTAATATAGCTTCTGGGGCGTTCTGTTTCCGGTTCTTCAAAAATATATTATTATTATTATTATTATTATTAGCACCGCGTCTTACTACCCGTTCGGGTTATACGCACTTACGCTAATGTGTAATGGTAGGGTGATTGTGAAATGAAATGAAGGACCTACAGTTTAACGTGGAATCCGAACCACGGTGGAGGCCTGGCATTCCACACATTCACAATATGTCTTGTCAGAGGTGTAGGAAGGATTTGGAAATCAGATAAATCTGTGCCGGTACCGAGGATTGAACCCCGGCCGCCAGCACAGAAGTCTGACACCTTACCCCTAGACCGCCAGGTCACCCTTCAAAAATATAAGCTTCAAATGGCTTAAGTTGTTTGACTCGCTTAGGTTGCTGCGTGGTTTAAGCCGCTACCCTCGCAGTAGAATAGACTGCCGATGATGGGGATATTGAGGTTCGAATCTTGATTGGGTGTATTGAGGGTGGTTTTACTAAATGACTTCCCACTCTCTCTACGCAAATACAGGTACACTTAATCTAAATATAACTTTCCTAATACCTAAAACCATCAGCGTAATTAGTGCCTAAGCGTATAACCCGAATGAGTGGTAAGACGCGGTGCTAAGAAAAAAGTTGTCTAGTTCAAATTCTTCAAAATAGTTTACAATAGGCCTAAATAGACTATTACCTACAGTATTTATAATAACATGGAAAATCAATATTGGCACAAAGGATTATCTTTAAATGTAGGTCCCTACGAGGAATATTTTTTAAAGCAATCAAATATGCCATATTTTTATATTGTGTATCCACCCAACTCTATAAGATACAATTTGATTGAATAGAAAACAATTTTACGTCCTATCAAAAGCTCTTTGTTGGTACATAAAGTGCCCCTTGTAGGGCATGAAAATAAACGAGGCAAGATAAGGCGAAATCTAATAGTTTGGGGAGACTACGCGATGTGTATTCTTCAAGTGCATGCTGGAGAATGGTGACATAAAAAATAATATCCTTACTAAAAGCTATATTAAAGATGATAGCCACACCAGTAGAATTGGAAGACTGTCAGTTAACCAAACTAGATTTCAAAATATCACTTTTATCCGCCCCAAAGTTGTCCATATTCGAGGGCTTTGATATATAATAATGGTGTGTTAATATATATTTTACCCATTTTGACGTCTTTTGACGGCAAAGACGTGTATCACAGGATCTGTTGTCAATTTTCGGGGATATATGATGACATTAGGATATTATTATTTATGTAAACGCTATTTTCAAACACTGTGGGATATTTTAAATCCTTTTTTGTGAGTGCTTGTGCACGCGCGTGTATGTATGTGGTGCATGTGTGAGTGTGTGTGCGCTCGTGATCGCACCACTACGCAAACAAACTACTAAACTTCCTAGATGAGCGTTTAGTGGACGTACACAATGAAAATAAGTCGTTAGATAATTAGCAAACATCTGCCTCGGTGGCGTAGTTAGCTAACGCGTTAGTTTTTGTGTTGAGCTCGACTGTTGAGGACGGGGAGATCGAGGTTCGAATCTCGGTTGGGTGAACTGGTGTGGCTCTTCCTAGATGGTTTTCCACTCTCCCTCCACACAAATGCGGGTTAACTTCCTTTAAATTCAACCTTTCCAATTCCTAACCCATTAGCGTAATTATTACCTAAGCGTATAACCCGACGTGGTGCTAAATCAATTAATTAACAAATGATTGCAGTTATTTATACCACAGACACATCTAAATCTAAGGACGATTGACTTACTTATGAAAGGGAACAAACACATTTCACAATGGTAAACATTTCATTAGATCGGAAAATAGTCTGAAACCTTAAGATCAGTAAATAGGCATTTTACTGAATGGGGTAAGATACAGCCTTCCACCCTTTCCTGCAAACAACGATGGCTGAAAGGTCTAAGGCGTTATACTAGTATTTCACTTGGTCACCACTGATGCGTGATCAGGAGCACTGATGATAGATTTCATATGGTGGCCTACCAGTGTGGTTTTACCATCCTCTCTCAACGCTAATAGAATAGTGTGGTTTTTTATTAAATACTCTTAGTCCTAACTCATAAATAATTTCGTTACTAACCCTGTTGTTAAACGCAAAAATATTTACTTAAATAATGTGGGCATTTGGAGACTTTTTAAGACTCGTATCCTGGCCAGGGAGGAGTTTCTTAGTCCTAACAGAGGGGGATAAATTAGTTGATGTATGAGTGAGTCAGTTTGATTTTTACACCCCGTCTTACTACCTGTTCGGGCTATACGCATATGTACTAATTACGCTAATGAGCTAGGCGAGAGTAAGGTTAAATTTATAGGACGTTTACTCCCATGTGCGTGGAGGGAGAATTGAAAACCATTTAGTAGGAAAAACCACCCTCACTGCACCTGACCGGGATTTGAACCTCAATCTCCCTGCCATCGGCAGTCTAATCTATTGTGAGAGTGACTCCTTAGACCATGCGTCCACTGATGTATGTGAGTCAGAATTAGTTATAAAAAGTTTCCGTGGGACTTCCAGGTATGGGTCTAATGGCCAGGACTTTTTATGTGGGACTTAACAGCCACCGAGATCATTGTATTGGTGTTGGCGGCCATCATAAATATTGGGGTGGGGGTGACCTAACCTAGCTTAGCCTAACCTAATCTAGTCCACAAAACCTAGTCACTCCCATGTAATGGGCGGGGAAGGCTTGGGGTAAAACCCACAATAAAATCTCCATCGGCCGCAAAACACCACGCTACCCCATAAATGCTGTCCCAATGAGCATGCAAAACGGTCAAGGTGGGGCAAATTAAATCAAATTTTACTTCAGTAAGAACATAGAATTTATTTTCTTCGCATGCTAATCTCAGCATTTCTTGTACATCTATCATAGGCGTCCTGGAATTTAGTGAAAACATTTTCTCTTTATTTAAAAAGTTTATCTTCTAATGCCACCATACTCATGACAAATATTCAACAACTGTTTATTATACTCACCATGTGAAAGAAAAACATTTATTTTCTTAGCTCCGCGTCTTACTACCCGTTCGGATTATACGCTTACGTGTTAATTAATCTAATTTATAATGGTTTTGGAGAATATGAAGTTTATATTAAGATGAGATGTACCCCCAGTTGAGTGGGGAGAGAGTGGAAAACCATTATGTAACAGACACACACCCCTCAGTACATCCGACATATATTTTAACTTCAATCTCCCCGTCATCAGCGGTCTAGTCCGCTGCGGGAGTAGCACCTTAGACCATGCGGCCACCGATACGATTGGGAAGAAAACTAAACTCTATGTTTGTACTTAAAAAATTATTTATTTATTTTGGCCAAAAGAGAATGATAAGTTTTGCTATAAAACCTGTGAGCAGGCGGAATAAATTTCACACTCGTTTAGAATGGTTTGCTAAGGACAGTTAGGTTGGGATCAAATGATCTCTCTACGCGCAAATGCGGGTAAAAAAATCCCCCAATAGTGTAACTGAACGTGGATAGCCTTGATGGGGAAGTAAGACATAATGAAAAACAAACAAAGGAAAAACATAAAGATCTCCTAAGTCTACCCCGTATTTTTTGAACGTTGCATTTTAATAGATAGATATTTCTTTGTCTAATGTAGACCTATAGGGGCCTTCAAGTATTACGTATTTGCCTTGGTGGGCTAGGGGAGATTTTATATTTGCTTATTTTTGCTGTCAAGTGGAGAGGGGGTCAAAACAATACTTACGTAATACAGAGAGAGACGGTCAAGAAAGGCGCAGTGATCCAGTCATCTCAAATGGACACATAGGCCTAATTAAAAATGTCGAGACGTAGAGTCAAATACCTTGATCATCGGATTAAAAGTGGTTTAGAGTTTTTTATGACTACAATAATACAAGTATTCACTGATAATTTATTTTTAAATTAAAATTAAATGTAAATTATAATATTCTTATACACTTTTTTATTTCATCTGTTTAGTCCAATAAATTTAAATTCATTTTACAACAATGTTATCGGTGACCTGGTGGTCTAGGGGTAAGGTGTCAGACTTCTGTTCTTGGGGTCCGGGGCTCAATCCTTGGTCCTGGCACAGATTTATCTGATTGCCAAAACCTTCCTTCACCTCTGACAAAACGTGTATTAATCACAATTTGTGAATGTGGGTAATGCCAGGTCTCTACCGTGGTTCGGATTCCACGTTAAACTGTAGGTCCTCCATTTCATCTCACAATCACCCTACCATTACACATTAGCGTAAGTGCGTATAGCCCGAACGGGTAGTAAGACGTGGTACTAGTAATAATAATAATAATAATAATAATAATAATAATAATACAGTGTTTATTGTGAATATTTCAATCCATTAATTTACACCTTTACGTTAATAATTATGAGAAATTTATAGATTGCATAAAATTAAGGGTCATTCCTGGGAAAAAAAATTACAAGAAAGTCGGCAAATACATACGTGGGGGAGGGGAGCGTCGGGCGTTTGTTTCAAAGGGAAAATACTTGAACGTCCCCTGTTGTATAGTGCGAGATAGATTGTATTCATATAGGCCTAATAACATTTCCTTTAATATTACATTTTGAATGGTCTTTTTTTTCCTCTTACCACCTAAGATCGCGACCGATATCAATTCTAAGCATCTTCCTCCTTAACTCATCGTGTTTGCATCACACCTATCTGACGGTTTTTTTTTTTAAGTACGTAGGCGGTAGGTGTGTTCATCATTACATAATAATAGGGGAAAACATGTCAGAAAATAACGTAAAAAATAAAATAAATTGACATTTCCGACGCTTCAGATTTCAATCAACAACAAATATGTTACAACGGTCAATTCTATGATTTACCGAACTTGACATGGGATGACGTGTGAGTATGATGTTTAGAATAATCACAGTAGGAAGGTGTGTATATGACAGTTATACCAACTTCAGCTGCCTTAATATATTCATACGTCACATCAGAGGTTCTGAAACCATAAATTTGTCAAATCACATAAAATATCGATCAAATAATATAATCTGAGAAGAGGATAATTTTTGGCCAGTCACCAAATTCATTATAACCATTTGTCAAACAATGCAATCTTTACCTGTTACTTTTATCTACAGCATCAATAACTATAAAATAATACCTAAATTACAGTATCAATAACTATAAAATAATACCTAAATTAGGGTGGATAAATATATGGAAAAAATAAAATAAGAACTGTGGTTGAAAAACTATCTCGTGTCCAAATTAAACTTACAATATCTGTGAAATTTTATCAATTTGCTCTTATATGTATCAAAAGTGTAAATACCCTTTGGCTAAATTAGTCTGGTAACCACAATTAGGCCTAATGCTAGTTACTATCTTTTTGTGAAAGATGATTATTATTATTATTATTAGCACCGCGTCTTACTACCCGTTCGGGTTATACGCACTTACGCTAATGTGTAATGGTAGGGTGATTGTGAGATGAAATGAAGGACCTACAGTTTAACGTGGAATCCGAACCACGGTGGAGGTTTTGTCAAAGAGTTTTTTTTTCTTGTGATAAAAGTATCAATTGCAAAATTAGGGCATTTCAGTTTTATATTAAATTTATTATAAATGTATGTCTTTATCACATAAAATTACCAAACTGAAAGTAACAATTTTATGTTTTTCACGAAGTTTTTGAATTTACCTAGGCAATATTGCATGGGCTTAAGATAGTCTCAGCCCCCCTTGAGATAAAAACGGGGGGCATGAGTCTCCAGACCCCCTTGTTATGTAGCCCCTGCAGATGTTCATTGACTGATAAATCACGCTCACATTTACTTCGATCAGCAACTACAAGCATCGATATTAAAATAGCTATTTTAGTAAAGGAAAAAGAATAAATGCGGAGTTCATATTAAAATGAGATAATTATTATAATTTATAAACAATTGTATCTCATCTAATATTTCAATAATAACTTATGTAAGCAACGTGACTTTTCTTTACTACGAAATTTTAGAAGTGTTTGGCTAAGCTCAGTGGTCGGACTCTCCACCTATTTTTATAACCGCACATTATTTATAATTTTCGATATGGTCCTCTGATAGATCTTTTTTTTAGTGTTGTCTTCAGATTATCTAAAGTTGGACAGCCCTGATTTATATGAACACAATTTTTATTATTTTTAGAAAAGCATTTAAAATAAAACTTATATATTAGTTTATAATAATTGTTAGTAAAAAAAGAGCACTGGATATTAATTTCTTATCCCGATATTAAGTAGTGTCACGTGTGTGGAAATCTATTTTTGGCAGAGGTGGGGGAAGTGGAATGGAGAATTGGTTACGGTGGTCCGTCAATAAATGATTTCTAACCAGACCTGGCTTAGAATAGGGCTAGCCCCCTGCCTTAGAGAATTCAGCCACTGAAGTGGATTATTTATGGTGGGGTGAAACAATTATACGATCAATGCTGAAAAAAAGTAATGGACAATGTACTGAAGTTTGTCTGACGTCCGGTGGAGCTCAACTGAGTGACATTGTCTTCAAAAAGTTAAAAAATGTCATATATAGTTTTTTTTTATTTATCTTGTGAATATATGCTTTTCAATTAAAGTGTTAATTTTTAAGCTGATAATAGTTTAATTTGTTTCGGTCCCAACCTGTATCATCGCAGCAGATTGAATAGCTAGGGACGAGGAGATGCAGGCTTGGTTCTCGGCTGTGCAATTTTATCATCCCCGCTCTACGTTAATTTAGGTCATGTTTATTTAAACTACCTTCCTCGATAATAAATCACATGTGGAGAACTGCCCCTTGCGCCAACGGCCGAGCATCGAACCATGATTTCCCTAATGCTATTCAATTTAATGTCACGATCCCACTTTTGATAGATATTTTTAAATAAACCTAACAAAATTGTAAAGTGTTGTTGCTAATCACAAGAAAAAAAACTGTTTTTTATAAAGGTACTTTATATGAAAATTGGACTGTAAGCCTCTGGGTTTTTTTTTTACATTCATTACTGTTTTCAGCCAATGGTATAGGTCAGTTTTTTATCCAAGCCATATTATTTTCCACTACCAGCTTGCTAGGCCTTCATATGCCTTATAATATAATTTAAGATGAGAACAGGCGCAACATCCAATCCCTGTTCGTTAATTTATCAATGTGAAAGGGTAAAACCACATTTTACCAATGATAATGTTTTCTTGCTTCTGTTTACATTGTTTTATTAAGATGGTAAACGTGTGCCAGTGGGCAAGCTATCTAATTGGACTAGATTTCCAATCACGGTTAGATCAGTATTCAATTCCTGCTGATTGTACTGAGGGTGGCTTTAAATCAATGCTTTCCTTCCCCTCTACGCAAATGCAAGTACATGTCTTTTAAATTCCCTACCTCATTAACGCAAATAATATATGTGTCTATAACTCAAATAAGTAGTAAGACTCAATTAAAGAATATAAAAGGTGTGTTTTTGTTGTTTAGTCATTTGAATAAACTGACGCACCAATCAAAAGGTACAGGCGTATTTGTATAGCTGGTCGTAGAAATATTTATGTTACGTCATTCAGAGGATTAACCTTCGTTTGTGACCCAGCTGCCATTGTTAGTTGAGGAAGAATCTCTCAATATATATTATTTTAATGGTGTGTTCAATACCAAGGTTATTACCCACCTCAGTGGTGTAGTTAGCTAACGCGTAAGCTTCGTGTTGAGCTAGACTGCCGAGGAAGGGAAGATGGAAGCTCGAATCTCGCTCGGGTGAACTGATTTTCACTCTCCCTTCACGCAAATCCTGGATTCTCTTCCTATATATTCAACCTTCCCAATTCCTAACCCATTAGAGTAATTAGTTCTTAAGCGTATAACCCGAATGGATAGTGAGACGTGGTGCTAAGTATTAAGTATAACAAGGCCATTAGCGATTTATTCTGGGTAGTTTGGAGGGTTCTCTGAAGAAATACAATCACATTAGCTTGGAGAAGGTATTGTAAAACCAAAACTATAAATCAAGTTTTAAAATATGACCTCTCCAGTATGCACTCGACAGTGATTCAAGCCTCTACCTTCTTGACAATGCTAAGCCAGTCTATAGTAGGCTTAATGCCCTACACCGTGTGGACACTGGTACCCATTACCCATAAAAATATAATTTATAAAACGCTAAATAATATGAATTTACGAATTTTCATTGTTGATTTCTGGTGCATGGTTTTGTAACTTTCGAGCTAGGACGCAAGGGGTGGGAATTAGAAAATCAATAACTTTGAATAGATTACTGATTTATAAATTATTATTATTATTTTAGATGTTATTGAATCGCTACGTTAATGCCAAATACACAAGCCTTTCAAATACAAGGCTTGATTATCTTTATATCTTTCTTAGGTTGGTATATTTTGATAAATAGGCAAATTAATAGATAGACAGTTGTTTATACAGATAGCAGATATGAATATATCGAAGAGAACTAATAAATACAACAACAACGAATTATTTACAAAATGGTCTCCAAATGTTTGCATATCTACTAAGAGATAAAACATGGCCTCAACGAATGAGAAAAGTCTCCTCCCTTAGAAACCTCATCCCTTTGTCGCTTATTTATGGAGAGGGAGGGAGAATGAGGGGGTCCTATTTTTTCCCTCTTTATAGATACTCGTCAAATTGTGAGAGTATGTTTGGCTTTCATTTTCTTCGATCATTTGTTGTTCCTTCTTCCCCTTAGATAGTCTTCCCCCGCAGCTATCTTCCGTTTCCTGTGATTTTGAAAAAAATGATTTCTATAGTCTTAAAAATAATCTTTATTTGAGTTTAAGTTTTTTATATCAACGCTTTTTACTACCCTCTAGGGTTATACGCTTATGTACTAATTACGCTAATGGTCTTAGGGACAAGGAAGGTTATATTTAGAGGAAGTGTACCTGAATTTGCGTGGAGGGAGTTTGGAGAACCACCTTTAATACATCTGACAAAGAGTCGAAACTCGATCTCCCCGTCATCGGCAGTCTAGTCTATTGTGAGAGTAGTGCCTAAGACCATGCGACCACCGAAACGGGTTTTAAGGTGTTAATGGTCTACTTTGTGTCTACACATATTTTATCAACATTAATAAAGGCTATTGCACGTTGTACAAGATTACTAGATTTTAAAGTAAACAATTAGTACTGCTCATTGAAAATAGAAGAGAAATTTCTCATCGTTCCTGTGATCCCAGCTCTTCCCCTTAGCCCGCCTACATTTAAATCCCCCTCTTCCAACTAACCCCCGGTAGTTCATTTTTTGAAAATTGATCCATGCTTATTTATGGTTAACTAAACATTAATTCTTGCTTATAAAATGTATTTTAATAAATATTTTATATGTTAATTCTACCCATATCTATCCACCTTTATTTTTCCCAAAAGTAAGCCTGTGTTCCAACTCACAATAATTTATTAATGAAACATGCTGGCCGGCCGCCAATTATTCACACATGCTGCAACCTGAGATAATGTAGTGTCATGATTTGGACATGCATTGCTCTTTTCTCAGTGTTATCTATTCTTAGCCTAGTACACCCTTCTTTCCGCGAGATAACGTACAGCTCCTCGCTGAACTAAGCTCGATATCAATCAATACTAGTTTCAAACAAACGAGATTACTAGGTCTACTCGAAAATTATTTTAACTCACTTCTATGAGGGGTGACTTAATTGTATCAACCCGGAGCCACAGTTTTATGGTGCAGTTTCCAAACTAAAATAGTTATCTACTGTATACAAAAAATTAAATTGTATCCTCTGTAGCGGTCACTTTTGACAGACAGTAACAAGGTAGATAAAATTTATGATCTGTCAATAGCAACAACTTAAGATAAGTTTTTTAATGTTTTAAGCCTATCCTCATATCACAACTACGTTATATGGTCTCCTTACACTGATAAGCACCTCTGAGGGAACTGCAATTATTAATGAGAAAAGATTTATCTTAGCCCTCTCGGTTAATAATGCCAAATCTCTTCACTTTCAGTTATGTCTGAAGAAAAAACTACTATCAACATCGATAAACCAGCGTGAGGGGTGGAATGATTTGAATCGCCACGATTACTTTAAACTAAAATAAAGCTATGCATTCAAATTTAAATCACATTTTAGCCAAAAGGTCCCGTGAATGAGTTTGAGGGCATACATACATACATACATACATACATACATACATACATACATACATACATACATATATACAGACATATATACATATATATATACATATATAGATACATACATGTATGCATACATACATACATATATATACATACATAGACATATATACATACATATATACATATATAGGTACATACATGTATGCATACATACATATATACATACATATATACATGCATACATACATATATAACATACATATATAATACATACATAATATATATACATACATACATATATACATACATACATGCATACATTTATACATCTATACATGCATATATACATATATACATATATACATACTTACAAACATAAATACATATATACATACATATATATACATACATTATACATGCATACATTATACATGTATAAATTTATACATGCATATATAATATATACATACATACAAACATAAATAATATATACATACATATATGTATGCATACATACATATAATACATACATACATATATACATACATACATATATACATACATACGTACATACATACATATATACATACATATATACATACATATATATACATATATACACAATACGTACATACATATATACATACATATATACTTACATACATATATACATGCATACATATATACTTACATACATATATACTACACATATATACATGCATACATATATACTTACATACATATATACATACATATATACATGCATACATATATACATACATATATACATACATATATACATACATACAATACATACATATATACATACTATATACATACATACATGCATAGATACATACATATATACATACATCCATGCATGCATGCATGCATACATACATACATATATACATACATACATATATACATACATATATATATAGATATATACATACATGCATATATACATACATACATACATACAAAACAGGCATACATTCTCACACCGTTTCCTCACGGGGTAGGCAAGAAATTGTGCTTTTAGCTCAAAAAACAACTCCATACTTAATTAATCCTCACTAATTCTTTTCAAACTCCCTATCCTTGCATACTCTCTTCGCTTCAACATCACCCATACACCGAGTCATACACTTTCTTTTATCATATGACCTACCTTTTCCTTTCTATCCACACACTCTACCTTCACATAAGAGATATGATGGCAAAAAAATGTAAAACCATCCAGTTAACCGTTTTTTGATGTTGTTTGTCAAAAACTTTTTTTTAAGTCAAACGTAAAATCAATGGTTTAATGAATACTGTCTTTTACTAGATTTGTAATATACACAAGTAGCGTGTAGAGGATCATTTTACAAACTAAAATATATAAAAAATGGACTCCCAGTGATTGTATAACGATTCAGAAGCATTTTTGGTGGTATTAATAGAGAGTGAAAGCTGATGTTTTAAGTGGACTGAAAAGCAACGTGATTATCGATAATGTTGGTGAAATGGCCTCTGAATTAAATTTACTAATATTAAACAAAAAATACTTCAGCTTACACTCAAACAACACTTCAGTGGTATTTATTAAATATGTATGTTATGGCATATTTATAGTCCCGAACCACTTGAAACGTGACAGAAAAGCGTTACATGGGTATCCTTTATTTGAGGTAAGATTGACCACATGAAAACAAGATAATAACAATGTTGCTTCCAAATATTAATCATATCCTTTAGAGATGATATTCAGTGTAGCTGATTCCAATTCCTGATCACAGTCCAACGGGGTAAGAGGGAATACCTCCTTCTTAACCTCATCATTTATACATACTTCTCATTTTACTACCCGCTTGAGATATCCGTATATTTATACAAAAATAGTGTGGGAGATTGAAGGAATAACTTAGAGGAAGCATGAGCCTATCAATATTTGCGAGGGGGAGAGTGGAAAACCATCCAGTACACCTGACAGAAATTCTAACCCAAACGTTCACTTTGATGCAATTATTTATGTACGTTAGAAAATAAGATGTATTAGCAACCCTGTAGGCAGTAACGGGGTATTGGAGGGTCAATAACCTGTTAACCAGGAAATTGTGAGAGTCGCCGCCAACAAACAATAGAGTCCTAAAAGCTATTAAGGAGGGGGTTGGCTTTCTTCCCTTGTCTTGGACCGCGCTAAAGGTCCGGGGGACAGTTATGTTCGTCCATGTTGGATCTTCTGGACCAATGGAGTATTTTTTCCAAATATTTAAAATATAGTATCTGTTGAGCCGAGTAGAGACTCATTACTCTGGTCTCACCGGGCTACGGCCAAGGACGCTCCCAGGTGAATTCTGGGGTGTCATATTTTGTTAACCTTTAAACGACACCTCGCGTTAGTCGCTAGGTTAGTCGCCGCGGATATAATTAGAATAAAAAAGATAATAATCAGGCGTGATAGTGCGTAGTATTTATATTATATTACGGCTAAGCAGGGGATATGGTAATTCTCCTTAAATCTGTTGACGGCCACTCTCACACTAAATAAGACGCGTGACGTGTATCGAGTGCATTGCTAAAATAAACTAAAATATATGATTTCTTTAATTAATTTAACCCACTATACGATCACTACAAGGTTTTATATTGAAAGAAGATAAACATTTAATCCGTGTATCCCTCATTATATTTGCGAAGCCGGTACGGTCATCTACAGGCTGGCCACGAAGGTGTGTTAGTGGAGGTTCGATTTTGCGCGTAGCAACTTCAACAGCAAGTTATACATGACGAGGCCAACACCTTGGTCTGTGTGTGTGTGTGTGTGTGTGTGTTTTGGCATGTCCACCCCCCATCCCTATATCTCACCCTCTATCAAGGTAAGGGAATAGTGGACCACCTTATTGACCCCTACACGATCAGTCATACTGTCAGTCCTAAGATTGACAGTTTGACTATCAGTATGCATCAGTATTTACAACGAGACCTTACACACTCTTCGTGTCATTACTTTTATCAGTCTCAGCTCCTGCGTGTGTGCAACAACATGGATGATAAGGCGTGGGCAGTCTATGTTTGCTACTGAGACTGAAGGAAATACTGATGTGATCCAAATTTTCTGATTACATCGCTAGCAGTCCATCAGCCTTGCAAATAGTGTGCGATACTGACAGTCAGTATTTCCTTCAGTCTCAGTAGCAAACATATACGGACGGATGGTAAGACTCACCGCTAAAAAAAAACCTTGAGCCATACTTTTAAATAAATAAACAGACAATATACTGTAAAGCGGTGTACATTTTTACTATGTTCCATGTCTTACTACCCGTCCAAGCTATCCGCTATCTATTTACCAATAATGAGGTAGGTATGAGAAAGGTATAATTTAGAGAAAGTTTACCCGCATTTTCTTACAAGAAAAGCAGAAAAACCATTCATTAAAGAATAATCTCACCACATTGAACACCTTGCCAGAATAATTTCCCCAAACTTCTTATTAACGATAAACCAAAACATACGAGGTTTTACGCCTTAGTTTGCGTGTCTTAAAATATGTTTATATAGTAATAAAAAACCTGTTAAGTTTGGAAATCAAGTGCTGGCGCTCAATCAAGTTGGTACAACTGAGGAACTATCTTTAATTGCAGAGATTTCTTATCATCCATGTTGTTGTACACATGCAAGAGCTGAGACTGATAAAAGTAATGACACTAAGACTGTGTACGGTCTCGTTGTAAATACTGATGCATACTGTCAGTCAAACTGTCAATCTTAGGACTGACAGTCTGGCTGGTCATGTAGGGTTCATATAAGTTAACCACCAAGTATGTAGTGGTATCCTGCGTAGAATACAGGATTACTAGCCACATACCTGAAGCGGTGCCCGAGTGATCTTAAGCAATATTTTGTTATTAGTAGTATTTAAGATGAAGTGTAAGGGAAGCGAGAGAAGCTTTTGCAGATTTAATGGGAAAACTTATTTTGGAAAAAAAAACAAAATAAATATTGCTCCATTAGAAACATAGAGTTTCATTTTCTTCACATGGTGATATGGTTACCCGTCATTTGGCCTAAAAGGCATTTGGCCTAAAGTGTAGGCTAAACGCCTTTAGGCCAAACGCGTTTAGGCCAAATGCCTTTTAGGCCAAATGCCTTTAGGCCAAATGACTTTAGGCCAAACGCCTTTTAGGCCAAATGCCTTTTAGGCCAAACGACTTTTTGTAAAGTTAATTTTTAGACCATTTATTAAAATATGTTTTGCTGTCTCCGGAAACATTCGTTAAGATTTGTAGTGATGCTAATAGATGCGAGGTGTGTAGTGTTTAGTTAAATAGTATATACTACCGTTTCAAAATATATAAGTCTTTTCTCAATTTACTACTTCCCAAGGTATAGCAGCACGTCCATTAACCTGTAGTACCACTTTTGTATGTTGAACTTTTTACATTGCCAAGGTTTTGTACTAATTTTTGACAAACCATCTTGTTAATGTGGGGAGTGCCAGGCCACCACCGTGGTTCGGATTCCACGTTAAACTGTAGGTCCTTCATTTCATCTTACAATCACCCTACCATTACACATTAGCGTAAGTGCGTATAACCCGAACGGGTAGTAAGACGTGGTGCTAATAATAATAATTTTTGTACCGTTTTGTACCAGAAATAAAAAGTTTTGTACCCGTACCGTTTTTTATTAATTAGCACATACATGTGGTTACACCATTTTAATAATTTTGTTTTATTTTGAATTTTGAATATATTTTTTTTAAGTGCCAAAGTATATTTTATCAGTCTTTCTAAGTATATTTGTTTATTAATTTTGCTAAATGAATTAATCAATCATTCATTTTTTTATAATCATATTAACTTACTCGAGTTTGCCCACGGCTTCGCTCACATTTTAGTTGGGTAAATTATCTTATTTTTAGCAAATCATCTAAACCAGGTTTTCTCAAACTCTATACTCTTGAGCCTTATATGAACATAAAATTAATTGTTAAGACTCTTATTCTTAGAATAAAATAACTTGTTTACGTTAAAATACAAAAATGAGACATTTATTATTTAATTGATTTAATTATTTTCTGATAAGAGCTTTGTAGAAGTTTATAAAAATAGTAAGGTTTTGTAAGATATTAATTAATTTTATTGCTTCATAGGCCAAACAGAATATTAATTTTTTAGTCAATCATAATTTAGGCTAGTCGAAAAAAGTGAGAAATTGGTTCACACCTCATCTGAAATCCCTTCGCGCCTCGCAGTTTGAGAAACCCTGATCTAAACTACCAAAAATACAATTTCAGACACGTATGAGGCGAAAACTTTGTATGTTGATGAAGCCACAAATTAACTACTACCTATAAGAAGTAAAATCTATTTTATAAATATATATATATATAATCTATTTTATATATATATTGCAGTCTTTGCATCAATATTTGCTCGCTTACGCAGAGACATTGTTGAAATGAACACCAAAAGAAATAGTTTAAATTTACTAACTAAACATGAATTAATTTGAAAGAATCACTCTAGCACTAAGCACCTCAGCTTCTCAAATAAATTGTTCTGTTAGTAATTGTTTCTATTGGTTTTTGAAATTTTTCCCTTCTCCTCCCCAATCATAATTTCTCTAACTCCCATTTAAACACATAGTTTTAAGAATACTTTCTTTATCTATAGTTGTTCTACCTGCCAGCCAAATTTCGATTTTAAACTATAGATAAAAGGTTTTTTATAACTCCCCCCGCCCCTCCCTTGATTTCATGGAGTTACATTTTAAAATGCTCAGACTTATTAGTTATTTGGAGTGGTGCATTTACGGGCATGCCAAAATTCAATTTTTAACGACACTGCACTGAGATGTAGTAGTTTCTATTAATTTTGTAGATTTTGGACCCCTTATTCCCCAACCCACTTTGAGAAATTTATAGTCTAATGTTATTTTGGCTATCTGGGATTTGATTTATCTTTATTTATTTGCCAAAATTTTTTTTTTTTTCTAATCTCAAAAAGTTTTTTTTCTCTATTATACTCCATCACCACTATTTCTCAGAATGCAATATTAAATTATTATTATTATTATTATTATTATTATTATTATTATTATTATGTAAATGTCTATTTGTATTGTTTCCCGTACCTAATTAATAAATTTAAATTCTTTACAATACAGAGAAGTAATTAAATATATTAGTTTTTGAAAATGTTTACCTCCAAGCTCCCTTCCTTCTGCAATTACTCAACTCACTGAGAAATTTCAAATTTTAAGGTCTATTTGGTCATCTTGATGGGTCCTTCCTTATACTAAGGCTACTAGAGTTGTAGGGAAGGCTCGTTCACTTTACCGGCCAGCATTCAGCTCTACCCTAACACGCAGCGCTGCTGTAACGTCTGACCGTGAACTAGCCAAGCTTGCTTCTGTTCAGATGATGTGACTTTGTAGTGCAGCACTTTTTTTAAATTATTATTCAGCACCACGTCTTACTACCCGTTCGGGTTATACGCCTAAGTACTAATTACGCTAATGGATTAGGAATTGGGAAGGTTGAATTAGTGGAAGTGAACCCGCATTTGCGTGGAGGGAGAGTGGAAAACCATTGAGGAAAAACCACCCCAAGTTCACCCGACCGAGATTCAAACCTCGATCTCCCCATCCTCAGCAGTTGAGCTCAACACGACTAGCGCGTTAGCTATCTACGCCACCGAGGCGGGTGCGCTCGTTACTAACTTCTTATTTATGTCAAGTATGCTTCCAAAGTCAATGTGAATAGTAAATGTTTGCATGTTTATTGTAAGCTTTCTTATTATTTATGCGTGAAGGGTTACGAAAAGTGTCATACCGATACTAAGAAAATGCCGGGTAAGCGTTGTATCGTTGCCGCATGCAATAAAAGTAATCTAAGAGATATGGTGTTATACACCATGACTTCCCTAAAGATTCTGATGTCAGATGAAGATGTATTCCCTTCTGAACGAGATGGAAAATGGAGTCATGATTCATATTTTATTTGCTCAGAACATTTTTTCACCTAATGAATATGAACAAGACCTTCAGTCCTAACTGCTGTAATTTCCTTAAAAAAGCAAATTAAAATCGCCCTTATTTGTGATGTCTCCGAAAATGTTATCCAAGGGGAAAATATATCACCCGTGAATCTAGGCATTGTATTAGATTTACGAAACAAATAGTAAGTGGTTTCATGGCGTGTAAACATGTCACCCCCAATAGTTTTACTTTATGGAAAAGTCCCCTTCTTTAGTGAATTTAATGATTTGTTTAAATAGTTTACTTAACAGCAAGATTTCACATATGCATTTTTTAACCTTATTAAACAAATCGATCTTGCTTCATTAATGTGGACAGTAGTCTGTAAGAAAAATCTCCCCATGCAAGGTGGATATAGTTTTATGTTATCCGTGCCATCTTAAAACATACTTTAGAAACATTATTTCTAAATTTAATAAATCACGTGGCTGTATGACACACATGAATATGTTTTTTTACAAGAACATAGTTTATTGTAGTACATGAACAAATGTATATAGTACGCAAGTTAATGAAAGCATTAAGGTATTTGGTGACGTAAATGTTCACTTAAATTATGTGTTAACTTTTCAATATAAATTTAATAACCCTCTTGTAAGTAGGCCTATTCATAAACCAATTTGTAGTATAGTGAAAATCTTGAATTTATATTAATGTTCAACTGAGTGTGTCAAACTATATATTTAAAGGGTAATATTAGATTCAGCTACATTTGTGTTATATAAGTTGGTAATAATATATGCCCCCCTCAAAGTTGGAGATACTATGTGTGTCCTCCACCTATATCCCCCACCCACCCCCCCTCAGTTGAAAATAAAGTTGTCCTCTAAGATTGAAGTTCAAATCCCAGCCGGTGTAACAAGGGTATTTTTCCCTAAAATGGTACCCCACTCTCAATATACGCAAATGTAGGTACATTCAATCTAAAATGTAACATTCCTCATTCCTGGTTCATTAGGGTAAATTGATGTATGTGTACAACTCAAACGGGTAGTAAGTCACAATGAAAAAAAACCTATTGTGATGACTATCAAGAGTATCGGCGAAGCTTTATAAGTGTTGGGCGAGGTAGTTTGTAAAAACACTATTTTTAAGGAGTTTTTAGGTGCTTGACTCCAAGCCAGTGGAAAATATTTGAAAATGGAATGCCACTAAAAGCTATTTGGGGTGTTCCTTAAGCATTTAGAAATAATAATAGATTGTTATATAATCTTTTTGAAGTTTGATTCAAACCATCTTTCAGCTTCAAATTCAAGTATATCAGAGGGAAGTTTAACAAAATGGAGGGAGGCACATTTCGATGGGGGAGAAAAATTTGGTAATACCCCACCCTATCAACCCTTCCCTCTTTCCCGGTTCACGCTCAATGAGTGACACTCGATATAAAACTAGTGACAGACACACCGTAGAATGTAGATTATTTCCTCAGAGTCTGACAAACTAACTTAAATCTAGAACAAATACAATATCCAGCCCCCTGACAGTTAATTCATCATTGTGAAAGGGGAAAAGCACAGTCAACCAATGATACGTTTTTCGGACATTCCGGGAATCGAGCCCGGGACCTTTAGCTCAGTATACAAACACGCTACCAACTGAGATAAAGTGTCGGACTGTGTATTGAAATCAACATTTAGTACGGTTTATTTGTTGTTAGCAAAATAATTCTATATTACGTGATAAAAAAATTACACCTCTGTACACAAATAAAAAACTGGTACGTTGGTATTAACGTTATAAACTACCTGATCTGATAAGTCATCGCACTCAAAATATAACTTGTTTTTGAGTGACGCGGAGGTCGGGGTGTAGTGTAGTTCTTCTTTTATATTCATTCAAGTATTAAATTATAAAAGACTTGTGAGATTTAAATGTATTTATTGAATGATCATAATACTAGTGTAAATATTTTTATGTGAGTTCGGCCATTCATTTTTTCTGGTACAAAGGCTCCTTCGGTCTAAAATGTGAGAACCCCTGGTCTAAGTCAATATATGTTAATGTGTTGAATAACACGCTCTGGTAGCTTTGTCAGTTCGAAGTACTTTAGTATTAATTTTAACCGAAATTGGGTGGGGTGCGAGTGATTCTGAAGTCTCTATATAAGCGAGGTCTTGGGTGTAATAACCCATATCTTGTGTTAAGAAACTTAAAAACTAAAACGAACTTAATTACCAGAATGGTGGCTACTAGTTACATTCATTTTCTTGTATACAATGTATGGAAGCTACTATGGTTGTGCTTTTTTCAAATGAGAATATAAGTGGCACTTTTAATATGTGTGTGTTTTGAATATAAAGTCTTAAACCAAGTCTTAAAAAGGAGCCTATGCATACGACTCATCTTCTGTGTCTAATGTTTTAGTTATAAAGTAAATAATTTATGTTTGTATTGAAATTATTAGGGGTTATGGGGGAAGGTGCCCCGTTTACTCCACCCCAATGAGTGCGCCACTGGTTCTAAGTAAACGCTTAGTTAGAGGTCATTTTATCATAGATATAATTAATTTATAAAATATGATAGTTATTAAAATGGTTTTTATGAACTTATAATGCCCCTTTTTCTCGTCAAATGAAAAAATCAAAAGTATATCCATTAGCTTTTATTTAATTAAAGGGTACCAAACTTTTAGTTTAAAGCCCTTTAAAAAAGGTTTAGATTATATATATATATAGTTAATAATGAATACTTTTTGAGCCAGGTGTGTTAAAGGAGTTTCTCATTTTATATTATTAAGTCAACATAGTAAGTATAGTATTTATCTTAAAAATGTTAAATAAAGTTTAAATGTAATTATAATTATACAAAAATGTACATTTGTTATATTTGAATATGATGTATTTTCACTGTCTAAAATATGTTTTTCAAGTAAATAGAGTAAGCTCTAGTAGTGTTGTTTTTTCATTGTATCTTCACGCCAGTCAATGCTTTCCACATTTAATAGCAATTAGAAGGTAGGTATGAGGAAGATAGAATTATGAGAAGTACCCTCGTTTGCGTGGAAAAACGGGAAACCATTTAGGAAAAATTACCTTAAGTACATCGTGTAATTGAGCAGGCGCGGTATGCACATTTTTGTCCTCGATTCATTATTTTATAGTAAAAATCTTTCTTTCAAAAATGAAGATGAAATACATATTTAAAAAAATTAGATATCACTAAACTTTACACAAAAATATACAAATCACTACATTATTTAATCTATATAAAGCAAAGGATGAAGCAAGACAGAGGTACCCGCCAACAACTCGTGAAACTCAAAACAAATTATGTTAGTGGGTTTGAAAAAGAACCAAAGGAAATTTGCCGGGGAACAATGAATTTTTGTTATGGTTTACTTCAAGGTCGTTTGCTATTATTAGGAATGGAGGGAGGAAAGGACTGCTGCCTAATCCCACCCTTCAAAGTCTCTTGTAGAGTGCGACCGAGAAGAGAGAAAGAGAAGATTTAGCCTGTTTGCCACGTAACTCAAGTTGGCCTGCCACATTGCTGAAAAAAACCTTTTTTGTCTAATCGTTTGTGCTCTATTTGTGCTCATATATGCCCGAACATGAACATTTGTGCTGTGAAACTGGCCAATTTAGAAAATATTTAATGTGGTGGGCCAACTTGAGCTCAAGCTAGCCCACCACATATTGAAAAACACAACATAACAAAATTTATTTAAGTCAATCCATTGTGCTCCGTTTGTGCTCATATGTGCCCGAAAATGAACATTTGTGCTTTAAAATTATAAGATCTAAAGAACAATTAATGTGGCGGGCTAACTTGAGTCTTCCTTATACCATAACCTGTAGAAAAATTGAATTCAAGCAGGCCCGCCACATTTTTAAATATCAATGTAACAAAATTCTGTTTTCACCATTCGTTTGTTCTCATATGTGCCCAAAAATGAGTATTTGTGCTCTATAATTAGAAAATCTAGAAAACAGTTAATGTGGTGGGCTAGCTTGAGCTCTAGTTGGATCGCCTTCATTAAATGTTATCTAAAAGGCCTAGATTCACAGCCCTAACGTTAATTTTCGGGCACATATGAGCACAACTAAGAACAAACGAATGGTAAATACAGAATTTTGTTACATTGATATTTAAAAATGTGGCTGGCCAGCTTGAACTATATTTTTCTACAGTTTATGATATAGGGAAGGTTCAAGTTAGCCCGCCACATTAAATGTTCTCTAGATTTTCTAATTTTAAAGCACAAATGTTCATTTTCAGGCACATGAGCACAAATGGAACACAATGGATTGACTTAAATAAATTTGGTTATGTTGTGTTTTTCAATATGTGGCGGGCTAGCTTGAACTCAAGTTGACCCACCACATTAAATATTTTCTAAAATGGCCAGTTTCACAGCACAAATGTTCATGTTCGGGCACATATGAGCATAAATAGAGCACAAACGATTAGACAAAAAAAGATTTTTTTTCGGCAATGTGGGGGCCAACTTGAGTCACGTCTGTTTGCATCCAGGCTATAAGAGTGTCACTTTTTGGAATGGGAGAACACAAGCGATCCTAGCGGTGAAAATATTTTACCAACCAAAGCTCGTCAGATTTATCCCTCTGGCCTCTGCTGCAGCCATTGGCATTTCGGAGGTCCACTTGCTTACATCGTACGTTTTTCTTGCCCTAGGAAGTTATCATCCTGTAAAGGCTACCACATTTTGTATTTTTACGTTTTATGAAGACTTAAAAAAAGACCAACGACAATTCCATAAATCTTTTTTATTTTTTTCACAAGTTGAAATAATTCCTGAGAATGCTTTGCAAATTACTAGGAGGGAAATTAGTATACAGTTTTTAAACAAAGGACCTATTGTGTTAACATAGCCCATGTTGTTAATAATATCACCGTAATAAAAATAGTTACACTGTTTGAAAAAAAAATAACTGTACTAATTTTATATAATAATAGTTATAATAATTCTAACAATAATAATAATAGAGTTAAGGATCTAGTCAAAACCATAATTTAAGTTTATATATATATATATATATATATATATTATGACCAATGTAATATTTACTGGCAAAATTTATTTAATGCGTCACTATTATTTATATATTAATTATTAATACAATAGATAAAAAAAAATATGTTCATATATATCTCAGTAGCGCTAAACGAAAATCGGGCGTCACTTCAGACAAATTTAAAGTGGGCGGGTTGAATATTGGTTTCCACTTTCATTTTGCCTTTCGGAATAAGTTGTCAAAAGTCCCCATAATTTGAATGTACGCATATAATTTTACCGAGCGTAAACGATGCTGAGAATGGGATTTTCTTATTGTTTTTTATCAACAGAAAGTTATTGAATATCTGTCATAAGCATAGCAGCATTAGATGACAAACAAGAAGGAAAAAGATTTTGACTAAAATCCAGGACACGCTTGTCACATATTTAAGAAATGTTATCACCATGTAAAGAAAATAAACTCTATGTTTCTACCGTAACAATATTTGATTTATTTGTGGGAAAAAAAGTTGTGATATAAAAATTGCAAAAACGCATAACTTTTCTCGCTTCCCCTACACTAATCAGCTTAAATATATATCACTTTCTGAACCATGTGATTACATCAGTTCATGGTCTATTAGCTAACATCACAACACTTCATCGATGGTCACAGAGTCCATGGCGTCGGTCTCGTGATATGGTTTGTAATGTCAGTCAGGTTCTCTAGCGGTGGCCTTCACATGTGATTTATCAGTGTGGTTTTCCTATTCCCACTCAACGATAATATGAACATACTTTCGCTAAATTACATTTCTTATCCTTAACCCTTAAATTAAGTGATGAATGAATAGCCATGGTGTTGTATGTAATTATATATATATATATATATATATATAATATATAATATATATATATATATATATATATATATACACAATATTCAAACCCCCAGTCATAAATTCATAACTGAGAAAGAGTAAACCTCTATTTCATCAATTATGATTTTTTAGGGAATCAAACCCGGGACACTTAACTAAGTTTTTCGTAGCACCGCATCTTACTTCCCGTCAGGGTTATACACCTAGGTGTTATTTACTACTAATATAGTGATAGGTGTTAAGAAGGTTGAATTTATAGGAAGTGTAACCGCACTTGCGTGAAGAGAGAGTGAAAACAAATTTTGGAAAAACCACTCTCAGTACATCTGACCGGGATAGTAATATAATAATAATAATAATAATAATAATATAATAATATATATTGCACCACGTCTTACTACCCGTTCGGGTTATACGCTTTAAGTACTAATTACGTTAATGGATTTAGGAATTTGGAAGGTTGAATTAGAGGAAGTGAACCCGCATTTGCGTGGAAGGGGAGTGGAAAACCATTTAGGAAAAACCACCCCCAGTTCATCCGACCGAGATTCGAACCTCGATCTCCCCGTCCTCAGCAGTCGAGCTCAACACGACAAGCGCGTTAGCCAACTACGTCACCGAGGCGGGTCTGACCGGGATCGAGACCTGATCTCTCCGTCATTGGTAATCTACTCTAGTCTATTGCAAGTGTGATGCCATTCAGTGATTCCCTAAATTTTGATTGGGAGAATAAACTCACGGGGAACCCCTATCTGGCTGACACATATTAATATCAACAGGGTTAAATTACAAAATAAGTATTTAAACCAGTAGGACTGGTAAATAATAATCTACTCATAATTTTGAAAAAAATATTCCAAAGAGTATTTATTGCCCATTTCTAATTACTAGTTACTGTTTTTTTTTTTTTTTTTTTTTCACTGCGTCTTACTAGTTACTGTTCTTCGGTACTTTAACTGGGCCCAAAATATTCTTAGTAGCCTCACTTTTAACATTATTACTGGCACTCTTTTCTTAATTTTATTCGAATACGTGAGTTCCATATTTCCACAATGTCCAAAAATTATGGACAAACAAAAAAGAAAGCTTTTGGAAATTCTCGTGAAGCCCCGATCCAAGCTCACGGAACCCTAGTTGGGAATCACTGGCCCCTTATAGGGCCCCTACACGATCAATCAGACTGTCAGTATTAATAAAGTAATATTTATTACTGACAGTATGATTGAACATGTAGGGGCAGTAAGTACTAATAGACTGATGGCCGGACTGACTAAAATGCTGATGTGATCCCAATTTTCTGATCACCTCAGTCTCAGTCCATCAGTCTTTAAAGTGGTGGGAAGGACTGATAGTAATACTGACTATGTGCGCGCGCTCGTCAGTATTTCCTTCAGTCTCAGTAGCAAACATAGACTGCCCACGTCTTTTTCTTATCATCCATGTTGTTGCACACATGCAGGAGCTGAGACTGATAAAAGTAATGACACGAAGAGTGTGTAAAGTCTCGTTGTAAATACTGATGCATACTGATAGTCAAACTGTTATCTTAGGACTGACAGTCTGATTGATCGTTTAGGGGGCCCTATTTGCTATGTAGTTATACGTACGTACGTCCGAATAATCTTATTCTTTTGACATGTCACTTGGTCACCTGTTATGAAGAGGTTCAATACCCTGTCGGAGAAAATGGGGCCGGTTTTCTAAACTTGATTTTCACCGTTGTTTTCCCATACTCTCTTCACGCTAATGACAACACATTTACTTGAAGCTGTCGGTGACCTGGTGGTCTAGGGGTAAGGTGTCAGACTTCTATGCTGGCGGCCGGGGTTCAATCCTCGGTCCCGGTACAGATTTATCTGATTTCCAAACCCTTCCTTCACCTCTGACAAGACATCTTGTGAATGTGGGGAATGCCAGGCCACCACCGTGGTTCGGATTCCACGTTAAACTGTAGGTCCTTCATTTAATCTTACAATCACCCTACCATTACACATTAGCGTAAGTGCGTATAACCCGGACGGGTAGTAAGACGCGGTGCTAATAATAATAATAATAATAATAATAATTTACTTGAAGCTGCCCACCTTAACAGAACCTCTTATGTAAAGTCGTTGATGACCCTTGTGTAGAATGAATAAATTAATAAACTTCCCATGTATTGTGTGTGTTGCTGACAAATTACACTTTCATGAACTCATACGTCAAATAAAATGTTCCGTAGCTGTCCCATAATATAGATGACTAGATAGCTGTTGCCCGCGGCTTTGCTCGCGTGGAAGTTGATTATATACAAATACGAAAATATACATATGTATTTAAAGATTAATTAAAAATATTACGTTGCGTTGATGACCATAACTTGACTTCAGATCAAAAATAATGCAAGTCCGATACAAACTTTCACCCCCTTTTTCATCCCTTATTAAATAAAATTTCCAAAATTCCTGAAACACGTATTTATTTGTTTTACGTCAATAACCGAAATACCAAATTTTGTTTATGTAACTTTCAAAATGACGGACTTTCATACATATTATCATCCCCTATTTTGACCCCTTTGGGGTGGAATTTTCTAAAATCCTTTCTTAGTGGGTGCCTACATAACAAAATGAATATACAGTCCGAATTTCATGCTTGTAGCCTTGATAATTTGCGCTCGGCGATGATGAATCAGTCAGTCAGTCAGTCAGGACATGTTATTTTATAAGTATAGATATCACAGTATGCTACCTGTAAAATGTATTTATTTTCCTTTATTATAAGTCACAATGACCAATAGTAAACAGTCAAGCACTTAAAAAATACAACATAAAATTAAGCGATGAATTTAACATGGAAAAAGGAGTTTGTACCTAATATCAATAAAGGAAAGTATTTAAAAAATATATTTAATTAAATAGTTATAAATGGTTACCAGTGTTTGGTCAATAAGGCTTAAGTTAGCTTTAAGTGTTTCCACTGAATTTATACCTATCACTATCATCTCATCTAATTGGCTCGGGACATGGAAAGAGCCTATACGGAAAGTATGTACGATTAGTACATTCAAGTGTTTACTGGGCAACAGTGCATTAGTACTAGATAAGCTTTCCCTATTGGGCTACGATTCATGTAGACTAGACGAGCAATATTATTATTATTATTATTATTATTATTATTATATTTATAAATAAATTTCAATTTATATTGAAATTAGGTTGTACAAGTTGTATTTAATTAACATGAAATATAAACATAACTATGTTGAAGAATCTTAAATAAAACATAAATTAAAAGAATAACATTTTTGTAAAGGGTTAAAAAAAAAGATTATATTAAAATTTTGAGTAGGCTACGCTAAAGCTTTTAGTTACGCTAATGTAAAAAGGTGTAAGCTTTTAATAATAAAAAAAAAGTTGATATCTTTAACAGTTCCTGAGGAAAAGTTACAAACGTTAAGATGGTCGGGTATGGGCCCAAGTATCCCTTAAGACCCCTATAATAGTTTTAATTAACCTTTTATGTCTTGTTTTTAGTACAAAGTCTTTCTTTGATCCATCTTTTATATTTAGGAGCACCATTGGTATCGAGCGTTCTTTTAGCCAACTGCTATGAATTTGATCTGGCTTTGTTAAATGACGCCTTTGAAATAAAAATACCCCTTTGTGATTAAAACTTCCCTGTAGAACCACTTTGTTAATATTAATTAATGTTGCAATATTTATAAATTTAATACAAAGAATCCCATGTCTTCTAGGATGCCTTATGAGACCATTGTGGCACACCCTTTGAAAAGCACTGCCCAAAGTTTATAATATATATTATATGACACCAGTATTCTCCCACTTTCTACTTGATAATTCCCACGGACATTAAATAACGACAGT
>JBCFYV010001094.1:0-56822 GCA_039000515.1 Timema cristinae | reverse complement strand
AATTTATATAACCTATGTATGTAATTTATAACATTGTATCTCTCTCTTTCTCAATAAAGAAATGGGCCTAAAGAGGCCAGGCGACCCCTCTTGCTTTTCGGCGAGTCCCTGCGGGACCTTCCCTTCTCCTTTTTACCAGCGCCGCCATCTTGGTGGCAATGGTATAAAAGTGAGGGGAGGACTTGTCTCAGGACTCAGTCGGACAGCGGGAGGGGACATTGACAAAACCCTATCAAAATTCATTATCGTTACCATGGAAACGCATGTTTCAGAATTAACCACCAGATGGCTCTAGCTGTACTTTTCTGTCTGAAAACTAGTATGCACCCTATGTACTTAAGGGCGCCAGAAACTTATTTTATCAAAGCATGCAGTAAAGTGCACAAGTGCGTAGGGGACAGACTATTCGGATACAGCCAAGACATTTTGGAGAAGGCCATCATAACTAACCTTCACTGGAGCAGACCAGAAAGAAACAACACTGAATTCAGGATCGTGAAAAGGACCATGGCTTGACTTGGCTTAGCTTAGTAATGAATGTGAAACCAAATTGACAGTCTTAGCAAAGGACAGCACAGCACAACATACATAGCTTAGCATTATGTGTGTATAGGCCATTAGACGGACTATTCAGACACAGCCGTGATAAATTATAAAATTTGCCAAACATATTTGTTTGCGAGCAAAAATGATATTGTTTTACTATATCATCGGTGTTATTCTATAGGTATTGACAATATCTATCAAAAATGACCGCTTTAGTTAGTGACTTTTAAGTATGCATATATTAAAATTGTTTTGGTAACTTTAGTAACTAACTTATACTGTTCTTCCTACTAAAATCATACTATATATTTAACTTGAAGTAAAAAAGTAAATTAATGTGTTTCTTTTTAATAAATACTGTGAATACAAAGATTACATAATTAGTTTAATCGTAATGAAAAATAAAGTATTTACGGTAAATGTGAAAGTGAAGAAACGTTTGGCAAATATCTTCTATAACTAGTAAAAACACTAACAAATCTTTTAGACATTTTAAAAAATAAACTTGCGGTAATAGAGTAAGCAAAATAATACAGCGGGCTGAAAAGCTCCACATCCACAATAAACTAACCGTTTTTAACCAACATTAGAAAAATTAATAGAACCAACAATTGAATATGGTGAATATGGTTCAAAATATTGCAAAATAAATTATAAAATAAGTAATTAATTGGTCAATACCTTTACAAATCATTATTAATATAAATAATAATACAAATAAAACCTTTTTTAAAATCTTAAGTATAAAAATGTGATTCTTGCGCAAAGTTAAAGAAAATACGATATTTAGAGAACATAACCTCAATAGAATCGCCAAGTTTAAAGTGTCACAGTTTCTACATTTGAAATTGCGGCACGAGCACACTTGGTGGTATAGGTGGTACTAGGTACCTATAACAACCCTACATAGTCGTGGAACCTGGATCCTCTGGAAATTTTGAGATATTTGACTTTGAACTTACATCAGACATGCAAAAAGCCCTATAAGATCGCCAAGTTTAAGGAGCCACAGTTTCTATATTTGAAATTGCGGCACGAGCACACTTGGTGGTATAGGTAGTACTAGGCACCTACAACAACCCTACATAGTCGTGGAACCTGGATCCTCTGGAAATTTTGAGATATTTGACTTTGAACTTACATCAGACTTGCAAAAAGCCCTATAAGATCGCCAAGTTTAAGGAGCCACAGTTTCTATATTTGAAATTGCGGCACGAGCACACTTGGTGGTATAGGTAGTACTAGGTACCTATAACAACCCTACATAGTCGTGGAACCTAGATCCTCTGGAAATTTTGAGATATTTGACTTTGAACTTACCTCTGACCTGAAATAGCCCCATAAAATCGCCAAGTTTAAGGTGCCACAGTTTCTATATTTGAAATTGCGGCACGAGCACACTTGGTGGTATAGGTAGTACTAGGCACCTACAACAACCCTACATAGTCGTGGAACCTGGATCCTCTGGAAATTTTGAGATATTTGACTTTGAACTTACTTTCTGACTTGAAAAAACCCCTATAAAATCGCCAAGTTTAAGGTGCCACAGTTTCTATATTTGAAATTGCGGCACGAGCACACTTGGTGGTATAGGTAGTACTAGGCACCTACAACAACCTACATAGTCGTGGAACCTGGATCCTCTGGAAATTTTGAGATATTTGACTTTGAACTTACCTCAGACCTGCAAAAAGCCCTATAAATCGCCAAGTTTAAGGTGCCACAGTTTCTATATTTGAAATTGCGGCACGAGCACACTTGGTGGTATAGGTAGTACTAGGCACCTACAACAACCCTACATAGTCGTGGAACCTGGATCCTCTGGAAATTTTGAGATATTTGACTTTGAGCTTATCTGACTTGAAAAACCCCCATAAAATCGCCAATTTTAAGGTGTCACAGTTTCTATATTTGAAATTGCGGCACGAGCACACTTGGTGTATAGGTAGTACTAGGCACCTACAACAACCCTACATAGTCGTGGAACCTGGATCCTCTGGAAATTTTGAGATATTTGACTTTGAACTTACTCTGACTGAAAAAGCCCATAAAATCGCCAAGTTTAAGGTGTCCACAGTTTCTATATTTGAAATTGCGGCACGAGCACACTTGGTGGTATAGGTAGTATATAGGACCTACAACAACCCTACATAGTCGTGGAACCTGGATCTCTGGAAATTTTGAGATATTTGACTTTGACTTACCTCTGACTTGAAAAAAGCCCCATAAAATCGCCAAGTTTAAGGTGCCACAGTTTCTATCATTTGAAATTGCGGCACGAGCACACTTGGTGGTATAGGTAGTACTAGGCACCTACAACAACACCTACATAGTCGTGGAACCTGGATCCTCTGGAAATTTTGAGATATTTGACTTTGAACTTACCTCATGACCTGCAAAAAGCCCTATAAATCGCCAAGTTTAAGGTGCCACAGTTTCTATATTTGAAATTGCGGCACGAGCACACTTGGTGGTATAGGTAGTACTAAGGCACCTACAACAACCCTACATAGTCGTGGAACCTGGATCCTCTGGAAATTTTGAGATATTGACTTTGAGCTTACTCTGACTTGAAAAAAGCCCCCATAAAATCGCCAAGTTTAAGGTGCCACAGTTTCTATATTTGAAATTGCGGCACGAGCACACTTGGTGGTATAGGTAGTACTAGGCACCTACAACAACCCTACATAGTCGTGGAACCTGGATCCTCTGGAAATTTTGAGATATTTGACTTTGAACTTACCTCAGACCTGCAAAAACCCTATAAATCGCCAAGTTTAAGGTGCCACAGTTTCTATATTTGAAATTGCGGCACGAGCACACTTGGTGGTATAGTAGTACTAGGCACCTACAACAACCCTACATAGTCGTGGAACCTGGATCCTCTGGAAATTTTGAGATATTTGACTTTGAACTTATTCTGACTTGAAAAAACCCCCATAAAATCGCCAAGTTTAAGGTGTCACAGTTTCTATATTTGAAATTGCGGCACGAGCACACTTGGTGGTATAGGTAGTACTAGGCACCTACAACAACCCTACATAGTCGTGGAACCTGGATCCTCTGGAAATTTTGAGATATTTGACTTTGAACTTACCTCAGACTGCAAAAAGCCCTATAAATCGCCAAGTTTAAGGTGCCACAGTTTCTATATTTGAAATTGCGGCACGAGCACACTTGGTGGTATAGGTAGTACTAGGCACCTACAACAACCCTACATAGTCGTGGAACCTGGATCTCTGGAAATTTGAGATATATGACTTTGAGCTTACTCTGACTTGAAAAACCCCATAAAATCGCCAAGTTTAAGGTGCCACAGTTTCTATATTTGAAATTGCGGCACGAGCACACTTGGTGGTATCGGTAGTACTAGGACCTACAACAACACTACATAGTCGTGGAACCTGGATCCTCTGGAAATTTTGAGATATTTGACTTTGAACTTACCTCAGACCTGCAAAAAGCCCTATAAATCGCCAAGTTTAAGGTGCCACAGTTTCTATATTTGAAATTGCGGCACGAGCACACTTGGTGGTATAGGTAGTACTAGACCTACAACAACCCTACATAGTCGTGGAACCTGGATCCTCTGGAAATTTTGAGATATTTGACTTTGAGATTAGTTCTGACTTGAAAAAACCCCATAAAATCGCCAAGTTTAAGGTGCCACAGTTTCTATATTTGAAATTGCGGCACGAGCACACTTGGTGGTATAGGTAGTACTAGGCACCTACAACAACCTACATAGTCGTGGAACCTGGATCCTCTGGAAATTTTGAGATATTTGACTTTGAACTTACCTCAGACCTGCAAAAAGCCCTATAAATCGCCAAGTTTAAGGTGCACAGTTTCTATATTTGAAATTGCGGCACGAGCACACTTGGTGGTATAGGTAGTACTAGGCACCTACAACAACCCTACATAGTCGTGGAACCTGGATCCTCTGGAAATTTTGAGATATTTGACTTTGACTTACTCGACTGAAAAACCCATAAAATCGCCAAGTTTAAGGTGCCACAGTTTCTATATTTGAAATTGCGGCACGAGCACACTTGGTGGTATAGGTAGTACTAGGCACCTACAACAACCTACATAGTCGTGGAACCTGGATCCTCTGGAAATTTGAGATATTTGACTTTGAATTACTCAGACTGAAAACCCCCCCCCCCCCCCCCCCCCCCCCCCCCCCCCCTTTTTTTTTTTTTTTTTTTTTTTTTTTTTTTTTTTTTTTTTTTTTCGCCAAGTTTAAGGTGCACAGTTTCTATATTTGAAATTGCGGCACGAGCACACTTGGTGGTATAGGTAGTACTAGGTACCTACAACAACCTACATAGTCGTGGAACCTGGATCCTCTGGAAATTTTGAGATATTTGACTTTGAACTTACCTCAGACCTGCAAAAAGCCCTATAAATCGCCAAGTTTAAGGTGCCACAGTTTCTATATTTGAAATTGCGGCACGAGCACACTTGGTGGTATAGGTAGTACTAGGCACCTACAACAACCCTACATAGTCGTGGAACCTGGATCCTCTGGAAATTTTGAGATATTTGACTTTGAACTTACATCAGACATGCAAAAAGCCCTATAAGATCGCCAAGTTTAAGGTGCCACAGTTTCTATATTTGAAATTGCGGCACGAGCACACTTGGTGGTATAGGTAGTACTAGGCACCTACAACAAATTGAAGATGCCTATTATTTATTCCGTGCTATATGTACTAATGCTATTAGCTGCTGAATCTAAAAGGTAAGGAGAATAATGTCAGAGGAAGTTCACCCTCATTGCTGTTAGAGAGCAAGGGCGTATAAAGATGCAGGGTTGGTGGGTCCGGACCCACTTTGGGATTAGCTGGACCCCCCCCCCCCCCCACACACACACACACAATTACAATTTTTGGACGCCCCCAAATATATATAAAAAGCTAATGTTAAAGTTTTTCACTCTTACTACAATTTTAATTGTATATGTCATCAACCAAATATTAGTTAATGTATATATGTATAATGTATATGTATCGTTAATGTGTTAGGGATAAGAAATATTGTATTTATAGGAAGTGTACCCGCATTTGCATGAAGGGAGAGTGGAAAACAATTTAAGAAATATCACCCTCGGTATACCCAACTGGGATTCAGACCCCATCTTCCAGACATCAGCAGTCCAGTCTATTGGGAGAGTGACGCCTTAAGCTATGTGGACACTGAAGCAGGTACAGTTTATTGTATATACGTTTGCTTACTTCCATGATAAAATATTTATTAAATTATATAATTAAAAAAAATAGTTACATTAACAATGGTTACTGTAAGGTAAAAATATTTTGATTTTTTTTTAATCTCTCCTTGCAGTTTCTTTACGTTTTATGTTTCCTTTCCTTTCTCTAGGCCGGTATTACACTATCACATTTATCTTTGATCAAAGAAATATATTACATATTATAATTCTTTGATCAAATATATGATAAAAGATTTAACGCCGTCTTTGATCAAAGATGTGTTATTACACTACACCACATTTCTTTCACAGTTGCTACAATATATGTTATTAAAAAAATTGACTCCAATCGTTTAATTTCATGTGCGGTGACTGTGAGTGCTATTGTGATAATCTCATTGCTGCTTAAGGTCATTCGACCATCAAAATTTTATTGTATTATTTTAATAAGTGTATAAATATAAGCTATAAATATTGATTCAATGATATCAAATCAATACAGTTCTCGAGTTATAAGTAGTCAAACTTACTATTTTATCCATTTTACGTACTAATTTTAAGGTAAAGTAGTTAATGTATGGGGATTAAATTTATTCTAGCTAGGCATGCATATGAAGTGTATGCAATGAAGTACTTACAATATTTTAAATAAAATTCGTTTTTAATTTATAAGCTATTGAATAGTTTTAAAATTACATAATTTTTTATCTTATATAAGTACTTTTCGTTTTATACTCCGATACTTTGATTTTATATCATTTTGTAGTACATAGTGTCGTTATTTCAAATTTGTTTGGTTTATTAGTCTAACTCTACCCTTTTATTTTATAAATTACACCGCGTTGATCAATGCAAACGTAAATTTTCAATGTCCATTTCCTGAAACTTCTTGCTTTCACTGTACCTACCAATAACACTGACCAACCAACCAAGGAAGGGTCGGGCTACCTCGGTCTCCAACTAATGACTCACCCCACGTCTTACTACCTGAGTGACGAGTTGTGACATTTATTTTGTCTCTTTTTTCTTCCTCTAGTAATTTGGCACTTGGATAGTATTTTTACTGTGTTAGTTTTATTCTTCAACTCAAAGTGTCAAAGGAACTCATCTCTTGGTACATCAAAGCGCGTAATGATTTTAAACCTATTGTTTATCTGAATATTACAATTAACTTCATGAATGAATAAAAATACATGAGTTTCACTTTTATAACTGCTTGTAAATTGAACATTAAAAAGTATATAGAATCTTAAAAGTTTTAAAAATATATCTAATGTCACATGAGTACTGCATTCCTTTAGGCATTTTCTAAAAAAAATCATAATTTTGCGTGCTTATTGAACATGGCTAAGTTCAACCCTAAATAGCAACGTGCATCAACCCCAAGAAAATGAAACAAAAAACGATGTTTTCAGGTAAGTACAAGGCCGTGGGGGGGGGGGGGGTGTTTGGGGGTTCAAACCCTTCCCGAAATTTTATGAACAAAAAAAATATATATGCTTTATTTATGATTCAAACAATATCAAAGTTAAGATACAAGTACAAATTAGGGAGCTGTGTAACCATAAAAACACTTCAGAAAGCTTCTAGAGGTGCTTAATATTTAGAATTTGTCCTTAGCTCTGGCAGTTAGGGGGTTATGTTGCCCAAAAAAAACCTGGATGGCTTCTAGAGGTGTTTAATATTTAGAATTTGTCCTAGCCTCTGGCAGTTAGGGGCTATGTTCCCAAAAAAAAACACTCCAGATAGCTTCTAGAGGTGTTTAATATTTAGAATTTGTCCTAGCCTCTGGTAGTTAGGAGGTTATGTTACAAAACAACCCACTTCAGATAGAATCTAGAACTGTTTATAATTTTTTTAAATTCTAGCTTCCGGCAATTGGGGGATGTGTCCATCAAACACCCCCCACCCTTGAAATTATTAGCTGGCTACGGTCTTAGGTACGTAATAAACTCATAACAAAGGTACTATATATATATGGCGTATATATCATTTTCTAAAGACATTGTAGCTCCCTACTTGTTGGAGTTGGTATGGAACTATATCATATATTTAAATTCACTACAAAGAGTTTTGGTTTGAATTACGGCTTCCTTAAATAATTCCCAATGAATATCAACACACAAGCTGCAAAATCATTTTAATTACGGGAATGTCCGTATGGAGGAGAATACAATTTAATTAATTTAAATTTGTTGAAAAATGACACCTTGACATTAGAATAAACTTGAGCCCGGGATCTTAGCGCGTCAATATTCTAGCACTGAGCTATCCAAGATTCGTCCCACGCTCATATTATATCCACGCGCACTGACGATATGAAAGTGTAGTCAGTTTAGTTAGTTCAGACTATAACTTATATAAATATTATAGTATAGGCCTTTATCAAAGGTACAGCTGTAGATCACATGATTTGACGTATGAATTAGTGAACCCATTTCTAGTAACTTTTATAGATGTCAAATAATGATCTTCCTATTAACATCAGTCCAAATCAGACATTCAACTTATCCACTAAGAATCTTAGTTTGAATTACAGCTTCAACTCGGAACCCACTGTTATTTGTTGTTCCGGGGCCTAGTTACCAGTGGTTGATCATACTCCATTATTTGATGTCCCGGGGCCTGGTTACCAGTGGTTCATAATATTCTATTGCTTTATGTCCCGGGGCCTAGTTACCAGTGGTTGAAAATATTCTATTAGTTGATATCCCGATACCTGGCTACCAGTGGTTCATAATATCTTATTTTTTTATGTCCCGGGTCCTTGTTACTAGTGGTTCATAATATTCTATTGCTTCATGTCCCGGGGCATGGTTACCAGTGGTTGAAAATATTCCATTATTTGATATCCCGATACCTGGCTACCAGTGGTTCATAATATTTTATTTTTTTATGTCCCGGGCCCTTGTTACTAGTGGTTCATAATATTCAATTATTTGATTTCCCAGCGCCTTGTTACCACTGATTCATAATCTACTATATTTTTATGTCCCGGGGCCTGGTTACACGAGTAGGACATGACTTGTACCAACTGGTTGAACTCATGCATATGAGGACAAAATGATCAACAGCCAACTGGTAAACCCAAAAAGACCAACTTAGAAAATTAATGCCTTACTAATGATGATTTTAATCCACAAAATTAGCGTATAACTGAACGGATAGTATGACGCGGTGATAAAAAAAATCCACTAAATTGTTTTTTCCCCTTAGCTCTCACTACCCGTTTGAGCTATACGCAGAATAAGGAATGCGAATAATGCATGAGACCATGTGGCCACAAATGTGGGTATTTATTAAAGTTATAAATTTTATTAAAACATAATATTTCATAGACTTTACTTGTTATTTTCCGTTTACGATTTTGTTGTCGAACACGTTGTTTGTAATGTATTAACTTGTCGGTCAATCCATCTCGACTTTAGTATACCTGTAGGTCCTCTCAAGTCAAAGAGTTGTATATCTTATCACATGGTCCTAAACGTGTCGATCACTTGACACAAGATATTTTTATTTATTTGTTCAACCAGTTGGCTGTCAATCACTTTGCCTTCTTATGAATAAGCTTGTCGACCAGTTGGTCCTAGTCTTGTAGGCCACTTGACCTACGTGGCATTCAAACATTTTTACAGCTTTTTGGCCGGTTTGTAAGATGCCAATCATGAGCTCTGTTAACTATAATAGTAATAACAACGAAAAGTAATACTTTTTGTTACTACTAATAAATAACTCTAAAACCTGCTCCAGTCCATCATGATCTCTAAGGCGTCACTCTCGTAGATTAGATCGTTAAAGACAGGGAGATCAGGGTTCAATCTTGGTCAGGTGTACAGAGGGTAGTTTTATTATAAATTGTTTCCCACTTTCTCTATGCAAATGCGAGTGCACTTTCTCTAAATTCAGCTTTCCTAATTCCTAACTAATTAGCGTAACTAGTACATGTGAGTATACCGCGAATGGATAGTAAGAACTCGGTGCTAAAAGAATAATAAAAGAACCATTAAACTTTCACCACTCAAATAATTTAATTAAATTGCCTAGTAATACATATTTTTTTCTTCTAAGAAACATTTTGTAAATATAGGCCTAGTAATATTCGGTACAATAAATACTTTGCTACACTTGTAATAAGCTCATTATTTTAAATTATTAATATTCTATGAATCTTAGTAGCCAGGATTCAAACTCAAGACCACAACTCCCGGGTGAGCCATGCAGTGACCTTTCATGTTCTAAATTACTAAATAACAGTGAAGTTCCTTAGCGGAAAAAAGAGGTAGTGATATGACAACACTGTTATGAACAAAGAGATGCAATCCCAGCTTTCTTTCCCACTCCACCTGCCCAACCCCCCTTTACAACACAACACCCCCCCTTTCAACCATGTTAATAATTCCCTGTCAAAATGCTATAGCCTATTCATTCTAGGAGAAGCTTACTGGACGAATCACCTTAAAACGAAAATAAAACCTGTTAAACGATTGTGGGTTCGACCTTGGGTTGGGAGATGAAATTCACGAGGAATTAACAGCTGCCTGCTAAAATAACTTCATACTGAAGATCCGGAATCTTATCAAAAATATTTACGCATGGCCTCTGAAACTTTTAAATATTTGGTAGCAAAAGTCACTCCATTAATTAAAAGAAAAAATACACACCTAAGAAATGCTAAGACTGCTTCGCACGTCCAGGATAATCTTTCAGACGCCATTTTCTTTGATCAAACCTTAGAGCATGTTCTATAACGTAAATATGTGATCAAAGATTTGTTAAATATTTCTGTGATCAAAGATCTTTGAGGAGTCGTCAAAGATACATCACATTTTCTCTGTTCACAGAAATGTGATAGTGTAATACCGGCCTACCACAGACCTAGAATGCGCATGCATGTGCATTTGGCTTTCCCCACTGAAGGTAATTAGCTCTATCCTGTCAGTCGTCAAAAAGCAACGTTCTTCAACTTACTGGTTTCTTCATAAGTCTGAGTTATTTTGGTGTTGTGTTTGTGTAGATTAGGAAATTTGTACAAAGCGAAGCTGACATGGTGAGTAATACTCCCAATTTTAAAAAATATCTTATTGTTGTAATCTTGATTGTTTGAGGGAAACTTTGCCGTGTAGATTCAAAATGTATCGTTTTAACTTTCCTTCAATATTAATGACAGTTAAAAAATAAAAACGCGAGTTGTTAAGGGCACGGTTTAATTTTTTGTCGGCTCTACTGAATGGGGTTTTTTCTGAATAGTTTCCCACTCTCCTTCGACGCTAATGCGGGTATATTACCTCTAGAATGATTCCTTCCCCATTAGAATAATTATTATATATATGTGGATGTGTGTGTAGCTTGAACAGGTAGTAAAACAGGGGGATGATAATAATTTAGTTAAATTACTGTTGAATAATTAAAAGTCAAATGACTTAGCTTATTCGGTAGAGTGTTTGCCTAATGAGCTAATGTTCACGGGTTCTATTCCTAACGTGGCCGAAGAATTGATCATTGGATGAAAATATGGGTCACCCTTTCACATTGATGAATTAACTGCCCGTCCAGGATTTACGTATTTTAATTACGCTAGGACAGAAGGAATGAAGAAGGTTGAATACAAAGAAAATGCACTTGCATTTGTGGGACTAGATGGTTGTAAAACATAATCAAATAAGTAAAACAATGAGAGAAATTAGTTTAATGATCAAAGTTCGATGTGTTATTGCTCTATTAAAAATATTAGTAAAAAGAAGTAAAGCAAGTCCTACATACATAAAAGATTTTAAAAAATAACAGTAACTAAGAACAATTAATGTTGAGAAAATGATAGCCGTGTAGATATTTTTTTTATCAAAGCCACTTTCGAATGACCTCTCCGGTTCCTACACCAATGCTTGACTTGCGTTTGTAAAGTTTATTATTTATTTATTTTTAATTTAGTAAGTTTAAATTCTTTACAACGGTTATTATGATTTCAGGAACCATTATTTTTAAACCATCAAATTATGGGATCGTCAATGATGGTCCGGTTCGCCAAGGTTGTGTTACACAAGGCTGCACGGAGAAACTGTGAGTACGCACCTTAATATACTTTATAAAAACCACAAAAACATTGTTAGCAAACACAACCTTTATTTGGTCTAGATTACACAATAGGGCTAAATGTCAAACTCATCTAGTCTGGTTTTTTGGTAATGTTGAGGTCAGGGTTTGAATTCTAGTCGGTTCTACTGAGAACTAGCTCTTTCGTCAATTGGTACTCACTCTCTTTACATGCAAATACAGCTTCATTTAATCTAAATTCTATATCATCAGTTCTACCTCACTTGCTTGGTCAAATGCATACAATCCGGATGGGTAGTAAAACGGAAAAAAGTTTACAACAGATAGTAAAATTCGCAGTAGGGTTCTCTCTCTCAGACTGTATAGTTACATAATACAACAACAACAATAATAATCACAATTGTAATATCGAGCATCTGGGCTACAGCACTCATAGCCTAGTTTGTGGAAAGATAAGCCAGTACTTGTACAGTTGTCCAGGGGACGACCAAATGTACTAATATTACATCCTTTCCGTTGAGGCTCTTTCCATGTCTCAATTTGATGAGGTGATAGTAATACAACGCAATTTACTAACAATTCTTCTCCGAGTCACTATTATAATATTGACTTTAAAAAAAAATTCTAACAGGGTTATTTATCCCCATAATTTTATATCTTTCTATGTTTACATATAAAATAATGCAAGGGGATTAATTTTATTTGGGATTTTCACAAACCCAAATGCAAATTTAATAATGTAAATATTATCTACTGTTATTTGTAACTATGTTAATAGCAGCAAATGGGGCGCTGCAGATTGGGCTGTGTGTCTCGGGCCAGAAAGCTGCACAACTCTTACCCGTTTACGGAGTGTTCTATTGAACAGTAGGCCGTTGCTGGACAACATTCTATTGATGATTGGTGTCAACGATTTTCTGGTAAAATATTAATTTAAAATTTTTTCGTCAAGTGCGCGTTATTGTAATTAGCTAACTATAAAGATTATATTTTTAACCGCTATTTTAATCTTATGTTCACAGCAAGGGACCAGGCTGTGTATCCTAAAGATGAGGCTACTTAAAATAGTCAAATTACTATCAAGCCACCAAAAAAATGTAGTCATCCTCACAGTGCCACCTATCCCAAAACTTTCAATGGAAGACCATGTAAAATTGTTGAGGTACAACAAGTTTGTGATCAAAATGGGTGGTACGTAAAGCTGTTATATTAATAACAAATTCATTAATCCATGTTCTATAGCAGGGATCCCCAAATTACGGGTTTATCTGGTCCACAGATTGACAATTCTTTAAATGAAAAAAAGAATTCCAATGACAAATACATAAATGATGGTGCTCGTGTGTGCAGTACACAAAATATCTCCATACATACCATCATGTGTGGCCGGCAGCATTATTGGAAACTCATAATCTATACAACAACACTGTGATGTTACAGTTCCTCCATACTCACTAGCCGCCTTTCAGAAAGTGTCTGTTGAGCGGTGAAGTTGAGGAATGTTTTTGGTTTGGGGAAGAAGCTAATAGTTATATTGACTTCACGGCTTAGGCTACATCTATTCATTTTTAATTATGGCTGTAAGATTTTTATACCAAATTTCTCATCAACTGGTGCCAAGTACACTGCAAACTTTATAACTTTGACAATGTAGCATCAGTTATTGGTGATATATGTACTGTATTACTAAAAATAAACATTCTTCCAAACTATTAGCTTCTAGAGCTTCTGTGGCTGATAGTTACATTATTTTTTCAGAACGGAATGCAGTGCGGGTGTTGGACATCTATGGTTTGTTCCTCCAAGAAGATGAGACTATCAACTTGGACCTCTTCGAACGGTCTGTGGCCAATGTTTATACTTTATAATAGATATGTTGCACCGAAATACCAATAATTTGAAAAAGGTTTCTGGAGGGGCAGGCCAATGAATCCATTAGCTTTGACTCCACTCCAGTAGTGTATACATAAAATCATTAAGGGGGAATGATATGGGAGGGGAAGGGAGAAGGTCCAGGTGATTGGCTACTTAATAAACAAAAACTACCATACACCCTAGCAGGCCACGCGTTGGAATCATTGCTTCGGTTTTTCTTTCAAAGCCAGAACGTAAACTCTAAATGATAAATAATCTTATTTATAATAAGTCATCAGTCACCTTTGAGCAGTAAGTAGTGTGTCTGCTTACTGAGCTAAGGGTCCCGGGTTCTATTCCCGGCATGGCCGAAAATTTATAATTTGTGAAATATGGGTTTACCCTCTCGCAGTGGTGAATTAACGGCTGGGGACTGGATGTTGTGCCTGTCTTAGTCTTAAGTTGGGTTGTAAGGTTTATGAAGCTATGACAGGCCACAGGCTGGAAACATAATGGGTGTAATTTGTAAAGTAAAGTTGGGCCTATATTGAGGTCCAAAATTCTATAATATTTTCAACTAGCTAAAATAACATAATGTAGATATTAATTTTATATTAATTAACCAATAATTGATGGACTGATTTAATAGATTTATTGGTGCCCCTAAAAAGAAGAAGGTCGACATGGTCCACTGGAATAAAAAAGGTATGAAGCTGGTGGAGGATCATCTGAAGAGGCACCTTTAAAGGAAGGACAATCTAGCAGAGGTCACAAAATAACAATTTTACAGCACCATTTCCATAAATTTGTAATTATCAATTATATATAAGAACTATTTTCTTTATCCCTGACAGCTTTATTTTATCACATTTTCTAGTTCATTATTTTGTTATTTGGAATTAATATTGTTTTCTAGTAGCTTAAAAATTTTAATCAATTCAAATTGAAAATTTTTGTATAAATCTTCTTTAAATTTTTTGAAAGTGAGTTATATAAAAGACTTTTAAACATAATTAAAATAAAAATTTTTGTTATCTATGTTTGGGCAGATATAAGAATGTTTCTAATTTCTATAGAAAATTTAAACCAAGCTTAATATCCCGCCCTTCTCTAAATTTTAAGTAAAAAAAGGAAATAATTTTTTTTCGTAAAAATTAAAAAAAAAAAACATTTGTTTTAAAAAAAAAAAAAAAAAAGTTTTTTTGGGGGCCCTTTTTTTTTTCAAAATGAAAAATTTTAAAAAATAAATTTAATTTTAAATTTTTTAAAAAATAAAAAAGGGGCGTTTTTTTTAATTTTTTTAAAAAATTTAAATTTTAACCCCTTTTGGAAAATTAAATTTAAAAAAATTTAAAATGAAATAAAAAAAATTTTATAGTTTAAATTTTTCTTAAAAAAACCCTTTTGGGGGGCCTTAATTTTTTTTTTGGTTTCTTTTACTAAAATTAAGGGGGAAAGTTAACCGAAAACGTATTTTTAAAAAAATTTTTAAACCAATTTTTTTAAAAATTTTCCTTTTTAAACTTTCGTATTATTTTTTGATTTTTAAAAATTTTAAGGTTTTTTTTTTAAGTAATTGCCTTTTTTAAGCAAATACTTTTTTTTTTTAAGTTTTTTAAAAAAATTTAATTTAAATCCCTTATGATATTTGTTATATTATATCTAGAAAAAACTGGGTAAAAGTTTTATTTAAATTTTTAAAAATAAATTTATTTTAAAAATTTAAAAAATTATTTAAAAATAAATTTAAAATAAATTTTAAAATTTTTAATAAAAAAATTTTTTAAAAAAATATTAATTTTTTTTTTTTTTCAAAAATTTTTAAAAAAACCCAAAAAAAAAAAAAACCAAAAAACCAAAAAAATATTTTTTTTAAATTTAAACAAATATTAAAAAATTTTTTTAAACCCTCCCCAAAATTTTTTTTACCAAATCCCCCCCTAAACCCCCAATTTTCCCCAATTTCAAATTAAAAAAACCCCAAAAAAAAAAATTTTCCCCTTTTATCATTTCAAAACAAAACAAAACCCAAATTTTCCCCGGGATTTGGTTGATAGGGGTTTTAAGGCCCTTTTTCCATAACCCAAAACCTTCCCAACAAAATAAAACCCTTTTTAAATTTTTAAAAAATTTTTTCCCCAATAATTTTAACATAAACTCAAAAACCAAATCCTTTTTCCACGACTATTGTTTTTTTTTTTTATAAAAAATTTTCCCCCAATTTCCCCCAATTTCCCTTAAAAACTTCATTAAATTCATTTTTTTTTTTTTTTCAAAAAAGCTCTTTTTCAAAATTTCCGGCCCCCTCCAAAACTTTATTTTTTGGCCATACCCTAAAAAATTTTTCCTGCCCAACAAAAAACCCCCCCCCCTTTTTTTTCATTTTAAAGGGTAAACTAAAGCCCAAAAACTCAAAATTTCCAAATTTTTGGTTCCCCTAAAGGGTTTTAGGTTTTTCACCTATCCCAAAATTCTCCCCGCTTTCAATTAAAAAGTTTTCCCCTTCAGGCGTTTTTGGGGATTTTTCGAATAATCAAACAAATTCCAAATTTTCCGGGATCATTTCCCCAATTGATTTTTAAACCCTCTCTTCCAAAAGTTCTTTTGCCCAAATTTTAAAAATTAAAAATTCACCTTAAAATTCAAAAGGGGGGTTTTTAGGGGAAAATAATTCGTAAATATCTAAAAATTTCCAAAAGGGGAGTTTTTTTTTTTAAAAAACCCCAAAAAAAAAAGGGCCGTCCGCAATTTCAAATATAAAAATTTCCAAAAGGTTTATAGGGGGTTTTTTTAGGTTGGGAGTCAAAAAAATACTAAATTTCCCAAGGGTCCGGGTTCAGATATGTGGTTTTTTTATTTCCCATTAGTAAAAGTGGTTGGGCCCAATTTCAAAAAAAACTTCACCTTAAATTTAAAATTTTATTTTTTCCCAAATTAAACAAAATTTTCCCAAAAACCCAAATCCTTCCCCAATTTATTTTTTAAACCCCTTTTACCCCCAAAACCAAAATTTCTCCCCAATTTAATTAAAAACTTACCAAACCATTTTTTTTTTCAACCAAAATCCAAATCAAATCTCAAAATTTAAAAAATATTCCACACATTTTTTTAACCCCCTTTAATTCCACCAATTTTCCCAATTTTAAAAAAAAACGGGCCCTTATCTTTTCTTTTTCTTTTTCCCCAAATTTTCTAAATTCTAAAAATTTTAAATCCCAAATTCCCCCCTTTTTTTTTTTTTATCCTTTTTAAAAAATTTTCCCCAACAAAAAAGAAAACTGTCACCCAAACAAACTTTTCCCATTTTCAAATCAAATATTCAAAAATTTTAAGGGGTTTTCCCCCCCAAAAAATTTTTACCTTAACCCCCCCCCTTTTATTTTTCCCCCAACCCCTATAGAAACTTCCCCCTTAATTCTATTAACTTTTTTAATAATTCAAATCAAAATTCCCAAAACCAAAACCCCCTTAAAAATGTTGTTTATCCTATATACCTTTAATTTTTTTTACCCAATTTTTTTCTTTGGACCCTTTAAAAGCTTTTAGGGGGTTTTTTAACAAACAACCAAACAAAAATTTTTCAAAATTTCCGGATTTAGGTTTCCACCCGGGGTGTGGGTTTTTCCCGACCATCCCCTTTTTTGGCCCCCAAAAAAAAGGGTTAATTTTGGGGGGATTTTTTTTTTAAATTTTTTCCAAATTTAAAAAAAAATCCCCCAAATTTTGTTGTGGGGGTTTTTCCCAAAATACTTTCCCCAATTTTTTTATTTCAAAAAATAAAATTTTCACCTTAAAACTTTTTTTAAATTTTAATTTTTTATTTTTAATATTTTTTTACCCCTTTTTTTTTTGGAATTTTTTTTCCCTTTTAAAACTTTAAAAAATTTTTTATAATCTTTTTAAAAAACCCTTTTTTATTAATTTTTTTTAAATGGTTTAAATTTTTTAAATTTTTTTTTTCACCCCCCCCTTTTTTTACCAAAAAACTTTTAAAATTTTAAAATTCAACAAAAAAATTTTTTTAAACCCATTTTAGGTTTTTTTACATTTTAATTTTCATATAAAAATTTAAAAACCTTTCCCTTCATTTTTTTAAAAATTTAACAAGCCTAAATTTATTTTTTTATTTAGGGTTCCAGACTATGTAGTGTTGTTGTAGGTGCCTAGTACTACCTATACCACCAAGTGTGCTCGTGCCGCAATTTCAAATATAGAAACTGTGGCACCTTAAACTTGGCGATTTTATGGGGGTTTTTTCAAGTCAGAACTAAGCTCAAAGTCAAATATCTCAAAATTTCCAGAAGATCCAGGTTCCACGACTATGTAGGGTTGTTGTAGGTACCTAGTACTACCTATACCACCAAGTGTGCTCGTGCCGCAATTTCAAATATAGAAGCTGTGGCACCTTAAACTTGGCGATCTTATAGGGCTTTTTGCATGTCTGATGTAAGTTCAAAGTCAAATATCTCAAAATCTCCAGAGGATCCAGGTTCCACGGCTATGTAGGGTTGTTGTAGGTACCTAGTACTACCTATACCACCAAGTGTGCTCGTGCCGCAGTTTCAAATATGGAAACTGTGGCACCTTAAACTCGACGATTTTATGTGGAATCTTAATTTGAGGTTATGTTTTGAATATTTTTTTACTTCCTTCAAGTTTTAATTAGGAACCTCTTTTTCGTGTCGCATATTAAAATATTGTTCCAATTTAACTGGTAATTTGTACTAATCATGTGTTTTAAACTCATTTATTAATTATTTACTTATTTTTAAAATGGTTATATCTGGTTATTATTACTTATGTTGTCACCCTGCGCATATCCTCTTTCCACCAGAATAAACGTTTATGAGGTTGTGGAAAAGTTCAGTCAGCTAAATAATACGTGGTTATATAAACTGATGTATAATATGTTATTGTGTTTCGACACCGTTATCAGCGCTAACCGTGGCTGTGATAGGTAATAATATTAAAACAAACTTCCATTCTATTTTAAATAATTTGAATCAAGCATTTTCTAACACTTGATATGTTTTTGATAACATCGAATACATCACAATATCGTTTGAAAAGAATGAATTAAGTTAGAAATTATCAAATACCGTAATTTCACACAACTATGGTTCAAAGTCCTAAAAACCGTGTGCACGAAAACACCGATATTTGAAACATGGGTGACATCTAGTGAAACGTTTGAGTACTAAGCAACAGAGCATAGATCAATCAGTGATATCTATACTATACACACCCCTAGCAGATATTACGGTTTCTTTAAATGTTCTTGTGCAAAAACGTGTCTCTCATGAATAAGTTTTTTTTTTTAAATAGTGAAGTATTATATCTCACTTGACTGAAGACAGATATACATTAAAGGATATACAAATCCGTTTTAAAGGTAATATTGTACAAATAAGAATTAAATCTTTAATATACCAAAGTATGTAATTTATGACCATGTTTACATTTTGATAAAACTACAATATATTTAAAATTGGTTATTAGCTTATACAGTATCATGGATTAGAAACAATATTTATTTAAAGTTCGATGACTAAACTGAAAAAAGTTAGCTTCAAACTTTATTACATTAGTTTGAATGATTAACTTTGTGTAGTTGTTTTATATTCAAATTATAATTTAGGTTAAAGGCTTTGTATGAAGTATTTACAAACTTACAATATATTTCAAATTTATTCTTAGCTTGTATAGCCTATTGCTTTCAGAAGACATATTATATTCAATGTTCGATAACTATAGTGAAATAAGGTAGCTCAAAACTTAAATTACATGTGTTTGAATATGCACAGCCTGTCAACTGGGTAACAATGCTCGACGAGCTGGAGAATCAGTGAACAGGTAGTACATGTGACGCAATAAGCTAGTTATATCCCAATCGACAGACTCCACTCCTGTTCTCAAGGAACCATGAACAACATGAAGCCCACATGTTCCCAGATTTAGCAAACTCATACTTCATTGTCTGTGACAGATTTAATGTGTTCCTGAAGAAGTGTTATAAACTTGAAATTGACATTTGGGCCATCCATTGACACTTGTATCAACTTAGAGAGTGGAAGAGGAGAAATACCATCCAGAAAATGCTTCAGTAATTCTTCAGCGGTGCTCCTATCGAAAAACACACTGTTTAAGTAACGACTGATGACTATGATTTTCCTTGTCCCAGAATCTTATTACAATGTCCATTTGTCCTCTTTGAATAACTTTATTCAACGCTTCATCAAAACAAATTACAAAGTTGTTACATGATTTTAGGCGGTCCAGTAAATTGTTATGAAAGAATGGAGCCAAGCCATGCACAATGAAGTATGCAGCCTTGTCTCCACCAAGGATAAAGGCATTGGCTATGGAACACTCGGGAAACATCAACTGAAAAATTGTACTTAAATTATTGCACGAATCGAAAGACATTTATTTGTAAACGACTTGCATAGCCCAAATTACTTCCGCCTTAGTTATATAATATTTTATAACAAAAGTGTTATGGTTTCTTCGAGGCACTACACTAATTTCACTTTTGGCAACAGCTTCCTTCTGCGGCTTTACGATTTCCGATGAAACAGAAAAACTCTTCGAGCAACCAGCCGAATCACCATTAGGTAGAATGTCTTTGTGTGCCAGAGATTCTGTTGAAACAGGGGAGCTCGAAGAACCTGAATCACTTGACTTTTTTGAGAAAAAAGTCAACAGAGAGCGTTGATTTGTCAAAGTTTTAAGAGTTTTGATATGAGTTGCTCCTTTTGCATGGGAAGCTAATTCTTACTTTCCCATATTAACTTACTTAGGTTTATCTTCTTTTTTTTTTCACACTTTACAAAATGCCTGCAACTTATTACTTTCAACGCCACTGATCCAGTATGATAATTCAGGAAAATGCTCGGGGCTTAGCCAGAGCTGATTAAAAACTGTTTTTGGTTAGACATTGCTGGTGTAGCAGAATCAGTCCTAATTCACTGTATCCAACGATAACGATGCCAAACCTTGAACAAGAACCAAAACAATGGATCACTAAAGTTAAAAGAATTGTCATGTGCAGGCCAGGAAATTTCTGCGTTCACCTTCTGAAATAAAATGCTACCAAAACTTGTGTTACAGCAAGTTTGAGCATGGTAAGTGCCCCTCAGCTTTTTTTCATTGGGGCAGTGGCTTAATGACGCAGTAAATACGAAAAATATTTTCGTTGTTTTTTTTCTAAGTGTGACATGAATAGTCATTTCCTGACCTTTTTAAAGATTCCCTGACTTTCCCGACCGTAGGAACCCTGTAATCGACCATGAAACTCATTACTTTAGGAAATTAGGGTAATTTTACACAAACATTTCTGATTAATTACCCGTAATTTTATATTTTTTTATTTATAATTAGCCCTAAACATTCTAATAAAATATGCAGGTCTATAATTATTTTACACCTGTCAACTTTATGTATAATCTAATATATTTTATTATTAGTTCATTACTTTTAATGATAGCGTTTCAATATTATTAATTTGATGAAACTTTTACAGTATGCAAATTATTATTGTTTTCATCATCGAAGATTTATATAACTATGAGGAGTGATGCCTGACATATGAGTGTGTGTACCACATCTATCTCCTTATGTGGACAGAAAAAGGACCCTTGTGGCTCCATAGATCCTTCTTCCTTGAGCACCGTCCCACTACTCGGGTAAATTAACTCCCCACTGGATCTGATTTTGAACGCTCTGCTGCTGGAGTAAACTGCCTTTCTTGTGACCAAGCCACAACCTGATAGCACTTGGTCTTGTCAGTGACAGACTTAGGCCTAACTCTTCTGGTGGCCTACCTCTGCTCAATGAGTTATGCCGGGATCACGATCAACTTAACATAACTTAACGTAAAGGACCTCCTCGTGTGTTTAAATGGAAGCGATCACGATGCACTTAACTTACCGTTGACTTGCAGTTAACTTAACGTAAGAGATGTCTTGGGAGGTCTTTTACTTTACTTTACGTTACTTGAAGGCTATCACGTGATCTAGCCAGCCAATCATGCGAGTCAAGTGAACAGGGCAATTTAGTAATTCATTTGTTGATATTATGACCAATGTCTACTTTTTAGCTTTAATTCTAGTGATTAGACATTTAAGTAAAATAAGCGCTAGTATCGTATCATTATAGAACAGACTTAATTCAAATTTAACTATCTTAATTATTAAAATATTGTAAGGAAGTTAAAACCACAAAGCTTTTATTATATAAAATTCAAAGCTTTTATTATATAAAATTGTATGTGTTGCTTACAAAAAAGAGTCTTGTTAATAAAATATAAATCAACTAAAACTTATAGTATACATTGAATGTATTTTCTGAATAAAAGCCTTTAGAAAGAATAAAAATGATTGATTAAACTATATAAATCTATTTGATATAAGCCCCAAGAAAAAAGTTGCATCTAAAGACACACTTAAATTATTGTTATTATTAATTTCAATGATTTATCACAGATATTACTAGGCTGGAAATTAAACAGTACCTATTTTTAAAGTTTTAGATTAGTCTTTTTCTTTCAGATTATCGGTATTGTATCTAATTTTGCCTCGACACACAGGGAATTAAATAACCCTTTGGTTAGAAACCATATTATTTAAATTTTGATTATATATCTTTGTTATTGAAGCTATTCTATACATTATGCAATATACACAACTTTTATAAAAATAAATATCATAAATCTGCGTAATTTCGTAAGAAATCAGAGACTTAAGATTCAACTTTAATACGAAAAGTTTAAAGTTCCAAAGAACTATTAACGGCATATGGATAAATCCCGTACTTCATAAAAGCAAAAAGAAACATTTACATGCTGTGAAGAAGTAATCTGTGAGTTTGTAGTGTTTCTCAAGCGTGTGCCAAAGTAAATTAAGATTTAAAATTATCAGCAATGAATCATTGATAGAAGCAGTAAGAGAACGGCCCGAGCTATATGACAAGACAAATTCAGGGTTTAAAAAGAAGAAAGTGCACTGGGATTTGTTAGCAGTGCGCTTGCAAAAGGAAGGTAAATAATCTACACCTTATGTTAGTTTTATTTGGGAATAGTCACAGATAACTTATTTCAAGGATTGAATTACGCATGCTTCAGCTAGGCTCTACTTGCACTTGATGTTTGCCAATTCGTTCACCTAGTAATGAAAATTACTTCTAAAAGGCTTGAAAGACACCCGACAGCAGCTATTATTATTATTATTATTATTATTAAAACCATTGTTAACCGTCACTAGAACAAAGGAAATTTAAATTCTAAATAACGAAATAGACTGGGTGGAACTGGTTCAGGATAGGGATGGGTGGTGCACTTTAATATGTGCGGCGTTAGCCCTTCAAGTTCCGATTGCCATAGAGTAAATAAGTATTATTGTAATAATCATAATACTATAGTGTTTGATAGCTCATAATTTGTATTTCAGGTGGTTGTGCGGTGACATCCACTGAGGTACAAGCCCGGTGGAGCATTCTGTGGGAGCGTTATAGCACCGAAAGGTGTAAGCTAGAACGTGCATCTCGCAGTGGGGCTGGAGCTTCTCCATCCCTAGAAACGTCGTGGCCTCATTACAAACAGATGCATTTTCTAAATGATCATATCCGGCAGCGAAGGTAAAATTAAATGATTAATACCCACATTGATTATTATCATTAATTTTAATAGCCTGAATGAGGAACTGTATTTTCGTTTTTAATTAAAAATTGTCTCTATTTTAAACACACACAAATACTATAACCAGTACGTTATGTCACAGGTCCTATGATAACCTGACGCCAATCGAGTGCAGTAATCCAAGCCCAATCTCTGCAGGCACGAATAGCGTCCATACTGAAGAGATGGGTGAGAGCCTCAGCTTTTTAATAGAGATGACAGAGGAGGAGGATGGTAATAATGGAGCATCACCTGCCGTAGGGCTGCCTCCTGCTTGTGATGAAAACCCTACTCCTTCACCATCACAGCCACAAAGGGGTATAAAGTCTTAGGCAGTGTCATGGCCAAACCTCGTGCCAAAAAATAAATAAAATAAAGTGGATCCAGGACTAGAGTTACTAAAAGGTACTTTAGCAAATATCAACTCTGAACTGAGTAGTGTGGCAACGGTGGCCGAAGATCCCGATTATTTAATTGGGAAAGGCGTAGAAATGGCGCTAAAATCAGTAGTGAGAAAGCGAGAAAAATTACTATTCAGAAAGAAATTTAGAGACTTGATTTCTGAATGTGAGGCTGCTTATGATTCTGACTGATTTAAAAAAATTTCTACTTGTCACTTAGCTTTCATGCATTTTAATTTAACTACTTAGGGTTTTTTCATTTTCTTATTACATTAATATTTATTTGTTATTACTGATTTTGATTGAACTACTTTTTATCCTTTTCATTTAATTATAACTTGTATACAACTTTATTATTACTGATTTTTATCTAACTACTTTATATATTTTTCATTTTATTTTTACATAAATATTATTTGCATTATACATTCGTCAAATTTGCTTGTGATTTCTGTTTTCACTTTATTAAGAATACCCCCCTGCGGGACGGGGTTTAGAATAGTCCCGCAGTAACCCCTGCTTGTCGTAAGAGGCGACTAAAAGGGGAGGCTTCTGTGCAGGACGTACCTCGTGTGGGAAAAACCTATCCTATATCTTTCCTTTCACATTATTTTCTTCTTCCTTCACTTTCCCCCTTTTTTCACTCTTCCCCCTTCGCTTTATCTATCCTTACCTTTTTCTTCCTTTCCCCCACCGTTCATCCTGCACAGAGGCCTTTGGCCTTTCCGTTGACGACCTTGGCAACTATCCCGGCTCTTCTCTGTTTATTATTGGATACCACTGCCTTGAGCTCCTAAATGAAAGTGCGCCGGTTGCAATACCTTAGTAGAAGGGCCTTAGGGATGACAATAACCGGGTACCCTACTTTGGGAAAAGACCGGTTGCGTTCATGAGGGCCCGGACGTAAAATTGGCACTTTCCTACACCCACTTGCTGCGACGACCTCTGTCTCGGCGATGCTATATGCGAAGGTTGTCATGTCTAGCGTCGTATATAGCCTCTCGTCGGGACAGTTAACAGGGCCATATGTGGTAGTACCAACTTGGATCACCCTGGGTCTACGATCCGAGTACTGTGTAGGTTGTCCCCAATTACGGCATGGCCGATAATTTTGTCGCTGCTGGCACCGTACTGCCAAACCCTGCTGGCAACTCACTGCCCGGCCCCTCACAGGGACTTAATATCGATAAGAGGCGGAAACGGGTAAGGCCGTCTAGCCCTCAATTAGAAGAAATCCGGGAGGTGGTGAGGCCCCAGCCCCGCTTCCTGGTAATGTCTCGAGTGGACGAAGGTGAGAACATGAAACGGGTGAGCCCATTTATCCTCGAAAGAGCGATAAATGGTGCAGCCAAGGCAAGTGTGTCTATAAGAAAACTTCGTGACGGCACCATTCTCATTCAGACAACATCCAACATCCAATCAGGCAACATACTGGCTCTTAAAGAAATACCGTTGAGCAATACGTCTCGTATACTGGTGAAGGTGGAACCCCACAGGTTCCTCAATGTTTGCAAGGGAGTGGTCACTTGCTATGACCTCGACTGCGTGAGCATTGAGGAAATCTGTGAGGAGCTAGCCCCTCAGAATGTCACTTAAGTATACCGCATAATAGTGAAAAAGAACGGCAGTGAGAAAAAGACTGACACTTATATCCTTACCTTTGCGACTCCAACCCTTCCAAAGGAGGTCCGAGCGGGTTTCCACGTGCTCAGGGTCCGGCCGTATGTCCCTAACCCTCGGCGCTGTTTTCAGTGCCAGGAATTTGGGCATACAAAGCTGCGATGCCGTGGTAAGCCAACCTGTGCGGATTGTGGACAGGAGGCTCACGAAACACCATGCGAGTCTCCTAAATACTGCGTCAACTGCAAGGGTCCGCATTCCGCCTGGTCTAAGGCCTTTCCAAAATGGAAGGTAGAGAAAAAAGTCCTGGAGATACAATCTGAAAAGAAGATCTCATATGCCCAGGCACGCAAGGAATACGTATCAAGTCAAGCTCCGGTATTTCAAACTTCATATAGCCGGATTGTCAGTCAAAATATAAACTGTCCCAACTGCCATTGCGCAGTTAATATTGCTAAGGAGCCAACGCGACCAGTGCCATTGGTCTCTTCTCGAGACATTTATGTTGATTCCGCGCCAACTTCTGTGGCGCCTAAAATTTTAAATGAGGCCAAACCGCCGCAACGATCGTCTCCTCCACCTATACCACCGAGGAGACCTCCTCGAGGAACCCCCCCGAGCCCACCTCGGGAAACACCCCCGAGCCCGCCTCGGGAAACCCCCCCGGGCCCGCCTCAAGAAACCCCCCCGGGCCCGCCTCGGGGCATTAAAACAAGGGCGGCCGTTGTTGAGCCTCTCACACCCACCTCTGGGCTTCCGGAGGTGGGGACGAGTTGCGGAACAGGTGAGGCCGCTAAGGCGAGTCCCACTGGTGCCTTGAAGAAGGACCAGCGAGAGACCGCCGAAAAATTTTTTATTAAAAAAGCGTCGAAGGCCTTAAAGCCTTCGAACAAGGATACGAGTGCCCAGTCTCTCCAAAATAAGCCGAAGCCTCTCCTGAAGCGAGAGGTACAGGAGAGACTGGGAAAGGCAAGAGGGCCTAAAAAGGGCCTCAACAAATTTTTATTCTTAAAGGATAGTGAAATGGATTGCGAGGATAACTAAATTTCATACTAATAACTTATGTCGCTACTACAATGGAATTGTAGGGGTTTCTATGCTCGTGCAGAGGAAATCAAACTAATAATTTCTACACTGCATCCTTCCATCTTGTGTTTGCAGGAGACCCACTTCCGCCCAACTGACAACCCGATGCTTCGTGGGTACGATGTGTATCGTACCGACAAGCCTTTCTTTGATCGGGCTAGCGGAGGTGTGGCTATATTCGCACGAAGTACTATATATCATAAGAATATTAATATTGTTTCTGATCTCCAAGTGATCGCTGTCAGAGTCTCCCTTCCTATGGAGGTAACCGTATGCTGCATCTACCTCCCACCAGGTGAACGTGTTTCCAAGAGGACACTAGAGGCCCTCTTTATACAACTTCCCGCCCCCTATATCATCTTGGGGGACTTTAACGCGCATAACCTGGTGTGGGGGTCTAATTTTACAGATGCGCGCGGGAGGATGGTAGAGGATATTCTTGTCTCGGGAAACCTGGTGTTAATGAACACCGGGACACAGACACACTTCTCCACCTTTAATGGTGTATCCTCTGCCATCGACCTAGCTCTATGTAGCCCCGGGATTGCTGCTCACTTCCTTTGGGAGGTTCACTCGGACCTATGTGGCAGCGATCACTTTCCAATTCTGCTTTCAAAAATCCAAGATCCTCCCAGTACAGCACGGTTAACCCAATGGGTTCTTAAACGTGCTAACTGGGATAAATTCCGCGAGCTCGCCTTATTCGACGAACCCCATTCTCCCGACGTCGATGTTAAGGCAGGGCAATTTACTTCGACGGTCATAACGGCGGCGAGGGCATCCATCCCTAAATCCTCGCCAAACCCGCGCCACCGTCCTGTTCCCTGGTGGAACGAGGAGTGCCGGCTGGCTATTTCTAACCGTCGAAGAGCCCTGCGTATCTTTAATCGACGTCCTACTTCGGAGAATCTGGAGTCATTCCGGATTCTACGTGCTAGAGCTCGCCGTATTATTCGAGAAAGCAGAAGAGAGTCTTGGAGACAGTTTATTTCTACCCTTACTATTTCCACTCCCACAACCAAGGTTTGGGATCACATTCGTAAAGTGCGTAGTAGCAAAAATACCATTTATAATATACCCGCACTCATGTCTAACGGTTCACTTGTCTCCTCCCCTATGGAGGTCGCCAATGTATTGGGCTCGATGTTCGCCGCTATTTCTAGCACTGCGAGCTACTCTAACGAGTTCGTGGTGCATAAGCGCAGCATCGAGCGCCTTACTATTGATTTTGGCCAAAGTCGGGGGGAGGATTATAACTCCCCCTTTACTAAAGAGGAACTTACCTATGCCCTGTCCCAGGCGGGCAATACAACTTCTGGCCCTGACGATATCCATTACGAAATGTTGCGCCAACTGTCCCCTGCTGGACGGGCGTTCCTCTTAGACCTCTATAATTGTGTTTGGGAATCTCGTCAATTCCCAACACCGTGGAGGCAAGCAACCGTTATCCCAATATATAAAAGTGGCAAGGATAAATTAGAGCCAACTAGTTATAGACCGATAGCCTTAACTAGTTGTGTATGCAAAATATTAGAGAAAATGATCAATAAAAGATTTATATGGTATCTAGAATCCCGCAATCTACTATCCAATATGCAATGTGGCTTTCGCCGTAACCGATCCACGGTGGATCACCTTGTTCGCCTTGAGACAGCAGCTCGTGACGCTTTCCTCCATAAACAGCACCTCTTGGCTGTCTTTTTTGATTTGGAGAAGGCTTACGACACCACCTGGCGGTACGGCATTTTAAAAACCATGTTTAATTGGGGGTTCCGGGGGAACCTCCCTATTTTTATATCTAATTTTATGTCTGATAGACACTTCCGGGTAAGGTTAAACAACACCTTATCCGATGATTTTATTCAAGAAATGGGGTGCCTCAGGGTAGTATTTTAAGCACTACGTTATTCGCTATCGCGATAAATAGCATCGTGGACAACGTGCACGTACCTGTCCGTTCATGTCTTTTTGTGGATGACTACGCAATTTATTGCAGTTCATCAAGTCTCCACAGGGCTGAACGACAGATACAACTCGCTGTAAACAATCTATGGTTGTGGGCATCTCGTAATGGCTTTCGATTTTCTGCGGCCAAGACGACTGTCATCCACTTCCATAGATTACGTGGAATACAGCCAGCCCCCAATATTTTAATGAACAACGTTGTTTTACCTGTCTCCGAGACCGTAAGGTTCCTGGGACTTTTATTCGATTTTAAACTAACTTGGATCCCCCACATCAAAGACCTGAAATCGAAGTGTATTAAAGCTTTGAATTTACTTAAAGTTGTGAGTGGTCGCTCTTGGGGTGCTGATAGGAAACCTTGATGCGTCTCTATAGAGCCTTGGTGAGATCAAAACTTGATTACGGCAGTTTTGTATATGGTTCCGCTAGACCCTCGGCGTTAAAGATGCTCGATAGCGTCCACCATGCTGGCATTCGACTGGCTACTGGTGCTTTTCGTACCAGTCCAGTCGTCAGCATCTGTGCTGACGCCGGTGAGCCCCCTCTTTCTTTACCGGCGGTCTTACCTCCTGGCATCTTACGTGTCGAAACTGCATTGCATGCCAAATAATGTTGCTTACCGCCCTGTATTTCATCCCCCTAACCGTGTCTTGTATGAAACTAAATGGCGTAGTACAAGGCCGGTTGGGATCCGGATGCTATCTGTTTTCGACACGTGTGGGATAGTCCTGCCAAAGGCTATACCCACATCACCAGGTCGAGTTTCTCCTTGGAAAATACGCCCTCCGAAATGCCATTTTGATCTTGCCAAGTTCCCTAAAGCGACCACCCCAAACTTTGTATATGAGAGTACTTTTAATGAGCTCCTCTCCACTCGCTTTCACGGATTTGAGCGCATCTACACTGATGGCTCTAAATCTGGAGTCTCCGTGGGATGTGCTTTTGTTGTGTAAGGATCCAATTTTAAATTTGGTAGGATCCAATTTTAAATTTGGTTTACCTAATGAAACCAGTGTTTTAACAGCTGAATTATATGCCATTTTTAAATCTTTGTGTTTTGTTTACCGAAGTAGTCACCGTTCTGTCCTCATCTGCACGGATTCCATGAGTGCTCTGTTGTCATTGTCCACTCTCTACTCGTGGAATCCTCTCGTGCAGATGATTCACGAACAAATTTTAAAAATTGATTCATTAAGCACCCGGCTCGCCTTTTGCTGGATTCCTGGTCACGCTGGTCTTCCAGGGAATGAACTGGCGGACCACGCAGCCAAGGAGGCAGCACGCCTGCCTCCGGAGGCGAGTTTGGGTGTGATGTTTTTAGATCTAAAGGGTTATGTTCGGCGTGGAGTCTTACGCACCTGGCACGAGCAGTGGGTCTCGACCCCTGCTCAGAACAAGCTGCGGTCCATCAGGGACGGTGTGTCGCGATGGCCCTCTTCTATACGAAAGTCTAGAAGAGAGGAGGTCATCGTGACGAGACTCCGCGTCGGGCATACTTCATTGACCCATAGTTTTTTACTAAGAGGGATCCACCTCCAGTGTGTGAGTTTTGTGATACTCCCCTTAGTGTGCATCACATTTTGGTGGAGTGTCGCAAACTAGCCCCTATCCGTCTGGCTCTTGATTTTAAAGGTGACTTACGTTTTTTATTACGCGATAGTGCGGATGGAGTTATTTGTTTACTCCGTTTTATACGCCAGACGGATCTTTTTAATGCCATTTGAGTCACTTTTATAAAGTGGCTCTTTTGGATATTATCTCATATTGAGATCTTTTTTAACAGTTTTATTACAATTTAACATGTTGTTTTGTCTTTTTAACGTATGATCATTTTAACATGTTTTGTCTTTTTAACGTGTTATATTTTAATATGTTTGTTTTGTCTTTTTATTGGAGTGATACACTTGTGGTTTTTTTTTAGCAGGTGTACCACTTAATTTATACCAAGAGCCCATTTGAGCACTCCTATGGAGTGTCTCAGATGGTGAATGTTTTATCTCTTTTCCCTACGGGGATTTTATTATGTTTTTAATATATTTCAAGGCCCTAATGACCTAGATGTGTCGATGGGCCGTTAAACAATAATAATAATAATTTATTAAGAATAAAAAATAAAAAACATGATTCATATGTCTAGCATACTATGTTCTTATTTACCCTACAACATGAAAAATTAATGGTTTCGTTTATTCCCAACCGAAAATAGAGGGGAAAAAAACCACAAGTTTAAATTGTCTCCAAATCAACTAATATTATAAACATGTTTGATAATGTTAAATAGCTTGCTGTTAAGTTCTTAACCCAAAATATCAAAAGCATTAAAATAAATTGAGTTGTAGAATTTTTATTTATTATATTAACATTATATTCAGAACATGTACAAAAGTATAGCAAGGAGCTGGATTGTCTATACACACAAAATATTCGAGGAACCTAATTTGAGAACAAAATCGTAATATACAAAATGAGTTTAAATATTTTTATAACTATAGGTTTCTGCCTCAAGTAAACACACACGTATCCATCAGCATTAACATAAAATAAAACATTATTTGTGATTTGGGGATCATACACAAGAACGAGAAGAAAAACAAATACAACTTTAAATTCGTATTAAAAAAGTTATATAAAACGATAAGGCTTTGTATAGTCTCCGAAAGAGTAATCATTAATATGATTGATAATAACAGTCAAACTCAGATTAAAGTGAGCCTGTGTGGACTCTGATATTTCGCTCTGTGGATCATTACTTTTATTCTTCACCCTCCCTACGTCTCCTTACGAAATTTTCCTGCCAAGGCACTTGCCCAACACTATTGAGATAGCCACAGAGCTTGTTACGACGATCCTTGTCTGCATTACTAGCATTTGGAGCGGCCAATTGTGCGATTGGTGCTAACGCACCATCAGCAGTCGGGACCAACGTATGCCACTTTGTACCGTGGTCGCATACTACACCGCCACCACTTAGTTCGCCTGGCTACTCACCCTGTTTTACTGCCCTGTCGGAGAACACATTCGAGGCCGAAGGCGAGCTTTTTCGACCAGTGCGATCCACTCACACAACAAAACAAACTCTATCTAACGTACTGGAAGCACAACCTGTTGTTTCATCATCAAGATCGATGGCAGTGAATAAAGCGCGTGCGCGATTTGATAAACTTGGCTGGCTCTCAATCGTCGTGTACTCGTCACCCCCCCCCCGTTATCCAAGACCAAGACTTCATAGCGTTCTGCGCAGGCGCCGATGAGGTCTTCTAATCGCCGATTGGACAATATGATATCGAATTATGGCTATTCATTCCAACCCCTTTTTTTTCCCCTCTGAATTCAAATGAATAAAGGCGAGTGTTTGACATGGGAAAAATCACTCTTTGATGCCACTAGCCGTTAGAGGAACTAATACTCCCAACAATGTAAGTTGACATAATGATGGCGAGCTAGTTAGAGATATTGCATCGTTAAATGGTAGACTGTAGGTTATAAATTGATTCTCCAGTATGTGAACAGTTTAGCAGAACTAAATGTAGTACTTTGGATACTTGTTGTACTATGATGTTTTGAGTAGAAGTTTATTACAATTAACTTCCAATATGTTTGTATATCTTATTTCGCAGGTTAACCAAAGTAGGTTTTGGAGAACTAAATTTAGCACATTAGATACTTGTTGTACTATGATGTTTTGAGTAGAAGTTTATTACAATTAACTTCCAATATGTTTGTATACCTAATTTCGCAGGTTAACCAAAATAGGTTTTGGAGAACTAAATTTAGTTGCTTAGATATTTGCCATATCATATTGTTATGATTAGAAATTTAGGACAATTTACTTTCAATATGTTTATATATCTGATTCCGCAGGTTAAACAAAGTAGGTTTTGGAAAACTAAGTTTAGTAATTTAAATATTTGTCATGCTACATTGTTTTGATTAGAAATTTATTTGAAGTAACTTTCAATATGTTTATATATTAAATTCTGTGGGTTAACAAACGTAGGGTATGCTAGTTTAGGAGAACTAAGTATAGTACTTTAAGTAGTTGTCATGATATATTGTTTTGACTAGTTAATCAGGAGTATCTATGTTTTGATGACCAGAGCGAGTAAGAATGCGCCAAGCTTAAATTCTAAATATTATGTCATATATATATATATTTTTATATTTTACATCTTGTTATATTTTTAAATAAACTGGCCAAGGCTTAGTATCTTGTTATCTCCTGTTTTGTTTTTGCGAGGTCCCTGCCTTATATACAATATATTTAAATAATCAAATAGGGAATATTTACTTAACTTGAGCGGTGGTCAATAAGGATCCCTGTGATTTAACTAAATAAATGCCTAAACCATTTAAGGATGGTTAAACTTGCCTGGAGAAATGATACCATCAGATAGTTCAATATCAACAAAATTTGGGGGGCAATAATTGTCTCTCAATTCTTGGTCCCCCGTTTTGATGATAAAACTGTGCAGGATGACCGATGCCGACTCTATTGTGTCTTCTGCTGATGAAACCACCGAGTGAAAAATGCGCCATCTGGCTGCCAAGGCGGTAATCAAACACAGCTTTTTCCATAACTAAATTCCCCCCCCCCCCCCCCATAAGGTTTCATTAGATATGGCTTGAGAGGAAAGGCCGCATCACCCACCAAGAAATAGGTCATGTCAACCTCACTGTGCGGTAAAAAGCTAGAATTGGGAAGACCTAAGCTTCCTTCCTCCAAACGCACCCCAAGATTAGACTGGCGAAATAAACCTGCGTCACTTTGTGACCCTTCACCACCCACATCGACAATTAGAAAAGTGTAATCAGCATCACACACCACAAGGAGCAACATGCTGAAAAACTTTTTGTGGTTGAAGAATGCACTTCCAGAGGCTTGTGAGGCTTGAATACGAACATGCTTACCATTTATTGCCCTATGGTATGCGGCATGTTCCACCTGGACCAGAAGCGGCTAGCTATGTCCCTCCACTCCTGGTTTGATGTTGGTGGTTGGAGGCATTTGGTAGTCAACTCATTGACTATCACTGTCAAGGTTTCCTTTAGTATCGCGGAAACAGTACTCTGTCCACATCGATAAGCAAAAGCCAACGTTTTCTGGCTATCAGCTGCTGCCAAGAATCTTTAGGGACAGGATAACCAGTTTAAAACTTTGCACAAAGTATTCTTATTCTGATAGCATACTGCAATAAAACAACCCTTTTAAAATGTATGTTTTCATATGTGGGGTACAGTATTTCTCATTTATGTTGTATATAAGTATTTCCAATACATATTTGTGGTAGAATATATAAATTTAAATATTTTTTAAAAGTTTACTTCTTGTTGCCTCAACATTTTGATACAGATAATGATAAATTTACTTCTGTTCAAAGTTATCCCAGTGTATGGTAACCCTATATTATTTATATAAGTATTACAAATTTAAACATACTTTCATATAGTACTAGGCCCTATAATTTAAAATCATATATGTTTAGTATTATGTGGGTACAAACATCAATATTTATAGCTATTTGTTTTCTTTATATAGTCTACTGTACCTCAGAGTCATAGCAAATCTTTGAGAATCAGTTATAGTTGTCCTAATTTCCCGCTTCTTTAAAAGGGGTCCACCCAAACTTTAGAAGGTATTCAAATCTGTAATTATTGTACCAGTACTGTGTTAAGACACATTTTAAAACAGTAATTTTTGCTAATGAAAAACCAACTTTATTAAATTATTATTATTATTATTATTATTATTATTATTATTATTGTGGTTTAAAGGACCATCAACACATCGAGGTCATTAGGGCCTTGAATAATATTAAAAACATAATAAAATCCCCATAGGGGAGAGAGATAATCCTTCACCATCTGAGACACTCCATAGGAGTGCTCAAATGGACTCTTAGTATAAATTAAGTGATACACCTGCTAAAAAAAACACAGGTGTGTCACTCCAATAAAAGGACAAAACAAACATATTAAAATATAACACGTTAAAATGACACAACATATTAAAATGATAATACGTTAAAATGACAAAATATCATGTTAAATTGTAATAAAACTGTTAAAACGTAAAGACAAAAGTATCAAAGAATGTTGAAAGATCTCAATATGATATAAAATCCAAATGAGCCACTTTATAAAAGTGACTCAAATGGCATTATTAAGATCCGCCTGGCTTATAAAACGGAGTAAACAAATTACTCCATCCACGCTATAGCGTAATAAACAACGTAGGTCACCTTTAAAATCAAGAGCCAGACGGATAGGGGCATATTTACGACACTCCACAAATGTGATACACACTCAGAGGAGCATCGCAAAACTCACACACTGGGGGTGGGTCTCCTCTCAGTAAAACCCATGGGTCAATTATGTATGTCCGACGCGGAGTCTTGTCACGATGAACTCCTCTCTCCTAGACTTTCGTATAGAAGAGGGCCACCGCGACACACCGTCCCTGATGGACCGCAGCTTGTTCTCAGCAGGGGTCGAGACCCACTGCTCGTGCCAGGTGCGTAAGACCCCACGCCGAACATAACCCTTGAGGTCTAAAAACATGACACCCAGACTCGCCTCAGGAGGCAGGCGTACTGCCTTTTTGGACGCCTGGTCCACCAGTTCATTTCCTGAAAGACCGGCGTGACCAAGAATCCAGCAAAAGACGAGCCAGGTGCTTAATGAATCAATTTTTAAAATTTGTTCGTGAATCATCTGCATGAGAGGATTCCACGAGTATAGAGTGGACAATGCCAACAGAGCACTCATGGAATCCGTGCAGATGAGAACAGAACGGTGACTACTTCGGTATACAAAACACAGAGATTTAAAAATGGCATACAATTCAGCCGTAAAAACACTGGTTTCTTCAGGTAAACCAAATTTAAAATTGGATCCTTCCACAACAAAAGCACATCCCACGGAGGCTCCAGATTTAGAACCATCAGTGTAGATGTGCCTGAATCCGTGAAAGCGAGTGGAGAGGAGCTCGTTGAAGCTACTCTCATATACAGAGTTTGGGGTGGTCGCTTTAGGGAACTTAGCAAGATCAAAATGGCATTTCGGGAGGCGTATCTTCCAGGGAGAAACTCGACCTAGTGATGTGGGGATAGCCTTTGGCAGCACTATCCCACACGTGTCGAAAACCGATAGCATACGGATCCCAACCGGCCTTGTACTACGCCATTTAGTTTCATACAAGACACGGTTAGAGGGATGAAACACAGGGCGGTAGGCAACATTATTTGGCATGCAATACAGTTTCGACACGTAAGATGCGAGGAGATAAGACCGCTAGTAAGGAAGAGGGGGCTCACCGGCGTCGGAACAGATGCTGACGACTGGACTGTTACGAAAAGCACCAATAGCCAGTCGAATGCCAGCATAGTGGACGCTATCGAACATCTTTAGCGCCAAGGGTCTAGCGGAACCATATACAAAACTCCCGTAATCAAGTTTTGATCTCACCAAGGCTCTATAGAGGCGCATCAAGGTTTCCCTATCAGCACCCCAAGAGCGACCACTCACAACTTTAAGTAAATTCAAAGCTTTAACACACCTCGCTTTCAGGTCTTTGATGTGGGGGATCCAAGTTAGTTTAAAATCGAATAAAAGTCCCAGGAACCTTACAATCTCGGAGACAGGTAAAACGACGTTATTCATTAAAATATCGGGGGCTGGCTGTAATCCGCGTAATCTATGGAAGTGGACCACAGTCGTCTTGGCCGCAGAGAAACGAAAGCCATTACGAGATGCCCACAACCATCTATGGTTTACAGCGAGTTGTATCTGTCGTTCAGCCCTGTGGAGACTTGATGAACTGCAATAAATTGCGTAGTCATCCACAAAAAGGCATGGACGAACAGGTAAGCGCACTTTGTCTACAATGCTATTTATCGCAATAAGGAACAACGTACAGCTCAAAGAACTGCCCTGGGGCACCCCATTTTCTTGAATAAATTCATCGAATGAGGTGTTGTTTAACCTTACCCGAAAGTTTCTATCTGACATAAAATTAGTTATAAAAATAGGAAGGTTCCCCCGGAACCCCAAATTAAAAAGGTTTTTTAAGATGCCGTAACGCCATGTGGTATCGTACACCTTCTCCAAATCAAAGAAAATCGCCAAAAGATGCTGTATATGGAGAAAGGCGTCACGAACAGCAGTCTCAAGACGGACGAGATGATCCACCGTGGATCGGTTACGGCGAAAACTACATTGAATATTGGATAGCAGATTGCGGGATTCTAAACACCATATAAGTCGTTTATTTATAATTTTTTCTAATATTTTGCATAAACAGCTAGTTAAGGCTATCGGTCTATAACTAGTTGGTTCTAATTTATCCTTGCCACTTTTATATATTGGGATAACGGTTGCTTGCCTCCACGGTGTTGGGAATTGACGAGATTCCCAAACACAATTGTAGAGGTCTAACAGGAACGCCCGTCCAGCAGGGGACAATTGGCGCAACATTTCGTAATGGATATCATCCGGGCCAGAAGTTGTGTTGCCCGCCTGGGACAGGGCAAAGGTAAGTTCCTCTTTAGAAAATGGGGAGTTATAATCCTCCCCCCGACTTTAGCCAAAATCAATAGTAAGGCGCTCGATGCTGCGCTTATTCACCGCGAACTCGTTAGAGTAGCTCGCAGTGCTAGAAATAGCGGCGAACATCGAGCCCAATATATTGACAAACTCCACAGGGGAGGAGACAATCGAACCGTTAGACATGAGGGCAGAAATACTATTTAATGAATTTTTGCTACTACTTAATTTACGAATATTGTACCAAACTTTAATTGTGGGAGTGGTAATTGTAAGGGTTGAAATAAACTGTCTCCAAGACTCTCTTATGCTTTCTCGAATAACACGGCGAGCTCGAGCGCGTAGAGTTCGGAATGACTCCAGATTCTCTTTAGTGGGGCGTCGATGGAAGAAACGTAGGGCCCTTCGACGGTCAGAAATAGCCAGACGACATTTCTCGTTCCACCAAGGAAAAGGATAGTCGCGCGGATTTGGCGAGTATTTAGGGATGGAAGCCCTCGCCGCCACGATGACCGTCGAAGTAAAATGCCCAGTCTTAAGAACGACGTCAGGAAGTCGGGATTCACTAAATACGGCGAGCTCGCGGAATCTATCCCAGTCAGCACGTTTTAGCACCCATTGGTGTATTCGCGCCGTACTGGGAGGATCTTTAAGAGGTGAAAGCAGAATTGGATAATGATCACTGCCACATAGGTCCGAGTGGACCTCCCAAAGGAAGTGAGCAGCGATCCCGGGACTACATAAAGTTAGGTCGATGGCAGAGGATACACCATTAAAGGTACAGAAGTGTGTCTGGGTCCCGGTGTTCATTAACACCAGTTTTCCCGAGACAAGAATCTCCTATACCATCCTCCCAAGGGCGTCTGTAAAATTAGACCCCCACACCAGGTTATGCGCGTTAAAGTCCCCCAAGATGAAATAGGGGGCGGAAGTTGTATAAAGAGGGCCTCTAGTGTCCTCTTAGGAACACGATCACCCGGTGGGAGGTAGATGCAGCATATTGTTACTTCCAAAGGGAGGGAGACTCTGACAGCAATCACTTGTAGATCAAAAACAATATTAATATTCTTATGATATATAGTGCTTCGTACGAATATAGCCACACTTCCGCTAGCCCGATCAAAGAAAGGCTTGTCGGTACGATACACATCGTACCCACGAATCATCAGGTTGTCATTTTGGCGGAAGTGGATCTCCTGCAAACACAAGATGGAAGGATGCAGGAAAGAAATTTGTTGTTTAATTTCCTCTATACGAGCATAGAAACCCCTACAATTCCATTGTAGTAGCAACATACTTTATTAGTATGACATTTAGATATCGTCGCAATCCATTTCACTATCCTTTAAGAATAAAAATTTGTTAAGGTCCTTTTTAGGTCCTCTTGCCTTTCCCAGTCTCTCCTGGACCTCCCGCTTCAGAAGAGGCTTTGGTTTATTTTGGAGAGACTGGGTAGTCGGATCGTTGCACGAAGGCTTTGTTAAGGCCTTCGACGATTATTTTAAATTATTTTTTTAGGCGGTCTCTCGCTGGTCCTTCTTCAAGGCACCAGTGGGACTCGCCTTTACGGCCTCAACTGTTTGGGCACTCATCCCGGCCTCTGGAGGGCCAGAGGCGAGAGTGAGCGACCCAACAGTGGCCGCATGTAATTTATTTCCCCTAGGAGGGCTCATTGGTGCTCCACGAGGAGGGCTCGGGTGTGTTTCCCGAGGAGGGCTCGGGGGTGTTTCCCGAGGGCTTCTCGGTGGGACGAATTAGGTGGCAATTTTGCCCCCAGTGAGAATTTCGGCGACACCTTAGGTGGCCCGTTTTCAATACGGATGTCTCGGCCGAGACCAATGGCACAGGTCGCGATGACGTCTTAGCAATATTAACTGCGCAATGGCAGTTGGGACAGTTAACGTTTTGACTGACAATCTGACTCTATGATGTTTGCAATACCGGAGCCTGACTAGATGCGTATTCCTTGCGTGCCTGGGCATATGAGATCTTTTTTCGGATTGAATCTCCAGGACTTTTTTTTTCCACCTTCCATTTCGGACAGGCCCGAGACCAGGCAGAATGTGGACCCTTGCAGTTTATGCAGAACTTCGGAGACTCACATGGTGTTTCGTGAGCCTCCTGTCCACAGTCCGCACAGGTCGGCTTGCCACGGCATCGCAGCTTCGTATGCCCAAACTCCTGAAATTGAAAAGAGCGCCGAGGGTTAGGGACATACGGCCAGACCCTGAGCTCGTGGAAACCTGCTCGAACCTCCTTTGGAATGTTAGGTGTCGCAAAAGTGAGGACATACGTGTCGGTTTTTTTTACCTTGTCCGTTCTTTTTGGTGACAATGCGGTACACTTCGGTGACGTGCTGAGGGGAAAGCTCATCACAGATATCCTCAATGCTCACGCAGTCGAGGTCATAGCAAGTGACCACTCCCTTGCAAACATTGAGGAACCTGTGCGGTTCCACTTTCACCGGTATAAGAGACGTATTGCTCAACGGTATTTCTGAGATTGCCATTACTCTTGAGGACTGAATGTCAGTTGTTGTCTGTATCATTATCGTGCCATCACGCAGTTTTCTGATTGATACGTCAGACTGTGCTACACCATTTATCACTCTTTCGAGGATAAATGGGCTTACTCGCTTAAGGCTTTCGTTTTCCTCTGCTCGAGACATTACCAGGAAGCAAGGCTGGGGCCTCACCACTTCCTGTATCTTTTCCATTGATGGGCTAGACGGCCTTACCCATTTCCGCCTCTTATCTATATAACGGCCTTGTGAAGGGCCGGGCAATGAGTTGCCAGCAGGGTTTGGCAGTACGGTGCCAGCGGCAACAATATCATCGGCCATGCCGTAATTAGGGACAACCTATACAGTACTCGGATCGCAGACCCAGGGTGATCCAAGTTGGTACTACCACATATGGCCCTGTTAACTGTCTCGACGAGAGGCCCTATACGACGCTAGACATGACAACCTTCGCATAGAGCATCGCCGAGAGAGAGGTCATCGCAGCAAGTGGGTGAAGTAAAGTGCCAATTTTACGTCTGGGCCCTCATGAACGCAACCGATCTTTTCCCAAAGTAGGATACCCGGTTATTGTCATCCCTAAGGCCCTTCTACTAAGGTATTGCAACCGGCGCACTTTCATTCAGGACCTCAAAGCAGTGGTATCCTATAATAAACAGAGAAGAGCCGGGTTAGTTGCCAATGTCGTCAACGGAAAGGCGAAAGGCCTCTGTGCAGGATGAACGGTGGGGGAAAGGAAGAAAAAGGTAAGGGTAGATAAAGCGAAGGGGGAAGAGTGAAACAAAGGGGGAAAGTGAAGGAAGAAGAAAATTATGTGAAAGGAAAGATATAGGATAGGTTTGTCCCACACGAGGTACGTCCTGCACAGAAGCCTCCCCTTTTAGTCGCTTCTTACGACAAGCAGGGGTTACTGCGGGACTATTCTAAACCCCGTCCCGCAAGGGGATATAGAAAATTTAAATGTTTCAATTATATTAGGGTCAGATTGGTTAGCAAGATTTGAAATTGATATAAATTATCAAAATAAACAGGTGTCAATCAATAAACAACCTTTTAATTTGAAAGTGCCATTTTGCGAAAAAGTTTGTTCAAATATTCTAAGAAAAGAAGTAAAAGGAATAACGATCGAGCGATCAATTTCAACAAAACAGTATAAAAAGGTCACAACAATTATCAGTCAATAGTTTACAAATACCTTGGACAGATATAGAAGAAATAATTTGTAAACTGTCAGCCATCAGTGCAGAGCAAAAGCAAAAATTATTAGACGTAATGTGGCAAGATAAAGAAATCTTTTCAGAAAAAACAGGATTAATTAACTTATACAAATGTAAATTGCAAGTATCAGATCATTCTCCTTTCAATAGCAAATCATATCCTGTACCCTTTAGCCAGAGATCAGCTGTAAAGGAGACCATTAATCACATGTTGGAATGGGATATAATTGAGCGGTGTAGTTCTGACATAATAAACCCATTAGTGGTTGTTTAGAAAAAAGATGGGGGTAGGGGGCGTGAGATTATGTTTAGATGCCCGTAAAGTAGATCAAATTTTAATTAATGATAATGAATCACCAGCACAAGCGAATGAATTAATTCAGAAATTTGAAGGCTGTAATTTTTGACTTCATTGGATTTTGTTAGCTCCTATTGTCAGATTGAGTTAGAACAAAATTCTATAAAATATTGTAATGTAATTGATTTGCCCCTGAAAAGTATGTGAAAGCATTGACAAGAATATCGTCCTAATTTTATAAACATATCTTATTTCATTTAAATTATATAGTATATTAAATGGCGCTTAAAGCACTTCTTCTTCTAAGAAGGCAAAAGCCACTGAACAGTGACGTCACGCACGTGACACCAGTCAAGTCATTTTGACCATATAATATTTCAAATAATAACTTCCTCTTCTCGAAGGTTCGAGGAGAGATTTTAAATGTAACTTGAGTCATTTTCCGGCTCTCGAAGCTTCTAGTAAGACCGAGATGTTTTTGTCTTGTATTTTGTTTTTCTAAACTAAACCTTCTCGAAGCTTCCATGAGCAAGAGATATATACAAAGAATGGTGCAACGTAAAGGCAGTTGGTGTCCAGAACTGACAGAATTCACTTGGGGTCCAGCAACACCTGTCCGCGCTCATACAATAGGCCGCGTATATATTTCAACGACATGATCTATTTTCTCATTAAATAAACAGATTTAGAAATAAAAAACATGTCAAAATAATAAATGTTTATTAATTATAATTCTTCAATTGGCGTCCATCGCGGCAGTAAAATATCAGAACAACATAATTGGCGCACAACGAAGAGACCCGTAATTCCAGAACGTTTCAATTGGCTTCCCAACTTAGGGGCAGGAGATACCTCCCCGAGATACAGCACGAGATACCTCCCCGAGATACAGCACGAAAAACCTCCCCGAGGTAATTAGAGGTGAATCACCAACAATAGCAGCAGAGCAACGCCGAGGACCGATGGAGGCAGCACGAGATACCTCCCCGAGATAAGCAGCAGAGGACAACGCCGAAGACCGAGATAAGATAAAGCAGGAAGCAGCGCCGAGAACCGAGATAAGCAGCAGAGGACAACGCCGAAGACCGAGATAAGATAAAGCAGGAAGCAGCGTCGAGGACCGAGATAAGCAGGAAGCAGCGCCGAGAACCGAGATAAGCAGGAAGCAGCGTACCATCAACTATCACCAAAGAGAAGACTGAGGGTGGAGACGAGTATAAAGAAGAGATCACAGATAAGTCATCAACAGAAACTTAAATTAATTAGTGAATAATTATTTTATGTCATTTGTGCATTTTGGGGGTGGAACAGTATTTTTTTTTTTATGATTTAAAGTAAGGGAACAATAATTAAAAAATGGCAGATTCAAATGATAATAGTGACGCTAGTAGCTATTCTGAAGAGGTAGCTGAAAATAGACCTAGGAATCAGTTAGGTCTAGAACAATCAGATGAGGAAATAAGAGAAAGTGAACAGGACAATGAAGAGTCATTTGCAGAGGGAGAGAGAGGAGATAGGACAGAAAAAGAAAGAAATGTTATAGTAGATGAGGAAGAAAGAGAAAAGAATAGGGAACAAAAAATGGAGCAACCTGTAGTAGATTTAAATCAAATTATGAAAATGTTACAGCAATTGGTAGCGAGTAGGGAGGAAACTAATCAGAAAATAGATAAAAGTAGCCAGGAAACTAAACATGAAATAATAGAAGCAACTAATCAGAAAATAGAAAAAAGTAGCCAAGAAACTAATCAGAAAATAGATAAAAGTAGACACGAAATTAATCAAATAATATATGCAAATACCCAGGCAATTAATCAGAAAATAGATACAAATCAGACTAAACTTGAACAAATCAATAAAGAACTCAGTGCTAAAATAGAGTTAAGTAAGGAGGTTTGTGATCAGAGATTTGGTTATGTAGAGCAAAAAATAGATCAATTAGAGACGGTTCATCAAAACTTAGCAGTACAGTTAAATGAGGTAGACACAAAAGTGATCGAACAGGAAAAAGTAAAACAGATTTTGATTGAAAAGCATGAAAACTTAAGGAAAGGACAGTTCAAGTTAATGGAACAGATTTCAGCTAATAAAAATAAAATAGAAACAATAGAACAAGAATCAGTTAAAGGGTTAAAGGAGGTAGAAATTAAAGTTGGGAATCTGGACCTTCAGGTAGAACACAATGAAAAGGAAATAAATGAGGTAAAATCAGTACTTGATTCTCAGCAAAACACGAATAAAATTTTAATTAAAGAACAGATAGATGGGATCGTAAATAAGGCAGTATAAAAACTAGATAAAAAAACTAACCAATTTTGTGGTTGAAAATCAAACAAATCTAGGGGAATCTAGTAACTTACACAATACTACCAACCTATTTGCTAAGGGACTAAGAGAAACGTCACTAGCACTGATTCCAAAATTTAAAGGAAAGAGAGGAAATATCTCAGCAGTACAATACATAAATAAAGTGGAAAGAGTATTTAAAGGAGAAAGAATAAACGAAAAAGTCAAAATAGAGATATTTTTATCAGGCCTAGAAGATGAGGCAAAATCCTGGACAGATAGTATAGAGAGTGAATGGGAGACATACGAGCAGGCTAGGGAAATATTTTTGGAAAAATATTGGTCTCAAAATATGCAGAATGATTTTCTACAATTAATTTTTAATGGAAAATAAACGACATGGATGGTACAATGAGTGAATATTTCAATACATTTGTGACACAAGCGAAATATTTGCGATACCCAGTAGTAGAGGATAGATTGATAGGTCTTCTAATGAATCATTTTCCAACTCCAGTACAAGACGTTCTCATTAGCATAAATAAACAGAACATCAAAGAAGTAGAGAGAGTATTAACGGCATTTGACGATAGATATCAAAGAAACAAAGAAATCAATGATCAGACAAACAAATATAATATTGATAGGCATAGGCAATCAACAAACCCTCAAATCAAAGAAATTAATAATGGACAAGATAGGCAGAGATATCAAAATAAGTATCCAATACCAGAGCAAAATAGAAAATATCCACATCCTAGAATAGAATATCGACAGGATAGGAACAAAGGACCTTCGAGGCAAATAAATTCGAGTGATCGACAAATTAATAGAAATTACAATGCAGGTAACCCCAGATTGACAACCAATCAAGTACATCATCCTCCAAATTTTAATTATGTACTACCATTTTCAGGGACATCAAATTTAAATGAGTACGAATCACAAAAAGTATTTGATCCAGGAGGCAATTATTATTATTATATTATTATTATTATTATTATTTGTGTTTAGAGGCCCATCGACACAATGAGGTCATTAGGGCCTTAGCATTATATAGGTACATAGTAAAATCTCCATAGGAGAGAGAGACAGGATATTCACCTGTTTATATAAAAAGGTGAAGAGACAATATAAAAATACAATATAAAAGGAATGGTTCTCAATATGAGAAAAAAAAATCATTTGAGGCACTCAATAGGAGTACTCAAATGGGCTCAAAGTACAATTGAGTGAAAAACCTGCTAAAAAAAACCACAGATGTATCACTCTAATAAAAAAACAAAACAAACATATTAAAACAATATATTAGTTAAAAAGACAAAACTAACATGTTAAAATAATCATTTTATTAAAGTTTGTTAAAATGGATAAAACGACAAAACAAACACATTAAAGTATACTAAAATGTTAAAAAGGTCTCAATATGAGATAAAATCCAGATGAGCCACTTTATAAAAGTGACTCAAATGGCATTAAAAAGATTCGCCTGGCGTATAAAATGGAGTAAACAAATAACTCCTTCAGCGCTGTCGCGTAATAAAAAAGGAAGGTCACCTTTAAAATCAAGGGCCAGGCGAATAGGGGCATACCTGCGACACTCCACCAAAATGTGGTGCACACTAAGGGGAGCATCGCAAAGTTCACACACTGGAGGTGGATCCCCTTTCAGTAAAAAACTATGGGTCAATGAAGTATGCCCGACGCGGAGTCTCGTCACGATGACCTCCTCTCTTCTAGACTTTCGTATAGAAGAGGGCCATCGCGAAAACACCGTCCCTGATGGACCGCAGCTTGTTCTGAGCAGGGTCGAGACCCACTGCTCGTGCCAGGTGCGTAAGACACCACGCCGAACACAACCCTTGAAGTCTAAAAACATGACACCCAGACTCGCCTCCTTGGCAACCCGGTCAGCCAGTTCATTTCCTGAAAGACCGGCGTGACCAGGAATCCAGCAAAAGGCGAGCCGGGTGTTTAATGAATCAATTTTTAAAATTTGTTCGTGAATCATCTGCACGAGAGGATTCCACGAGTAGAGTGTGGACAATGCCAACAGAGCACTCATGGAATCTGTGCAGATGAGAACAGAACGGTGACACGTACGATATACAAAACATAGAGATTTAAAAATGGCATATAGTTCAGCCGTAAAAACACTGGATTCACCAGGTAGAGCAAATTTAAAATTGGATCCTTCCACAACAAAAGCACATCCCACGGAGGCCCCACATTTTGAGCCATCCGTATAAATGCGTTTAAACCCTCGAAAGCGGGTTGCGAGGAGCTCATTAAAGGTCCTCTCGTATAAGAAGTGTGGGGTGGTCACTTTAGGGAACTTGGCAAGATCAAAATGGCATTGAGGTAGGCGTATCTTCCAGGGAGAAACTCGACCTGGGGATGTGGGGATAGCCTTTGGCAGGACTATCCCACACGTGTCGAAAATCGATAGCATCCTGATCCCAACCGGCCTTGTACTACGCCATTTGGTTTCATACAAGACACGGTTAGGGGGATGAAACACAGGACGATAGGAAACATGCTGCGCCATACAATGAGGTTTCGATACGTAAGATGCCAAAAGATAGGACCGCCGGTAAGAAAGAGGGGGCTCACCGGCGTCGGCACAGATGCTGACGACTGGACTAGTACGAAAGGCACCAGTAGCCAGTCGAATGCCAGCACGATGGACACTATCTAGCATCTTTAACGCCGAGGGTCTAGCTGAGCCATAAACAAAGCTCCCGTAATCTAGTTTAGATCTGACCAGGGCCCTATACAAGCGCATCAGGGTTTCCCTATCAGCACCCCAGGACCGGCCGCTTACCACTTTGAGCAAATTCAATGCCTTGATACACCTCGCTTTCAGGTCTTTGATGTGGGGGATCCAGGTTAGTTTAAAATCAAATAAAAGTCCCAGGAACCTAACGCTCTCCGAGACTGGTAAAACAACATGGTTCATTAAAATATTGGGGACTTGCTGTATTCCGCGTAATCTGTGGAAGTGGACTACCGTCGTCTTGGCCGCTGAGAAGGTAAAGCCACTATGCGATGCCACATCCACAGATTGTTGACAGCTAATTGTATCTGACGTTCAGCTCTGTGGAGACTCGATGAACTGCAATAAATTGCGTAGTCATCCACAAAAAGACATGAACGGACAGGTACGCGCACATTGTCCACGATGCTATTTATCGCGATAGCGAATAACGTACAGCTTAAAATACTACCCTGAGGCACCCCATTTTCTTGAATAAAATCCTCGGATAAGGTGTTGTTTAACCTTACCCGGAAGTGTCTGACATAAAATTAGATATAAAAATAGGGAGGTTCCCCCGGAACCCCCAATTAAACAGGGTTTTTAAAATGCCGTACGCCAGGTGGTGTCGTAAGCCTTCTCCAAATCAAAGAAGACAGCCAAGAGGTGCTGTTTATGGAGGAAAGCGTCACGAGCTGCTGTCTCAAGGCGAATAAAGTGATCCACCATGGATCGGTTACGGCGAAAGCCACATTGCATATTGGATAGTAGATTGCGGGATTCTAGATACCATATAAATCTTTTATTGATCATTTTCTCTAATATTTTGCATACACAACTAGTTAAGGCTATCGGTCTATAACTAGTTGGCTCTAATTTATCCTTGCCACTTTTATATATTGGGATAACGGTTGCTTGCCTCCACAGTGTTGGGAATTGACGAGATTCCCAAACACAATTGTAGAGGTCTAAGAGGAACGCCTGTCCAGCAGGGGACAGTTGGCGCAACATTTCGTAATGGATATCATCAGGGCCAGAAGTTGTATTGCCAGCTGGGACAGGGCATAGGTAAGTTCATCTCTAGTAAAGGGGGAGTTATAATCCTCCCCCGACTTTGGCCAAAATCAATAGTAAGGCGCTCGATGCTGCGCTTATGCACCACGAACTCGTTAGAGTAGCTCGCAGTGCTAGAAATAGCGGCGAACATCGAGCCCAATACATTGGCGACCTCCATAGGGGAGGAGACAAGTGAACCGTTAGACATGAGCGAACATCGAGCCCAATACATTGGCGACCTCCATAGGGGAGGAGACAAGTGAACCGTTAGACATGAGTGCGGGTATATTATAAATGGTATTTTTGCTACTACGTACTTTACGAATGTGATCCCAAACCTTTGTTGTGGGAGTGGAAATAGTAAGGGTAGAAATAAACTGTCTCCAAGACTCTCTTCTGCTTTCTCGAATAATACGGAGAGCTCTAGCACGTAGAATCCGGAATGACTCCAGATTCTCCGAAGTAGGACGTCGATTAAAGATACGCAGGGCTCTTCGACGGTTAGAAATAGCCAACCGGCACTCCTCGTTCCACCAGGGAACAGGACGGTGGCGCGGGTTTGGCGAGGATTTAGGGATGGATGCCCTCGCCGCCGTTATGACCGTCGAAGTAAATTGCCCAGCCTTAACATCGACGTCGGGAAAATGGGGTTCGTCGAAAACGGCGAGCTCGCGGAATTTATCCCAGTTAGCACGTTTAAGAACCCATTGGGGGAACCGTGCTGTACTGGGAGGATCTTGGATTTTTGAAAGCAGAATTGGAAAGTGATCGCTGCCACATAGGTCCGAGTGAACCTCCCAAAGGAAGTGAGCAGCAATCCCGGGGCTACATAGAGCTAGGTCGATGGCAGAGGATACACCATTAAAGGTGGAGAAGTGTGTCTGTGTCCCGGTGTTCATTAACACCAGGTTTCCCGAGACAAGAATATCCTCTACCATCCTCCCGCGCGCATCTGTAAAATTAGACCCCCACACCAGGTTATGCGCGTTAAAGTCCCCCAAGATGATATAGGGGGCGGGAAGTTGTATAAAGAGGGCCTCTAGTGTCCTCTTGGAAACACGTTCACCTGGTGGGAGGTAGATGCAGCATACGGTTACCTCCATAGGAAGGGAGACTCTGACAGCGATCACTTGGAGATCAGAAACAATATTAATATTCTTATGATATATAGTACTTCGTGCGAATATAGCCACACCTCCGCTAGCCCGATCAAAGAAAGGCTTGTCGGTACGATACACATCGTACCCACGAAGCATCGGGTTGTCAGTTGGGCGGAAGTGGGTCTCCTGCAAACACAAGATGGAAGGATGCAGTGTAGAAATTATTAGTTTGATTTCCTCTGCACGAGCATAGAAACCCCTACAATTCCATTGTAGTAGCGACATAAGTTATTAGTATGAAATTTAGTTATCCTCGCAATCCATTTCACTATCCTTTAAGAATAAAAATTTGTTGAGGCCCTTTTTAGGCCCTCTTGCATTTCCCAGTCTCTCCTGTACCTCTCGCTTCAGGAGAGGCTTCGGCTTATTTTGGAGAGACTGGGCACTCGTATCCTTGTTCGAAGGCTTTAAGGCCTTCGACGCTTTTTTAATAAAAATTTTTTCGGCGGTCTCTCGCTGGTCCTTCTTCAAGGCACCAGTGGGACTCGCCTCTACGGCCTCACCTGTTTCGCCACTCATCCCGTCCTCTGGAGGCACAGAGGCGAGAGTGAGCAACTCAACAGTGGCCTTATGCAATTTTTTTCCCCGAGGAGGGCTCGGGGGAGTTCCCCGAGGTGGGCTCGGGGGTGTTCCCAGAGGGGGTCTCCTCGGGGGTACAGGTGGTGGTGGCGACTTTTGTGAGGGTTTCGCCACTTCTATTATTTTCTGCATCACCACAGATGATGACGGCTGTTTTTGTTTGTCTCGAATAGAGACGAGTGGCACAGGTCTTGTAGGAGTCTTTGCAATATTAACTGCGCAGTGGCAGTTAGGGCAATTTATATTTTGGGTGACAATTTCGCTGTAGGAACTTTGAAATACCGGAGCTTGCAGTGCAGTATACTCTTTGCGTGCCTGGGCATAAGGGATCTTCATTTCTGTTTGGATCTCCAGGACTTTTTTCTCTACTTTCCAATTCGGACAGGACCGAGACCAGGCAGAATGAGGACCCTTGCAATTAATGCAGAATTTAAGAGACTCGCATGGTTGTTCGTGAGCCTCCTGTCCACAATCTGCACAGGTTGGCTTACCACGGCATCGCAGCTTCGTATGCCCAAACTCCTGGCACTGAAAACAGCGCCGAGGGTTGGGGACATACGGCCGGACCCTGAGCACGTGGAAGCCAGCTCGGACCTTCTTTGGTAAGGAAGGAGTGGCAAATGTTAGAATATAACTGTCAGTGTTCTTCACTACATCGTTCCTTTTGATGGTGATCCTATATACTTCGGTGACATGTTGAGGGGAAAGCTCCTCACAAATGTCCTCAATGCTTACGCAGTCGAGGTCATAGCAAGTGACCACTCCCTTGCAAACATTGAGGAACCTGTGCGGTTCCACCTTCACCTTTAAATGATTCGAGGGGCTCAACGGTATTGTAGTTATTGCCATTATTTTCTTTGTCTGAAGGTCGTTTTCCGTCTGGATCATAATCGTGCCATCGCGCAGTTTTCTAATTGAAACTCCAGACTCGGCAGCTCCACTTATCACTCTTTCGAGGACAAATGGGCTGACACGCTTGAGGTTTTCATTTTCATCCATTCGAGACATAACCAGGAAGCGGGGCTGGGGCCTCACCACTTCCTGGAATTTTTCAATTAAAGGGCTGGACGGCCTTACCCGTTTCCGCCTCTTATCTATATTACGACCCTGCGACGGGCCGGGCAGTGAGTTGCCAGCAGTGTTTGGCAGTACAGTGCCAGCGGCGACAATGTTGTCGGCCATGCCATTATTGGGGACAGCCTACACAATACTCGGATCGTAGACCCAGGGTGACCCAAGTTGGTACTACCACATATGGCCCTGTTAACTGTCCCGACGAGAGGCTCTATACGACGCTAGACATGACAACCTTCGCATAGAGCATCGCCGAGACAGAGGTCGTCGCAGCAAGTGGGTGTAGGAAAGTGCCAATTTTACGTCCGGGCCCTCATGAACGCAACCGATCTTTTCCCAAAGTAGGGTACCCAGTTATTGTCATCCCTAAGGCCCTTCTACTAAGGTATTGCAACCGGCGCACTTTCATTTAGGAGCTCAAGGCAGTGGTATCCAGTAATAAACAGAGAAGAGCCGGGTTAGTTGCCAAGGTCGTCAACGGAAAGGCCAAAGGCTTCTGTGCAGGATGAACGGTGGGGGAAAGGAAGAAAGAGGTAAGGTTAGGTAAAGAGAAGGGGGAAGGGTGAAAAAAAAGGGGGAAAGTGAAGGAAGAAGAAAATAATGTGAAAGGAAAGATATAGGATAGGTTTGTCCCACACGAGGTACGTCCTGCACAGAAGCCTCCCCTTTTAGTCGCTTCTTACGACAAGCAGGGGTTACTGCGGGACTATTCTAAACCCCGTCCCGCAGGGGGGAGGAGGCAATTAAATAAACTTTAAATTTCGGATTATATAAATGTAAAAAATCAGTATAGTTTAACTAAAGATTTACATTTTAAATAAGTAAAATATGGGTAACTATAATTATTTAGCCATAGTAAGAAAATTTTAAAATAGAGATGTAAGTAAACAGTAACACCAATTCTATAACACATAAACTGCGTGTTATTTTGAAGTGAGTAAGGAGGGTGACACACCTCAAAATGAAATTGTAAACATGCCAGTAAAGACAGCAACTACAAAAATGAGACTAATCTTTTTGTTTCTGAAAAGGAAGTTAATCCTTCTTTTGTAAAATTGAAAGGGTTGTAAAACATTCTAAACATTCATTGTCATTCCTACGTCGCACTTAATACAGGTGGTCGGTCATTTATTGTCATTCCTACATCGCAAAGCTAAGACGACACACACAGACAAGGGTAACTGTAATTATTTAAACGTAGTAAGATGTTAAAAGCATAAATTTTACACATAAATAGAAATTTAGAAGAAACCATTATTGACCATAATTACGGAGAAATGACCCTAATCTTTTCTCTTTTTTTTTGAAAAAGGTAAAAGGTTTTTATTGTTAAAATGTACGCCTTAAAACAAGTTGTCGAAATCTTTTGTTATTTTTCTACCTCCAAAACAAGATAAAGATAAACATATATTGTTCAAAAGAAGAGAGGAAGTAGTACAATGACAGTTACTTGAAGAGAAAATAATATTTCTTTGACTTAGAGTCAAACCCGGTACATTAAGTATAAAATCTATGAGTATAAAAATATAAATTCTTATCAATTTAGATTAATAACATTTGGACTTAGCATAATTTTAGAAAGTTGTATAAATCAAAATAGGAGAACAGATAAGGAGGGGGCATGGACCCTTAGAAGCATGCAAGGGATAACATCGGATAGAAGGTGAGGTGAGGGCTTGGATAAGTTTGTCAGCTGGAGGGGGCATGGACCCTTAGAAGCATGCAAGGGAGAACATCGTATAGAAGGTTAGGTAAGGGCATGGATTAGTTTGTCAGCTGGAGGGGGCATGAACCCTTTGAAGCATGCAAGGGATAACATCGGATAGAAGGTTAGGTGAGGGCTTGGATAAGTTTGTCAGCTGGAGGTGCGTGAAAGACTGTAAACACGCGAGGAGAGATTAGGGTGCAAGTAGATTCTAAGAGTAGGTAATATTTTTTTGTTAGTGATAAGCTATTGTTTAAGTAATAATTAGAGATAAAAATATAAATTTTAATTTTAACAAGAAGTTATATAATTTTAGTTTATGAGAAAATTAGGAAGTTTGATTAATTAATAGACGATCTTGGAAATCTGAATAAATATATTATTTCATCAATGATGCATTTTTTTTTATAATCAAGATAAGGATTTTAATATTTATGTGGGGGTTATTTAATTCAATTAATTACATTGCAATAAATTCAACGATTTTTATTCAGATATTAAAGAAATCACAGAGTAGGCTGATAAGCTGAAGAGAATGATCTAAGATATCTAGAGAAATTAATTTAGATATGCACTTGAGTGCTTATTACAGTATGTTATGGTGAGTGGAAATAAGAGGCCAGTAGTGTCTTATTTAGAAGCATTTTTTTTTTCAGATAGTGAAGTTGAGGGCTTTTGGTTTGAGGTGTATTAGTTAAGGAGATAAGGTTCATTGAGGTTAAGGAAGGGAGTTAAGTTTTTTTTTATCAGATATGGTCTTAGCTATGGGCAAGCCATGATCAAGATTAATTAATCGTCGTTATGAGTTTAAGGATGTCCCGAGGGCATCTAGCAGCGTTGAGGTGATTAGGTTTATTGAGTGAGGAAGTTGAGGTTTATTGAGTAAGGTGTATTAAGCCATGGACTTAGATATAGTAAGCCATGATGAATAATTTAATTTTTATAAGTGGTGAGTCAAAGGGATCACCAAATTTCAGGTAGCAGGTATTCACAAACATAGAGCTAGCACAACGCAGCAAAAAGTCAGTTCTAATAAATGAGGCAGAGGCCTAAGCTTTCCACTAAATAATATGTGATAAATGTCCAATGGTTAATTCTGGATTAAAGTTTAAAGATATTGAGGAGATTATGAAGAAGTTTAAAAGAGTATTCTGTGATTACGTGATGTAATAATGATGTATTAACAAGAATAATGAGAGATAATTAGGGTATTGTACCTAATTAGGCTATTATAAAAGATTTTATTATAATGTCATTTTTTAAATGCCTAAGGCAAATAGGCAACATTCACAAGGTTGTAATCAAGAGAAATATGCAGTTAAAGATTTTTTCACTAATGAGAAATTAATTATTCAATTAAGAAGGGGAAAAATAATTTTCAATATTTTATAATAGTGTGATATATAATTTCATACTGATTTATAACGTGCTTTATGATTCCAAGATTATCGTCTATATATTTCAAGTATTTTAAATTTGTTATGAGATTAGGTATCCTCATGAATAAATAAAGATGTTGGTAAGGTGATTCAGATGTTCTGTTATTATCCTTTCTCTGTCCGAAACAATGTAATTATATTATCTTTTAAGTGATTGAGTTTATTTTGTAAATTCTTTTTTGTGTCTTTAAGCGAAGTATTCAGTAAATGTATTCTAAGTAATGGCTCATATAGCAAATTTGGCCGTCAGGTTTTTAAGAGTATGTGTAGCATTAAGAGTGTTTGTTAAATATGTCAATAAAATAATAATAGTAAAAGTGGATCCGTGAAAGATCATCATAATAATACTAATAATTAAAAGTGGATCCGTGAAGGATCATTGAAATGAATAAAAAGTGCAACGAAGTGTTTAAACCGATAAATGATTAAAAGACACTTTGATTAGTGACAATTAAATTCCATTTTTTATTAAAAAGCTTAATGTATTTTAATCAATCTTAAGGACGTTATAGCAACGAATTTTGTTTTTTTTAAATAAAAAATAAAAAACTTTGATTAGTAATAATTAAATTCAAATCTTTATATTAAATCCAAATTTTTATATAATAAACTGATTATTTTATTTCAATTAATTGTTATTATACTTAACAATTTTATATCTTGATATTTGATTTATCTAATTTCAACTTTTAATTAAAATTTTATATTTTAATATTTGATTTATATAACTTCAATATATATATATACTTCATGTAAACTTACAGTCGGAGAACACCACTTCAAATATTATTATCATTCAAGAACAACATTATACAGAGTGTTCCAAATTATTGGAATTTATCCAATTTGTGAAATTTTATACAGGATGTTCCAAAATATTGTTATTTGTGAAACTTTATACAGGGTGTGCGAAAAATGATCATGTCGTCTTTTCTCGTCTTTTATTTTTTTTTAGCAAAGCGTATCAAAAAGTATACGACAAAGTCTCTACTTTCAGATACACTTTGGGGGGTATTGTAATGTAATTGATTTGCCCCTGAAAAGTATGTGAAAGCATTGACAAGAATATCGTCCTAATTTTATAAACATATCTTATTTCATTTAAATTATATATATATTAAATGGCGTTTAAAGCACTTCTTCTTCTAAGAAGGCAAAAGCCACTGAACAGTGACGTCACGCACGTGACACCAGTCAAGTCATTTTGACCATATAATATTTAAAATAATAACTTCCTTTTCTCGAAGGTTCGAAGAGAGATTTTAAATGTAACTTGAGTCATTTTCCGGCTCTCGAAGCTTCTAGTAAGACCGAGATGTTTTTGTCTTGTATTTTGTTTTTCTAAACTAAGCCTTCTCGAAGCTTCCATGAGCAAGGGATATATACAAAGAATGGAGCAACGTAAAGGCAGTTGGTGTCCAGAACTGACAGAATTCACTTGGGGTCCAGCAACACCTGTCCGCGCTCATACAATAGGCCGCGTATATATTTCAACGACATGATCTATTTTCTCATTAAATAAACAGATTTAGAAATAAAAAACATGTCAAAATAATAAATGTTTATTAATTATAATTCTTCAATTGGCGTTCATCGCGGCAGTAAAATATCAGAACAACATAATTGGCGCACAACGAAGAGACCCGTAATTCCAGAACGTTTCAATATACCTCTTATATACAATGGGAGAACATTTTGTTTAATAAGGATGCCTTCCGGACTTACAGTATCAACCAGTAAATTCATTAGAGGCTTAGAAAAGGTAATAGGCCCTGAGTTGCTTAGTTTTGTAACTCTGTACGTCGATGACATAGTGATAGCATCGAAAACATTTGAGCAACATGTAAAACAGCTAGAATTGGTATTAAGTAAACTTAAAACAGGAGGAATGACAGTTAATTTCAAAAAATCTGCTTTTCTTTGTAAACAATTAAATATTTTAGGTCACATAATATCCCCATAGGGAATTCCAGCAGATGAAAATAAAACTAGGTCAATTAGGGAATTTCCTACACCGAAGAATAAAAAACAACTACAAGCTTTTCTGGGTCTTATAAATTATTACAGGAAATTTGTTAAATACCATTCAGACCTTGTGATACCATTGTTAAATTTAACAAAAATGAATCAGGAATGGAACTGGGGCAGTTCAGAAAATGCAGCGATGGACAACATTAAACAACAATTTGTAAGTACAGTAACCTTAAAACACCCTGACCTTGAACAACCCATGAACATATGTTGTGACGCATCTGGATTGGCGATAGGCGCTGAGCTGTTTCAATTTGATAAAGAAGGAAACCGTAGGCCCATAGCATATGCTAGCAGAGTACTTCATGGTCCTGAAGTTAATTATACAATTACAGAGAAAGAACTATTAGCTATAGTATATGGATGTCAACAATTTAGAATTTATATTTATGGAAAACCAACCACTCTATACACGGATCATAAGGCATTATTTTTTATTAATAAATGTAAATTACTTCATGGTCGCTTAACTAGATGGATCCTACTATAACAAGAATATATTTTAACAATAAAATATATAGCAGGAAAAGAACAAGTAGTAGCAGACACTTTGTCACGTTATCCACCTGAAAGCACAGTAGTAGGTACAGTTGATAGGGAATTTAGAGTTTTAATACATAAAAGAAAATCTATTAGTGAAATAGACAAGAAAATAAAAAAAGGAATTACCGATATGTCAAAAAGAGGATCCAAAACTTAAAAAGGTATTTGCAGAACTAGAAAAGTCAGAACCTAGACTATAAATCGCCAATAACTATCAAATTTATAATAATTTACTTTTCAAGAAAACCTCCATAGATAAAATTTGGACTATTTGTATTCCCACAGAATTAGTAATAACTATAATAGAAAATGGCCATAAACAGTACGCTCATGTAGGGGTAAAGAAATGTTACAATATTTTAAAAGAATCATGTAATTTTCCCAGAATGAACAGAACCATAGCAAAGGTATAACGTGACGGTATAGCAATTTAACATTTATTCATTATTAATACTGGTACATTTTTATGCATATGTTGGTAGTTCTTTTTATAGTATTTTCTTGCCTGATATGTATTTAGTTTTTTGTTAGTTCATATTAATATCTCGTTTAATAAACTATTTTTAAATCAGGTAATGTTTCATACTTTATAGAGTAAACGTTAAAAAAAACCCGTGGTGGCACGTTTTCAGGTTATGGGCCCAGAGTCCTTTTAAATTAATAAACATTTATTATTGTCTGTGTGCATCGAGAATTAACATTAACATTAACCTCTAGATGATTTAGGCCCAATTTTACAATGTCATGTTATTCTATTAGTTAGGGCTTAACATGAGGTTAAGCGATAACGACCACTACTTTTGATTTTACAATGTTTGTTTAGCGCTAATGTTCACGTAAATGTGCTCGTAAAGTTAACGCGAGGTCTACCTTCCGATTAGCAAACATAACGTCCACATTAAAAACGTTAAACACTCCACCATATTGTTTTCAAGGCGATTGTTGTTATTATTAAAGTGAGGTTACTTTTATTTAAGAAATGGATTATTTATTGTATGATGATGACGACTTTGAAGATGAGTTACGCGTTCTATCGAACTCAAGACTTAGAAGAACAACGAGATGATAATGAAACGAAAGAATTTCCTGGAATTTTATGACGAGGAATATTTTTTTAAACGTTTATGTCCAAACAAAAATAAAATTTTAGAAATTCTTGAAGGGAGTTAACACCAATAGAATTGTTTATTTTCAATGGTTTGTTTG
>JBCFYV010001093.1:0-62912 GCA_039000515.1 Timema cristinae | reverse complement strand
TTTTATAAAATTAAGTGGAGTTTAAAATATTTTTAAATTTTTTAAACCCCCTTTTGAATTTAAAATTTAATCAAATGTCTAAACCTGGGGATTTTTAAAAACGATATTTTTTTTTTCATTTTTTAATTTCATTGTTGCCCCTAAAAAAAATAAAAAAAAAAAGAAAATGTTTTTTACAAAATTTTATTGATTTTTAAATTAAATTCCAAGTAAAAAACGGTACAAAATTTTTATAAAATTGCTACCCCCCTTTTTTTATAAACAAAAAATTTTTAATTTTTTTTAAATTTTTTAGTGTGGTTTTTTTTCATGTATTTTCCTAGCCCCCTTTTTGGGTAACAAATTTTTTTTTTATGTTTTTTTTTTTTTTTTTTTTTTAAATAAAATTTTTTTGTGTATGCCTTTCAATTTTAAAAAATATTTTTTTTTTTTGGAAACTAACAATTTTTTTTTTTTTACAAAATTTTTTTTTTGTTGATGATTGGAAAGGACTTTTTTTTTTAAAAATTTTTTTGTTGTAGGTTTTTTTTTTTTTACTTTTTGGGTGATTTTTATGATACTAAAATTTTTTTTTTTTCCCCAAAAATTTTTTAAAATTAAAGGGTTTTTTTTAATTAAATTTCAAAAAAAAAAAAAAAATTTTTTTTTTTAATTTTTTTAAAACCAAAAAAAATTTCTTTTGAAAAGGGGGAAAAAAAACCCCTTTTTTTAAAAAAAAAAATTTTTTAATTTTTTTTTTTTCCCAAAAAAAAACCTTTTAAAAAAATTTAAAAATTTTTTTTGCCCCCAAAATTTTTTTTTTAAATAATAACCCCCAAAATAAAAAAAACCCTTTTTTTAAAATTTTTTAATTTTTTTTTTTTTTAAAATGTTTTTTTTAATCTTTTTTTTTTTTTTAACTTAAAAAAAAAAACCCAAAAAATTTTTTTGTAGTTTTTGTAAAAAATTTTTTTTTTTATTAATTTTTTATGAGATAAAAATTTTTTAAAAAATTGCTCCCTAAAAATGAAAAAATTTTCCAACCCCCACCCCCCCCAAAATTTTTTAAAAAAAATACTATTTTTTTTTTTATAAAAACCATAAAATTTTTCCCAAAAAAACTTTTAGAACCCCCCCTTAAAATAAAAATTTTTATATTGCCCTCCAAAAATTTAAAAAATTTTTTTTTTCCCAACCCTTTCCCCCCCCCCCAAACCCCCTTTTTTGGGTTTTTAATTCCCCTTTCCCCTTTTTTCCTTTAAAAATGCTTACCAAAATTTTTTTTTTCCCACATACAACTTTGTATAAATTTTTTTTTTTTTTAATAAATTTTTTTGGGGGGTTTTTTTTTAAAACTTAATAAAAAAGTTTTAAAAAATTTTTTTTTTTGGTATAAAAAAAAAATTTTTTTAATTTTTTTAAAATTAAAACAAAAAAATTTTGAAAATTTTTTTAAAAACTAAATTTTTTTTTTTTTAATAATAAAAAAATTTTAAATTAATTTTAAAAATTTTGTTTGTAACAAAACCTTAAAATTTTTTTTTTTAAACAAAAAAATAAAAAAAACCCAAAAACAAAAAGGGAAAAAATTTTTTGTTCATAGAAAAAAAAATTTCTAACGGTGTTGTGTATGAATCGTGAACCGAATCCTTTTCCCAAAACATTGCCCCTTTTTTTTAATGGGGGGGATACAAAGTGTTTAAATAAAAAGTGTGCCCCCAAAATCCCTTTTTTTTTTTTTTTGGGGCCCCCCTTTGGGAAAAAAAACACTGACTGTAACCTAAAAAAAGTTTTTTACCCCCTTTTTTTATAGAAAAAAAATTTTTTTTGGAAAAAAAAAAAAATGTTATTTTTAATAATAAAAAACCAAAATTAAAATTTTTTGCTTTTTGTTTTTTTTAAGCAAAAAAAGAAAAATTTTTTTACTACCCCCAAAATGTTTTTAAAAATTTCCTTTTTTAAAAATTAAAAAAACATGCCCCGTTTTTTGTAAAAATAAAAGTAGATTTAATGTTTGGCCCCCCAAAAATGAAAAACTTTTAAAATTTTTTTTTTTAAAACAATTAAAAATTTTTTTTTTTTTTAATTTTTAAAAAAAAAATGGGGAAAAAAATTTATTTTTAGATTTTTTAAAAAAATTTAAAAACATAAAAAAATTTTTTAAAAAAAAATAAATAAAAGGGCCCAAAAACATAAAAAATAAAAAAGGGAAAAAAAAAGCTTTTAAAACTCACAGGGATACACAATAGTTCACTAAATTTTTTTCTGGGAAAAATTTTTTTTGGGTTTTTAAAAAATTTTTTGTAAATTTTGGGTTTGTTTTTTTTTTTCCCATCCCTCATCCTTAAAATTTTATTTTAAAATTTGAAAAAAAAAATTTTTTTTAAAAAAAATAATATTTCAAATCCCCTTTTTTTTTTAAAATTTTGGGAAAAATTTATTCAAAAAACCAAAAAAAGGTGGAAAATTTTTATTTTAAAAAAACAACTATCTTAAAATTTAAAACAAAAAAATTTTAAAAAAATTTTTTTTTTAAAGGGGGGGCCAAAATGAATATAAACATTATTTTTTTTTTTTCCCCAAAAAAAACCTTTAAAATTTTTGAAAAAAAAGGAAATTTTTTTCCCAAAAAACCCAAAAGAAAAAAAAAAAAAAAAAATTTTTTTTTCATAAAAATGTTTTTTTTTAAACGCAAAAAAATTTTTTTTTTAAATGATAGTCCCAATGCTTTTTTTAAAAAATTTTTTAAATTTTTTTTTTTTACTTTTTTTGTATAAGACCTAACTTTTTTTTTTTTAAATTAAATTTTTAGAAAAAACCCCAAAAGGGGGGGGTTTTTCCCCCCAATTTTTTTTTTTTCCAAAAATTAAAAAAATTTTTTTTTCAAATATTTTTGGGTAAATTTTTAAATTTTGCAAAAATTTTTTAAAAAAAAAAATAAAAAATAATTTTTAATTTTAAAAATTTCAACAAAATTTGTAATAATCAAAAAAAATATAAAATCAAAATTAATTTTTTTTTTTTTAAAAAAAGTTTTTTTTTTTAAAAACTTAAAAATTTGGGGAAATTTTTGGGGAAAAGGGGGAAATAAAAAACAAAAAAACCCACTCTATAAAAAACATGAAAAAAATTTAAAAGGTTTTTTCCCCCAAAATTTTTACCCCCAAATTTTTTCAACACTTTTCTTGTTTTTTATTTGGGGGTTTTTAATTTTTAACTTTTTAAAAAAAAAATTTTACCCCCCCAAACCCAAAAAAACCCCCATTAGTAAAATATCAAATCAAAAAAAAAAAAAACCAAAAAACAAAAAAATAGTATTTTTTAAAAATTTTTTTTTTTTCATTGTTGGGGACCAATTTTTTTTTAATTTTTGGAAAATGGATTTAAGATACGTTTTTTGAGCTGTCATGAAAAAAAAATTTTTTAGTCGATTTTTTTGTTTTTTTCCAATTTAAAAACTCCCCTTAAAAAAAAAAAAAAAAAAAATTAAAAAATTTAAAAAAAAATAAAAGGGGAATTTTTTTTTTTCTAAATTTTTTTTTTTTAAAAAAATGTTTCTGGGGGGCTAACATTTTTGGGGTCCCAAAATTTTTCCCCCTCTATTGCCCCCCCCCCCAAAATTTAAATTTTTTTCTATACTTTAAAAAAAAAAACCAATTTTTTTTTTTTTTTTGATTTTTTTAGTTTTTTTTTTTTTTGGTTTTGAAACCATTAAAATTTTTGGGCTTTTAAAAAAAAATGTTTTTAAAAATTTTTTTTGGAATCCCTTTTTTAAAATTAAAATTTTTTTTTTTTTTTTAAAAAAAAACAAAAGGGGGCCCCCAATTAATAGATTTTTTTTTTCCCAAAAATTTTTTTTTTTAAAATTTTTTTTTTTGATAAATTTTTTTTTTTTGGGACAAAAAAAAAAAATTTTTTTGCCCCTCCCCCAAAAATAAAAAAAATTAATAAAAAAAAAACCCCCCCCCTTTTTTTTTTTTTTTTCTATTTTTTAAAAAACCCAAAAAAAAAAGAAATTTTTTAAATTTTTCCCTTTTTTTTTTTTAACCAAAATTTTTTCAGAAGAAAAAGAGGGTTAAAGTGAAAAATTTTTTTTTTCCCCCATAATTTTTTTAAAAAAAATTTTTCCCCAAATAAATAAAAAAAACAAAAAAAAAAAATTTTTTTTGACAACTTTTGGGGAAAAAATTTTTTTTTTCATTTTTGGCCCCTTTACAGGGGAAAATTTTTTGGGAATTCCCCAAACATAAAAGCTTATGCAAAATTTTTTTTAAAAAAATTTTATTTTTTTTTTAATCCCTTTTTTTTTTAAAAAATCCAATCCAATTTTTTAAAAAAAACCCTTTTTTTAAACAACATTCTATACTATGCTAATGCTCCCCCTTTGCAAAGCTAACAAATTTCCCCCCGGGGTGATTTGAAAGGGGGGAACGGGGTTTTTTTTTTTTTACAATCATTTCGAGTTTTTTTTTTTAACAAAAAACCGTCCGGACAGCAAACCATCCACCAGGGCCCCCAAACCCCCGGGGGCCCTTCCCCTTTTTTTTTTTGGGTTTTTTAAAAGGGGAAAAATGGGAAAAAAATTAAAAAAAAAAATTTTTTCCCTTTTTTTTTTTGGAAAAAAAAACCCCCCAAAATTTTTTTTCACCCCCTTTCCCAGCCCTTTCCCCCCTTTCCAAATGGTAAATTCCCAAAAATAAAACCCTTTTCCCCCGGCAAAAAAAAAGGGGAAACCCCCCAAAAACCGTTTTTTTTTTTTTTTTTTCCTCATACATAAATTTGGGGTTTTAAAAAAAAAAAAACCTTCTTCTTCCCCCACTATAAAAATTCCCCCCAAAAATAAAAATTTTTTTTAAAAATACTCCCGATACTTTTTTTAAAAAATCCCAAAAGGGCCAGGGGGGCCCCTATAACAAAAAACTTTTTTTACTAGTACAGCGTTTTTTTTTTAAAATACCCCCCCAAAAAATTTTTTGGGGAAAACCCGTTAAAAAAAAAAAAATTTTTTTTCATCGGGGTAGCTAGCTTTTTGTGAGAATCCCCCCCCCCACAAAAAACCCCTTTAATTTTTAAAAAAGGGGTTAACTTGAAAGGTGACCCCTTTTTTAAATCGAATTAAGTTGGGGGGGGTTTTTTTTTTAAAAAAAACTTTTTTTTTTAAAATTTATTAAAAAAAAAAATTTTTAAAACTTATATAAAAATCCCAAAAAAAAAGTTTTTTTTGGGTTTTTAAAAGATAAAAAACACAAAAATTTTTTAAAACCCCCTTTTTTTTTTTAAAAATTCCCCAGGGGGGGTTTTTTAATTTTTAAAAAATTTTTGGGTTTAAAAAAAAGGAAAATTTTTTTAAAAAACAAAGCCCCCAATCCTTGTTTTAAACCTTTTTTTTTTTTTTAAAACCCCGACGTTTTTTTTTTCCCCCAAAAAATTAAAAAAAAAATTAAAAAAAAAAAACCATTGGGGTACAATTTTGAAAAACAAAATTTTGGTTTTTTCTTTTTTTTTAAAAAATAAAGTATATCTCAAAAGTTAAATTTTTTTTTTTAAAAAAAAATTTTTTTTTTAAAAAAAATTTTAGGGAAACCCAAAATTAAAATTTTTCCCTTTAAACCGACTTCCCCCCCATAAAAAAAAAATTTTTTAAATTTTTTCCCCTTTCCCCCAAAAACCCGTTTTAAAAAGCTAAAAAACAAAATTTTTTTCAAAAAAATAAAAAAACAAAAATTTTTTTTTTTTGGAAAAAAACATCTTAATTTTGGAATATATAACATTCAAAATTTTTTAAAAAATTTTTTTTTTAAAAAAACTTTCGTAAAAATTTTTAATTTTTTGTTTAAAAAAAAACCAAAAATAAACAAAAAATAGCAAAAAATTTAAAAAAAAAATTTGTTTTTTTTTTTTAAAATTTAAGTTTTAACTTTTAAAACATTTTTTAAAATTTAAAAAAATTTAAAAATTTTTTTTGAAAAAAAATTTTTAATTTTAAAATTTTCCCCCTTAAAATTTTAAAAAGGGGAAAAAATTTTTAAAAAAAACCCCAAAAAAAATTTTTTACTCCTCAAATTTACTTCCCCCCCCCTTTTCCCCCTTTTTTTTTAAAATACCCATTAAAACAAAATTAACCAAAAAATTTTTGAAAAAAATTTTTTTTTTAAAAAATTTAAATTTTTAAAATTTTTTCGTGAGTTAACCCCCGTTTTTTTTTAAAACCCCCAAACATTTTTTTTTTTAAAAAAAAAAAAAAATTGGAAAAGCAGCTTGATTTTTAAAAAAAAAATTTTTTTTTTAATTTTAACACAAAAAATTTAACCCCTTTTTTTTTTGGTCCAAGCCCCCAAATTTTTGATTTTAAAAATATTAACTAAAACCCCCAACCCTCAAATAATTTTTTTTTTTTTACAAATTTTTCCAATTTTTGAAAAAAAATGAAAAAAAATTTTTTTATAAAAAAAAACAAAACCTAAAATAAAAAAAGGTTTTTTTAAAAAGGAAAATATGTTTAAAAAAAAAAAATTTCCCCCCCAAAAATTTGGGGAAAAATTTTTCCATTAAACCCTCCCTTTCCCCATTTTTTTTTTAAAAATACAAATTTTTTAAATTTAAAATATATTAAAAAAAAATTTAAAAACCCTAAAAGGGGGAAAATTTTTTTAAAATTTTTATTGTTTTTTCACCATATGGGTTTTGGGGAATTTAAAAAAAAAATAAAAATTAAATTTTTTTCTTTTTTTTGGTTTTTTCCGGGGGGGGGTTTTTTTTTTCCCCCAAAAAATTTTTTCCCAAAAATCACACCCCTTTTTTAAAAATTAAAAGGTTTTTTTTTTTCCCCCCCCCTAAAAAATATTTCCCCCCTTTTTTTTCTTTAAAAGGGAAAAATTCTTTTTTTTTTATTTTTCCCCCTTTTTCCCCTTCCTCCCCCAAAATTTTTGGAAAACCCCCTTTTTGGATGGTAAAAACTTTAGGGATTTTTAAAAATTTTTTTTGAAATTAAAAAAAAATTTGGGGGAAAAAAATTTAAAAGGGGGGGGAAAAAAACGAGGGAAAAAAAATAAAAAAAAAGGGGAAAAAAATTTTTACTAAAACAAAACCATAAAAAAACCCAAGGCAAAAAACTTTTTGAAAATGGATAAAAAATCTGAAAAAAAAGATTATTTTTTTTTTAAAAAAATGGCGGGGGGGGAAATTTTGGGTTTTTTAATCCCCCACAAAAAAGATTGTTTTTTTTTTTTTGGGCTACATAAATTTTTTTTTTACTACCACCGTTTTTTTTCCACAACATTTTTTTTTTGGGGGGACAGATTAAAAAAAAAATATATATTAAAAAAAAAAAAGGGTTTTTGGATATTCGCGAGGCCCTACCCCCAAAATTTTTTTTTTTTTAAAAATTTTTTTTTTTTTAAAGGGGGGGAACCGGGGGGGGGCCCTTAAAAGGGGAAAAGGTTTCCCCGGTTCTTGCGGGGGGGCCCCGGGTTCGAACCCCCTTTTTTTTTCCGGGGCACTTTTTTAAAAATCTGATTAAAAAAACCCTTTTCCTTTTCACCTCTAAACAAGACTTTTTTGGGGAAAAATTTTTGGGAAAAAAATGGGGGGCCCCCACCCCCCGTTTTTTGGGTTTCCCCCTTTTTTAAACTGTAGGCCCTTTTTTTTTCTTTCTAAAAAATTTAAAATCCCAAAAATTACACTTTAAAGCAAAAAAGTGCGTAAAAAACCCAAACCCCGGGTAATAAGACGGGTTCAAAAAAAATTTTTTGTTTTTTTTAAAATGCCCATCCCTTTTTTTTTTTATCACTTTTTTTTAAAACTGGAAAAACTCCCTAAAGAAAAAGATGAATTTAAAAATGCCCCCGGAAAATTTACTAATTTTTTTTTTCGTAAATTTTTTATTGGGGTTTAAAATTGGGCCCAAATTTTTTTAGTTTTTAAACAGAACTTTTTCTGGAAATAAAAAATTTTTTTTTTTGCTGCAAAAACCCCAAAAAAAAAAAAAAATGCGGTTTTTTTAAAATTCTTTTTTTTAAAATTTTTTTTTTTTTTAACCCTTAAATTTTTTTTTTTTTATTAATCCCTTTGTTTTGTAAAAATTTGGTTTTAAAAAAAAAAAAATTTTTTTTTAAAAATTTTTTTTATGTTTCCCCTAAATTTTTTTTTTTCACTATTTTTTTGGCCCCCCAAAAAACTAAAAAAATTTTTTTAATTTTTTTTTAAATTTTTTTTAAAAATTTTTTAAATTTATTTTTTTTTAATTTTTTAAGGCCCCCAAATTGTTCCCCCCCCTTTTTTTTTTTCCCCTAAAGTGGGGGTTAAGGTAAAAGGGAAAAAAAAAAAAAATTTTTTACTTAAAAAAACAACCAAATTTTTTTAATTCCCCCCTTCAAAAAAACCCCCTTAAAAGGAAATTTTTTGGAAAAAAATTTTAAAAAATTTTTCTTAAAAATCACTTATCAAAAAAAACCCCCCCATTTAATAAAATTTCCCCCCCCAAACCCTTAAACATTTTCCTTTGTGTATAAAAAAAATAACCCCAAAATTTTATGACCCCCAAAACCCCCGATTTTATAAAAACCCCGGGGGGGGCCCCCCCCCTTTTTAAATGAAAGTAAAAAAAAAAAAATTTTTTTTTTAAAATTTTTTCCATTTTTGCCCCCTTTTTATTTCCCCTTTTTTTTATAAACCCGGGAACGTTTTTTTAAAATTTTTTTAAGTAAATCCTCATTCCCCCCCCAAAACGAGGGAGCTCCCCCCCCCTTTTCCAAAGACCCCCCTAAAAATTCAAAAAAAAAAAAATAAAAAAAAACCCCGAAATTTGGGGGAAAACCAAAGGGGGGATAAATGGCCAAAGGGAAAATTTTTTGGAAAAAAAAGTTTCCACAAAAAGGGGGGTTTTTCCCCCTATGCCCCCCAAATTTTTAAAAAAACCCCCAAATTTCCCGTAAAGGGCCCAAATTTTAAAAAAAAATTTGTAAAATTTTAAAAAAAAAAAAAAAATTTTTTTTAAAAAATTAAAACCTTAAAAATTTTTAAGGGGGCCCTGGGTTTTTCAATTTTCTTTTTGTTTATTTTTTATGAGAGAAGCAACCATGAAACATATTATAGCTGTATGGACAATCAAAATATCAATTTAGAAAAACAAAAAAACTCAAACGAAACTCAATTTCTGTTCGTCATGATCAGGAGACAGACAGACATGGGAAAAACCAGCTATGAATTGTTATAAAATCTACCTTTTATGGTTAAGGTTCACAAGTAGAACGTAATAAATTTCCATTATAAATCTATAAGAAAGTGAATATTTTCTTCAACGATTTACCGAAAAAAAGCTTTTCTTTTTGAGCATGAGAATCGAAAAGCGAAAAATTAAATAAATAAGCATGTACAAAACTCCTCCCCGTGGTCATCATTTTTAAGAAATGCGTACTCTGTTTCCCACCGGGTCCGGACATGTCTTAAGGCCTCGAGTTAATTTCCGGAAGTTTAAAAACAAAGAATAATATCCGGAAAAGGTGGATTGTTGGGAATCAACTAAGTGTGTCTATTTTCATAACGACGTGACGTGTGGTCGAGGACAACTGTATCTAATAAGAAAAACATAATTAAAAGCATTAATAAAACAGGTTGCTTCGGTGGTGAACTACTTTTCTCCTGTCGGAAAAATGTTGGGGATCGTTTGTTTTGAAAAGCAAGTGAAACGTAGCAGTAAAGAAAATAATAATCAACAACAAGATTATCACACACGCCTTCTGCAAAAATGCTGAATAATACATTGTTTTTGTAAGTTTGGTTAGCCAGCTTTGGGCAAAAAGAATGGTTAAAGAAATCTATGTCATAATTTGTTTTAAGTTAAGCTACCATCCTAATGCTCGATTTATTTTTAAAAAATTTATGAAAATCGCGTCAAGAAACCTCTTTAAAACAAAAACAAAACTAGTTAAGATGCCTTTATATTTTCTGTATACTGGATGAAAATCCCAAAGTGAGAACTCTCATAATACCACTTTAAAATTTCTTTTCAGTTGCCTATCCAGATATACAATAATCCACAAACCAAAAGGAGACAAAGAAGCTTTTTGCTAAAAACAAAACAGATGATTTAAAATATATATATTTTATGGGAACTTCATGTGAACACTCAATTCAACTCCTGGAGTGTGGTTATTGAATCAAATAATGTTTAACCACGACGTTTACAGTAGTCTAAAACACACCTACACAAGAAAGTGTTTTTAAATAAAGAAACAATTTATAAAAAAATACATAATACAACACTGAAAAACTGATTTCGTCTTTAAAAAAGACAGATAAATGTCCTAAGCGTAACTTAAAAGTGTACGAAGTTAAGAGAAAATACTTTAGTAATCTAAACTCAGTATGGTGAGGTGACTAATGAGTTAATAATAAAATCTTTGAGCCATACTCCAACTTAGACTTCATCTTTCTCTCCTGGGCTTGATGGAGAACGAATCTTTCCATTTCTGAAGGCTGGACAACCATCAAGTTAGAAAATTCCCATGGACTCCTCAGTGAATGGAATTGAAAGATTCTTAATCAAAAGGATATTTAATATACAGGACGCGTGTTGATGGTAATAATTCCGGATGAAATAGTTGCTAAAAAAAAAAAACCGGGATGTTCGAACGAACTATGGAAGTCTAGTTTCCAGTACAAATGGTTAACTAATCAATTGAAAGGAAAGTGTTTTGGGCCATACCTGTAGAGAGGTCTGTTGATATGTGTCTAAACTTAACACCGAATTGTGATTACTTCGATCGTATTTCTCCTCTTAAGTAGGTCTAAAAAACAAACGATTTACGTGAAAAATAGCAACAAAGTATCCTTACAAATCAAATAAGTAAAAAACAGTAAGTAACAAATTTTTCCAACCAATAAATTGAGCGTAAAAGGAGTTTGGCTAAACCCGTATACCCAAAAATGTTTCAAAAAAGACATATTACACAAACAAACTGAACTTTTCCAATTTCAAGGGTAACTGGAAAGCTAAGGTCATACTGCGACCTTAGTGGAAATTTCCCATTGCAATTGCAATACACCGTGGAGTTCTTAGGATAAGAAGAACAGCAGGGCAATTAACCTAAATTAGCTGCAACTAAAAACGACCATTAAAATAAAACCACCGTTTTTAAGCATTAGAACACAATACAGGTCAATCAAAAAGAAACCTTAAACAAGCTTTTGCCGAGCAGCCAAACAACACCACAGGAGTCGTTTAGAGAGTAAAACTTCCTGGTTCGAAATATAGCAGGCGTAAGGGAGGTTTTTAAGATGAAAACACAATAGAAATAAGTGAATCAGCATTTGACGGGTTTAGGTTTCCATATTTAAAGGCTTAAAATTGCCATTTAGGAGGTAAGTAAAAGTTAATACAAGAATGCGGTAGGCTGAATTGTTTTCACTCGCCAAAATTAAAGTAAGCCAACGTTCTATAAAGGAATAGATAAAAAAGAAAAAAACCAGATAAAGGTCATTGAAGAGTTCCTTCCTGAGGTCTGGGTAAAGAAGAGCACGATGTGGTGAGTAAAGAAAAGACAAAAAGAAGGACCGCCAAGCCGGAGGATGAAAATAAAGGCAAATTCGAAGTGAAATTTTCATTAGGATGAGCTATTAACCGATGACATAGAAAGATGAGCGCGGGGGGTAAGTCAATAGGTTCTGAAATCGATGTTAATAACTTGTTGTTAGAGTGGTCAGAGAAGCGCGTGAACCTAAATTAAGGGGCAGAAGATAAACCAGCAGATCTGACCCGTTTGCGGCGAGAACACAACAAAAGAATCAATGAAAGAAAGAGGTATAGAAAGAATGCAGCTAGCAGGGGTTGAAGAAACGAAAAAACCCAACGTTCCCCCAGATCAAATCGTCACCGCAGGAGGACAACAGTATGGACCGGCATGCCAATAAAAATGGTTTCCGGCCGACATGGATCAAACAGAGATAATGTGGAATACAACTAACAGCCGAAATGTTGTTTTTCATCTTCATCCAGCAAAAGGGAAGATATAACGAAAGGAAAAATGCAAGTTTAAAGGTACGGTCCCAAGGATCAAATCCCGTCGAGATAAATCCGGGATCAGGTATATTTTGCCAGCATTTGCAAATCGTGATGACTTCGTAACAGAGAAGACAACATAACAATACAGAGAATAAAAAAAAGAACAAATGTGTATCCAATTAACTTGAGAAGCCCATCAAAAATATGTGGAAAATCTGAAAGGAAGAGACGACCCACCTCTGTTACTCTTATTTGAACGTACTTATTTGACAATGACAGTGGGAAGAAGAACAATAACAAATAAATGTGAAGAGACAGGATTATATACCGTAAAACCTAAGAACAAGAATCAACCCAGTTAAGAGAAAAGTTTTTAGGGGAAAAATTTTTCAAAAAACTACTTATCAACTATTCGGCATATACAATATTGAAAAGATAAACGATTCTATTGTTTTTTTATCGGGACAAAAGCATTCTGCTGATATCAATCCCGCATAGTACTTACCGAAATTTCTTTTAAAGAATACCAATACCTTTTATTTTTCTGTCGTGTAAAATCTCCACTTGGAATTATTTTTTTTATTTTTTAAGCTAACCACGTCTTACTTACCTGAGTTCAGGTTAATACCAATCATATGGTGCGAAATTACACTAATTGTTTCTTAAGGGGACTTAAATGAAAAGCTGATTTAGGAAGGAAGTGTAACGCCGACCTATTTGCGTGATAAGGTAGGAGTGATGAAACACCATTGTCCAGTTAGACTAATAAAAACACCCTCGGTGCGACCGCAGGCTGGGACCAAATCCCTGAATCTCCCCATGACTTCCGGCACGTTCATAAAGTCCTAAAACACGAGATTACAAACGCTATAAAGCACCTACGGGCCATACGCGTAGTGGAGGTCTACTCCTTGTTTATTATTTTGACTAATCCCGAAATAATGTAAATTTATGAAAAGCAACACCCCCTATACTATGGGAAACATATTGAATTTATATTATCTACCTTTTAAATTTTAACGAATACAACAAGCCTTTTATGTTTCCGTGTAGTGTGGAGTCAACCCCATTTGCTTCAAACTTCACCCAAAAATTAATGCTAAAAATTTGTTTAAGATTCTTTGATATATGTATCAAAACGATTTGTTTTGAGAACTATAGCCTCATATTTTTAGTTTCAAAAGCGTGTGCTCCAAGTGATTCGAATTTGGCAAAAAAAACTAAGTCTCATCTTATTGACTCAACGATATCCAAATAAATATTAAAGAATGTTCTTTTAAAATTTACTTATCACATCTTCGTTAGCACCATTAAATAAAGTGGATCATGGATCTTTAATAAAGTAATTGTATATTCTTAGCAGAAAACGTAGGCCTATTAATTTTAAAATTCAGCCTTTCGATGAATGAGGTTAATTAAATCCTTGATTTAACATGAAAACTGTGAACTTGTGTGTCCTCAAATACCCTGTTGATGGAGATTTTAAACGCAGTTGACCCACAGCGTCCAAAAATGGACTTGTTTCTCTCTTGGTAAAAATTTTGTTATTTTGTGATAATATTTTTGCTGGGAATCTATGAAAGATTTTGCTACGCTTTTAATGGCTTGGTATGAAGACCAGTAAAGTAACCTTAATCCACTTGTCCGTTGTAGATTATGTCTAATAATAGATGAATTGGTAAGAGATGAAAGAGTCGCTATGTCGCCCACAAATTTTGGATGGAAGTATTCTTGTGTCGTCTCCCTATGTATATATTTTCACAGTCTCAATATCTCCTTCAAAGCCCCTATCATATATCTTCAAATACATTTTTTCCTTCTCCAAAAGTCAAATATCCACTAAGTATTCTTCTCCTGTGGCCCTCTTCCTATAAACTGTTCTGTTTTTTACTTTTATAACAATCCATCTATGAATTATTTAGATGTTATATATAGAAAATAAATAGGTTATAAAAAAACACCCTTCTCTTTTAAATCCATTTATTTTTGGTTAATAAAATGAATAACATAGTAACGTTAAGCTATTAAAATAATAATTTAGGGAATTTAACGAATAAACTAGTATGTTTGAATTCTTTTTTATTATATCCGCGTTATATGTATGATTTAAGGCTTTCTGTGAAGTAAAACAAATAATTTAAAAAAAACTCGCTTAAAAAATGCATACTGAATACGTTATTAGGAAGTATTTTTAAATGCCAAATGAACATCTATTTCATATATGGGTCTTCAATATAGACAACAGCTAAAAAAGTGGTAAAAACCATATGTGAGGCGTGTTAGGATATTTAAATTATGATGACTTTGTTCTGCTAAACTTTACACAATATAGTAAGGCGAAAGATTAATTACTTATGATATGTATGTCTTAACTATTCCATAAACGTAAGAGGGGGTGGGGAATATTCTATAAATGATTTTTAACCCTGCCGGTTAGAAAATAAGGGAGTTAAAAAATATAGTTATTTTATATCTTTAGTAAGAAAGGTTTTACTTTATTGATTAATGAGTTAAGATAAGGAGTGTTGGATTTTGATCTGACGTTTGTTTAATAAATTAATCACAATGGTCTTTTGAGTTAATGGCAAATCCTAATGGATAATAATTAGAAACCACCACTGTGTCTCTTTAATACATGAGATTTTATGTGCCCCTTGTAAGCTCATAAACCGAGGACAAATTAAATGGATCCATCTTACCTGTCTCTTCAGATTTAAAAAAAAAAAAAAATGGCAACTAGTTTTTATTAGTAAGATAATCAATTAATCTGAGACTCCCGTTTGAATTAAACTCAAATTCAGTGAATAAAGCTGTATAAAAAAAAGTATAGCCCCTTATATAAAAACTAAGTGGTGAATTTTTAACATTTCAAATTAACAACCTTTTCACAAACTAAATTCCAATATAAAGCTAAGATAATTATACACTGTTGCCACTTTAGGCCGTTACAATCAGTACATGAAATGGTAAATTACTTTTACATCTTTGAATATCATACTATTATCGTAACATAATTTTAAATAATTCTGAATTATTTTTTTAGTACACCAAATCACAAATCAATCTAAAATTTTTAAAGGAGAAGACTATATGCGACAGCCAGCAAGCGATGGATAGTTATTTCTTTGTTCAACTTTTTGTTCATTAACAGTGTAGGCGCCTTTCTCTAACAATACCCAAAACCTCCCCTTTTTCCCCCCAAAAACAACGAGAACAGTTTGAAATATACTATGGATACAAATCTTTCTGGAATTTGTCCCTCTAACTAAGTATACCTTGTTTTTTCACTCTTTGAACCATAGGATACTAAGGTAAATAAACCCTACTTGCTATTATTGAACGGCTAAATAACATTGCATACAGTGCGCTATGGGACAAACACATCAAACAAAAAGAAAAAAATATAATGTTTGGTGCCCTAAAAGCAAAAAGATCGCGAAGACCTTCAACAACTCACTGAGTAGAAATGAATCCTAAAACAATACAATGTTTTTGTCTATTTAATCTTAGCGTCCTTCTTAAAACTATTCCAAGGAAATACCACAATGTTGTTTGTCTCCAAATAATTCTTCGATCTTTAGTGTCTCGAATTGGCGCTCTCACACGTGAAACAAGCAAGAAATAAAATAAGATTATTTAATAATTTAAGTGGTCTGATTCTATCTGTTAAAACATTATAATAGTAAAAAAAGATTGCGGATAATGACCTACAACTTGGATAAATTTAATAATATAAACAATTGGGAGTACGAAGTCGCATCACTTCTGTTGCAATAATCACTCAATTTTTATTACATATTATATATTGTTACATTTGACTAGTTATTGATTCCAATCTAGTTTCAGACAGTGAGTTCCTCTAACAAAGACTTCTCTCTTCACTTGCTGCAACCACTCTTGGTTGGGTAGGCAAAAGATTACTTTCACAGTTAAATGGTAGTAACACTAGAAAATATATTGATTTAGTTAGAATCTTTTACTTTTGATTAGTTATTAGTGTCGAACCCTACCTTTCTCTGTGTTTATCCTTAGGTAAATGTGACAGTAGAAAGCTGTCCCAGGGAATTTATTTCTCGAGGAAAGCCTTTTGGCGGAAGTAATGTTTCCAAGGAGTCAACCTTCTATTAGTTTTCCAAGGTTTTTACCATAAACGCATCCAAATGCCACAACTTCGTCTGGAGGTGAGCTAGATGTTTAATGATCAGTTTGCATTTTACTAATATCGAGGTTTAAGATAATATATTTAGATACGTGGAAAAATTCTACAGTAACAATGAATTGATGGTTTATAAATAATTCCAAATCAACATGATTGTTGAGACATAAATTACAACAATTGAAAAGGAGTCTAAACAATCAATCAATCTTAATTTTCAGTACAGACTGTAAGGCAGACAATCCTATAATTAAAATACGTGACCTGAGAGTGGTCTTGGGGTAAAGCAATGTTGAACTTCTGTGCTGGGGGACCCCTGGGGTTTTCAAGCGTCATATCCCGCGGTTCCTCGCGATTGCACATATGTTTTCAATAGACCTGATTACAAATCCCTTCCTATCACCATCTGCGTCCATCAAGACACGTGTATTTATTCTATCAACTTGTGAATGATTGCTGGACATTACCCCGAGGCCTCCACCGTGGTTTGCGATCTAACGTTAAACTGTAGGGTCCTCCTTTTCATCTTCATAATACGAAACGCGTGCCTTAATCACAAAAAAGAAATACAATTCTTATTTTATATGCTAAACAGTTTTGTGTTATAATTAAGCCTATTTATTTTCCCATTTTGAAACAATTCTAAAATTTAATGCGTCTGAAGTATAGTAATAAAATGTTTTTTTAAAAAAATATGGACAACAGGCCCCTCAAGAAAGCCCCATCTGGGAAGTGAAGAGTGGAGAAACATGTCCGTTTCTCCGACTGGTCGAGGTACATGAATCCAAAACTGCGTCCAGATTCCAAGCCTCTAAAAGAGATATGCGCTTAAGAGTAAATCGAAGATTAGTCTCTTCTATCAATTTGTAACACAACCACAAGGTGAACACAAAAAAACATATTTTTGATAAATACCTGAAAAGTGTCGTAAAGAAATTATGTTATGACGTCTCTCCATTTAGTAACTTTTATTATTTTTATTTAAACATCACTTTTTAATATAACTTTTTAACTGTTGTACTATATTATACTGACACATTATAACTTAAACAAATGTAATGATTATAAAGTTATCACATATAAGAAGTATTCTTTAATTTAAATAATAAAAACACGAGAAGCTTAATATAAAAAAAAAACGATTGATCTGCGCTAAATTATTGAATACTTTATATAATACAAGCTATGAATATAGTATTGTATAGTGAAAATATTTTTTATCCATATAGTTGGTTTTTTAATAATGCTTCTCATAGTCAATAATAGTAATTAATAAAAGAATTGAGAAAAATGTATCCCAGATTAAGGGTTAATTACACATCTACAAATCAATCAAGATAGCCTTCTAGATAAGCGGTTGGACCTGGTGATCAAGGGGTTTAAGGTGTTCCAGGACTTCTGTGAGCTGGCTAGGAAGTCCAAGGGTTACAACACATAGACCTCGGTCCCTGGAACAGGATTTCATATCCTTAACCACGACAAAACTGCGCCTTCCTTTGCAACCTCTGACAAGACCTTTGTAATTTTTAAATCACAGCATTGTGTAATTGGTTTGTTGGAATGCCATAAGAGGCACTCCGACCGGCTAGGTGTGGGGTACTGCTGGATGGTCGTAATAAACTTCCCGGGGGTAAACGCAACTAAGTTGAAAACAATAAATGGTAAAAACGGTTTTTAATATATAATTGGACAATTAGGTTTTAATGCTTGCTAACATACGATGTAAGTTTAGAAATAAAAACAAGGAATTGTTGAAAATAGGAGACTAATATTTAGCAAGAAGCGAGGTAAGCACAGCCCCATTTTTTTATTAAAATATGGTCAACTGGGGGGTTGAAGGTGTCTACGGATTAATTTGCAAGCACATTGTCCCTTTTTCAAACTAGTTTTTAATAATATTTGTTAATGTTAAGGTTATTATTTTCCTAAGAAAATTACTGGTTTCTGTGATGTTTTCATTCTAAATATGGATAATATGACCTAGATTGTTAAAGTACTAAGGGTTTTAATTTTAACATATCGCGTATTGCTTAATAGTACTAAACTATAACCTCCACCGTGGTTCGATTCCAACGTTAAACAGTAAGGACTTCCATTCTAATTCCTCAGCAGATCACCCACCAATTCACACAATAAGCGAAAGTTGGTCGTACAGCCCCCTAAACTGGTTAAAGAATTAAAGACTTGGTACATACATCAAATAATAAATATTAATTCAAGGCTACTAATACCTTGACCTAGTCATAAATACCCAATTCGGTGAGAAATCATACATCTATCATCAACTGTCTCTCATCCAGTCCAGATGCTGAGTCCAAGATTTAAATAAATATGCCCCTCCATCTTACCCTTTAAAACAAGTCCACCATCTGCCTCTTCTAGTCTTAACACGACTATAAATGTACAATTACAACCCTGCTCACTCCACATTTTTTCTTGGCCTCCCAGTGGTGTGTCTTTTCCCACAATACTTCCCTTTTGCCGACATTTCTATTGGCAACACTCTTCTCTTTTTCCCTCCGTCCATAGTAACATCGACCATGCCTTATGCCGTCTAGTCTCTTCTTCCATCTTCTTGAAATCTCCATGTACGTCACTTGTCACCCTACTCTATCCCCATTCTATAAACTTCAATTCCTAAACACTTCTATCTCTCCTCTGTCATGACCAAGCTACACCTGGTCCTCACAAAACTTCTAATAGTCCCTTAATACCCTCCACATTGTTTTAAGATCCTCCTTACACTCATTGTCCGTATGTGCAACGTCTCGAATAAAGTGTGACACCAATTCAGCAAGCCGGAATTTACCACCTATAGTACCCCACTTAGGCCACGGGTCCATGGCGGAACGGGCTGGCATTTTGGAGGTGAGCAATTTTCGGCGATGATTCCATTAAATTTACAGATTTTTAATATTTTTGTTTTTTCTTAAAATAATATTCTCGTTTAAGGCGTGCTGTGTTACATAACCGTAGAAGTATTATTTCCATCGTGATACTAAGATTCTCCCCCTCCCCTCCCTCCCAACACATCTCTTTCCACCGGGAAAGAACAAAAACCTCCCTAAAAACCCTTGAAGAAAATTGAGGGGGAGGGCATATTAAAATATAATTTGGTGAATTAGGGGCTGCAACAAAAATTTTAAAATCGTGCCACTTGGTACAACATGGTTCTAAAAGTACGTTGCTGTACACACCACTCTCCAGGAGCGCCTTCCTCCTCGCTCGATAGGAGTCTCTTAACAACACCTGTGAAACATATAAATTGATTAAGTAAGTCGCGTAAATTTTAAAATAATTTTTCGCGAGTTGAAATGAGATTGTTTTATTATTTACTTTCAACGCTATTCTATAATTTGGAAGAGCAAATTATTCAGTATCGTTCAAAAAAAAAGAGCTATACATGCTTTTTATTAGGGACGTTCCCATGACCACTAGCCAAATCACGCGTAAAATGTGATTTTTGTAATTTATTTCCGTCCAATGTCCTGATCGTGTACCTCGTGAAACTATAAGCCTAAAACTATTTTTCCACATGGGCCCTGAAAAAACTTGTGTATCTAGGGTGTATTTCATAAGTGTGTTTGGAGAACGAGTTAACAGTTTTTTTTTGCTAATTGGATATCTAAAACCGCTAAACATTTAAAGGGTTCGATTACTTAAAGGTTAAAAAAAGATAAATAAAAAAAAAGTCGATTTTTCCCCAAATTTGGCCCTACAATATTGAATTAAATTTGCCATTTCATAAACATTTAATAAAAATATTGCAAATAAAATAGGCCACTCTCAAATAGTTTCGTGAAAAAATACTTTAAATGGATCCAAGTCTTAAACGTACAAAATTGAATTTCATCAAAAACTCTTTCGAAAAAACCCTTTAAGATGATTAATAAACTTATCAATTTGAAAAAATGGTAAAGTAAAACTATTAAAAATTAAAAACTTCATGTCTAAAAATAATATTTTATAAAAACAAACACAAATTTTCTGAGATAATAGCACAATATATTACTACAATATTTTGAGCTTTAGGTGTAGAAAGCAGAAAGGCTGCTTAAGTTTTAAAAACAATAAACGCAAAAATAATTTTATAAATGTGTCATAAAGTATTTAAACGTAAGTCTCTCCAAAAATTATTATCTTATTTTGTTTTAATATAAACCTCATAGGAAAATGTAAAGATACAACAAATAGCCTCTATATATTTTCTACTCTTTGGAACCAATATTTCCATATTCAATATTTAACATTTTTTATTGTCGAAAAATCTATAACAAAATTGAGGAATGTATAATACAAGCGATGAACCTGAAAGAGTGCAAAACACCCTAAAGTACTATAACGATCACATTCAAAGATTCCTAAACGGAAGTCGAAAAAATTTTTAAAGACGAAGTGTTGACCCTAGAGGCCCCGGTATCGATCTTTCTTTAATTGGTTTAAATATTCACATAAAAGTGAGGACTTTAATTATTTTAAAAAAATAAAATTAAAATATAATTTATAATAAAAACCGGGCAGCTCATTTATTTATTTTCTCTTTTTAACGTAGAATTAAAACCCAAATTTTATAATCTTGGGTTTCTGGTTATTGAACTCTGATCTCGGTTTCCCCTATATATTTACAAAAGAATTTGGAAGTAAATATCTCCATTTATAATATAATAAATAATTATTTAATATTTAAGAGGAAGAAGCTCCCGTGCGATTTCGAATCTTTTAATTTATATTAAAAGAGAGTAACTTTCTATTATCGTAAGGAACTCTTGATCTGATTTATATTACATTAAATTCATTATACTAAGTCATTTTCTTTTTTTCCTTCCTTCCTTCCGCACTTTCCGCGGCAATTGGAAACACGAGCTTGTTACCATGATTAGTATGATACAACGGGGGTGGCGTGTCACTTCAGTGCACCTGGAGAAACCACGAGAACATGAGTAAAATGGTCCAGGCTATCTTCTAATAATAGAATTACTCCTTGTTAACCTTCAACTACCGCCTTAGGAATTGCCCAGGTAGGGAACACGTACCTGGAAAACCTTCCACTTAAATCCATGAATCATTCGCTCTTGACAGATTTAACAAAACAGAAAATAAAAAATGATATCCTCAGTAAAATATCCTTCCATCTGTAGGTTTCCTTCGGCTTTGACCCAACCCTGAAGTTCGTTTGAAACAGAACGGGGCGAATGATACCCAAAGAGCCGCCCTCAGTGGTCCACTAACAGATAACAATGAGAAGGTTTTGGAGAAGGGGATCCATGGTGCTCAGAAAATCATTATCACCCAATCTTCGTGGATAGAAGCGGCTGGAGGGGCATAGTGTTATGAGTACCAGCAGATATCCACAATCAACCTCTGTGAGGAATCAATAAAACGAAATAAATCACTCTTAGCCAACATAAACCCCCCGTTTGGGCTATCATAGTGAAAAAATTGTAAGTTTCCCTAATTATTATATATGGTTAAAACAACACTATATTTTGTTTTTGGTCAACATAACGATTCTTACTACATTGTTCCAGGATACACGCAATATACATGATAATTCCTAATTATTCAATTGTGGTAATTTCGGATGAGGAAAAAAAGCATTTTATTATATAAATTTATTGTAGCCATTTGCAATAACAAGAAAAAGTGAGGTAAAAGTCCCTAACGAACTTTCAACAAAAGCGCTCTGGTTTTTTTATTTTGATGATTCTCAACTAAAACGAAAATATGAAAGGGTTGAAATTTAAATAAAGTATATTCAGAATAATTGAGCTCAAGGGTCGTTAAACACAACCCAAGCATCCAATGGTTTTGTGTTCTCCTGACTCAGAAGAAACAACGTTCTGTTGGCATAATTGACTTCTAGGTTATTACCACAAGCCAATAACACGAAAGTTCTATTTCAGTCATAGCTAATTTGATATTATTATTAGGTTAATTAAATAAATCTTAATAATATATAAGTTATGTTAAATAATTAAAAATATTAATAATATTTGTTAGGAACAAAAAAATAGAATTCATTAGAGAATATCATACAGTAGAAGCGTAAATAATCCAAAGTAAGATGAATAAGATTCTCAAGCTCTTCCACAAAAAAAAAGTTTTTGCGAGCGGCCTATATAATTTTACAGCGTAGACGAATTCGACCATTTTTTCCACTGAAAAACACCCCAAGCAAAGAGAAAGGAAAAGGAAATAAAATATAAATTAACAGGGAATTGAAAAATATTAAAATTTATAAAAATTTTTATTAGAAAAAAATCGTGGGGAAGATTTTTTTACCGATTTTATTGAATATATACAAGAAACATTTTTCCTTTTGTGGGTTTTGGTCTTACTGGATTTGCCTATTAATTCCTAATTTTGAACGATGTTAAAAAAAAACTCCTTCACTCTGTGAACAAATAAATATCAAAAAATAAATTTAAAACCTAAATCCCTAAGCATCTGTCCCACCTGATGTCAATTTTTGCAGCTCTGTTTCACAGAGCCATTTCACAAGTGTAATATCAGTATTAATCTCCTGTCGGGGGCTTTATCGTCGACACCGCCGTACCGCGCAAAAACACGAGCACAACAACATATTCCCAACTTGCTTTGAATATAAAATCAGAGGAATATCAACAAACCGACATAATACACACGTTCCTAATGGAAGCCATCAGCAGAAAAATATCACTAAATTCATTCAACCATCTAATGTCAATAATACAAAGGTAAAAATTAATTTAAGAATAAATGTTAAAATGCCAAATTAATTCTTTACAATAACTCCCTCTTGTCTTTAACATGTAACAGATACTGGCTTTTAAGAATTAGGAAAATTATAATTTTAAAAAAATATGTTTTTTAATAATTTGCGAGTAGTATGTACCTTTCAATATAGTATAAGGCATGAGGGGAAATTTGTGTGTTGTGGTGTGTCCCCCCATCCACCACCAACGACCTCCCACCCCTCTCGCGCTTTAAATAACAGTAATGTGACTCGCGCCGCGCTTCTCTCGATTCTCTCCACATCTAGAAAATTTATTTAGGAAAAAAATACTGGGGCAAAGAAGGAGAAAAAAGTAATGTAGGTATCCCTTAATACAATACAAATCCATGATTCAGGCAGTTGAGGGGGAAAACTGGGTGTGGTATGCACTGATGATTGAAAGGGGGGTGCGCGTCGCCGACAGGGGTAGGGTGGAGGATGGAGATGGTCCCCCGTGAGTCGACGCGGCCTCTCGCGAGGGGGGCTGGTGGTAAAAAGAGATTGGCCCGGCTACTCAGAGGGGGGGTGGGGAGTGGGGAGAGAGAGGGGGAGCCGCTCGAGTAAATAGAGGCGTGTGAAAGTTCCTTCCCCTCTAGGTCCGAACTTCAATCCCGTTCCCTACAAATACTTCAGTAAGACATTTTAAATAAGCTCCCTGGAAACCAAAAATAACTTCCTTATTATAAAAATAGAAAATTCTTTTTGCTCTGAATGAAAACATGCCAATCTTCCCTTTTTACTCTAGAACATAGTCTTGTAACCTCTCCAGAAATATATAGCCTTAAATGGATAATCTTTTATTTCTATGTAAATTTCTCTCTCTTAAATAGGAGATCATCGAGCTTAAGATAATAGTACAACCCTATATTATAGCGAGTATTAATTCTTAAAGATTATGAATGATACATTACACAAACACATTATAAATTCCTTTGCTCTCCTCGAAAAAATATAGTCCTTATTCACTCGATGCATACAAAAAGAAATCCCATTCTCTAAAGCTTACATAAGTTTTTTCAGATCTTGGGTAAACCACGTAACATAACGTCATAGAACGCGAACAAAAAAATCTTACTTTTAGTTTTTTTTTCCGGTCTTAAAGTAAACATGTTTATACATACGTCCTAGACCGCGTTGCATCGCGCGCAACGCGCGAAACGCTTCACCACTGAATATTTCGACTTGTCTTCACCTAGATTTATCAGTTCCCTCTCTGTGAAAGCGTTTAAATGTGACTCCTGTGCCTCGCAACCAAAGTTTTTTTGCCCGGTAAGATGCCAACTCTGCCCCCCACATAGTCTACGTTTAAGATGTTTTCGGTTCGTCCTCCATCCCTCTCTACCTCTTCCAACTCCTTCTATAACGACGGAACGTTGTAACGACGATACTTTTTTCGAAGGTTCGTGCGATGCACTAGACCCGAATCGATACCTCAGCGGCTCGATTCTTCCAAACTTCCGGCGCAAAAAAGCGTTTCCTCCTGGAGAATTTTTGCGGCTCGACCCCTTCCTTGAGATTTATACGGGCAAATGTAGAGACTAGCCGTTCGGAAACGGACTGACTCGAATTCCCACATTCCGGAAATTATGGCATCCGAGCCAGTGGCTCGGAAGGGAAAATGGCAGCCACTTGTCTGTGAAGACCTTTTCCGGGCCCGCCGCGATGTTAGTTATTCCCAAAACCGCCGTTCGTAGAGAAAAACAATCTTAATATCGATCATGTCCCTCCAGACGGTAACCCAACTGGTCCCAAAACATATCGAAATGAAGAAACGTCTCCCAACCTCGTGACCGCATTTAATAAATGCCCGCGGGAATGGGGGGAAAAACCGCGCCCTCACCTTCCCTTCCCTCCTTCTATCAACTTATAATCACCTTCGCAATTGATACACGAAAATTTGGTTTTTGACGAGTCGAAACCCAACCATATTAACGTCTACTTCTATTTTTCCGGAAACGTCTGACTATCTTCTCTACGACGGTAAACACATCCCGAATACGGAAGTCTTTCTAAAGCTACTTACACCGTAGCAATACCTCCCTGTGATAAGGAAAAAAAATTACCTTTCTTAATCTTTTGAGTGATGAGGTCCTGGGATTAGTCACTCGGCCGACGTTAACGTATTTAAAACAGTTCGTCGACCAGTTCGCGGTAAAATAACCCTGTTTCGAAAACGTCTTATACTGCTGATACAACTAATATCACCCACTTTAAATATGTACGGCGTGGAAAATCCCGAGAATCATGAGACGTTTAATATAGACGGTAGTAAAGAGTCTTATCGTCCCTTGAACGTCCTAAGGCCTCATCTTTTATGGTCCCGAGTGTAACCGTACGGTTTATTCGTTTCCGTAAAGGAAAATCGATATAGCGAAATTTGAAAATCGCACTTACCCTCAACAGCTTAAGATGAGCTGTTTTGCTATCTTGAGATGACCTTTGAAATACAAAGACCAATAAACCCCGCTTTTGGAAAAAATGTCTTCGATTTCCTTCGAAAGCTGCTCGTCGCCGAGTAATGAAAACCCGATTAGGCAACCAAACTTTTTTATTTCCGCCCACATGTGAAACTCGCGGCCAAAAACTCTTTGATAAGTTTTTTATACTCGTTACATAATAACCGTGACCAATCTCTAAATCCTTTAATTCCCTTGTTACAATTTCACTCGAACCGATTGTACTCAAAAGAAAAAAGCTGTAAATTCACGGGGTTTTTGTTAACCCTTTAAAAATTTAAAAATGGTAGCTAATGTTTTCCCTTCAAAAAGGGGCCCAAAAAAACTAAAAAATTTTTGGGAAAAAAGTAAAGATTAAAAACAAACCCCCCTCTACGGGGAAAAGGCGTGGTGAGAAGGGGCCCCCAAGCTGCGGGAAGGGGGATCTTAGCCCCACCCACTACAGAGCGTGAAAAATCTAATTTCATAGTTCAAAAAAAAAAGTTTTTTTTTCCCCGTCCTCGATTTCAAAAAAACCTCCCTTTCGGGAAAACCAAAATTTCCCCAAAACAGTTTTAAAACAAATTTTTTAAAAGGGGTTTTTCCCCTGAAAAATTTTTTTTAAAATTTCCCCAAACAGCCCATTTTAAGTTCTAAAAAAAAAATTGGGACAAGTTTCGAAAGCTTCCCCCTCACGGAGGGAAGAAAAAAACAGATGTTCAAAAAATCTAAAAGTTTCGAGAGCTCTCACACTAGTGAGTTCAAAGGGTGCGAGTTTGTGACTGAGGAAGAAATCAAAATCATGTGTCACATATCCCCCCCCCTAAAAACTTTTCTGAAGAAAACTCAGAAATGTCACCAGAAAATAAAAAAGGTTCCCCTTTTATTCAAGATTGTTTTCCCGAAAGGGGGGGAAGCCGAGAAAAAGGGAAAAGAAATCTATCATGTGTCACTTTCCCCCATGAGGGGAAAAACTTGAAAATTTTACGTCGGATTAAAAGGTTCCCCTTTTTTAAAGATAGTTTTTCGAGAGGCTCCCCCCCCGCCCTCCTCTGGAAAACCGGGGCCAATCAAAACAACCCACCCCCCGCGTGAACCATCGACTCACGTGCCCCAATCCCCCATCCTCCACCCTACCCTGACGTCGACCCCGCCCCCCCCTCTTTCCATAAATGATACCCCCCAAACCAAACATTTCGCCTCACTCCCCCTTGAACATAAAAGGGTTTGTAAAAAGGGATACCTACATACATTTCTCCTCTCTGCCCCAAAAATTTCCCCCTAACTACATCAATGAAAGAGAGAAAGAGAAAACGCGCGCACGACTCCAACAAAAATTTTTTAAAATAAAGCGCGAAAAGGGGAGGGAAATGGTGGGGAGGGGACAAAAAACACCCCAATTTCCCCCCACTGCCCTCATGAAGAAGGTAAAATTACTACTATTTAAAACTTAGGTAAGGATCAAGAATTTTAAAATTTAAAAAAAAGGAATGTATTTACATTTGAAAAAAGGTTGGTTTAGGAAAACCATTCTGAGTGCACACGATTTAAAATTTGGGGGCCCCGGTCTTTTAAATCAAGGGTTTAAAACCCCCAGCTTTTTTTCGAGGAAAAAACCCTTTTAATTTTGCAAAAATTTTAAAATTTTAAAAAATTGTTACTATTTTAATTGGAAATTTTTCTCCTCCAAAGATTCCTTAACCCTTTATTAACCTGGGGGTTTTTTTGTAGGTTTTTAAAACCCTTTTTCCATTCCCCTTTTTAAACCCAAAAAAAACCTTTTTATCAAAACTTTTACATTGTTTAAAAAAAAATATTTTTTTTTAAACTTATTTAACTATCAAGGGCTTAAGAAAGGAAATTTTTTTCCCCAAATGGGGGAAAATTGGGTTTTGGGGGAAAAAATCAAAATTAAAATTGAAAGCCTCAAAAGACCCCCTTTTTTTTAAAACAATCCTTGCTCCTGAAAATAAAAAAATACAACCCAAGAAAAAAAAGCTTCAAAAATTTATGCAAATTCATGGGGCCCCCTTTCGATTTGAAAAAGACGAAAAGATGTTTTGGAAAAATTTCCCCGCGCATGCTTAAACTTCGAAAACCCCCCAAAATCCAAATTAGGGTGGGTGCTAGTTAAGAATACTGCTGGGAAAAAATTACCTACTTTAAAAAATATAACAACCCCCAGAATCTCAATGGAGGGGGAAAAATTTACCCCTAGCACCCCTCCTGTGGGTGCCCCTGTTAGCTATCCCACTTTTTTTTTTTCAGTTCTAAAGAAAACCTTTTTAATTAAAAAAGCCAAAGAAGTTTTGTGGATTGATGTGGGTTTAAATTTTAACTCTCTTTTTTTTGCCTAAAAAAAATAAACAACGTTAAATTTAAAATTTATCTTGCAAAAAAATTTAACAAAAAATTTAAAAATTTCATTAAAGACCCTTATTTTAAAAAAACCCCAAAAATTTTTTCGGGGATGTAACAACCCAAATTTAAGGAAAAAAACATATTTTATGAAAATCTCTCGTATTAATTACAGAGATGGGCAAGTGACAATCTCCCCTTTTTTACCCACTGTAGAAGGGGAAATTTTGAGAGTGGAGGGGAAATATTCCTCTCCGCCACCCCACTTTGCTAATCAAAAAAAGGGAACTTTTTCTCGCGTTTTCCCTTTCATAACTGGTTTTTTTTTCTGAAGAAAAAGGGGAAAACTTTTGCATGTAATTTTTTCACTTGTAAAAATTGACAAATTTTTTCAAAAGGCATTGATAAAATTATATTTTTTTTCATCCCTAAAGTTTTTTTAAAAACAATCCTATTATAAAAGAACAAAAATTAAAAACGTTTGTCTGATAATCAAATTTTCGGTTAAAAATTTTTTAAAAAACTTATACATAAAAAATTTTATTTTTTCATATTTTTTAAAAAAAATGAAAAAGAATGTAAAAAAGGGAATTTTTTAAATTTGTAAATTGTTTTAAAATTCAAAATTAGCTACAAAATGTTTTTTTTTTTAAATTTAAAACCGGCTACGGGTAATTCTATTGATTGGGGGCCCCCCTGAAAAATTTTAAAAAAAAAATTTTCCATCGGTAAAAAATGTTTTTTAAAAATTGCAGAAAAAAATAAAAAATTTCCCGGGGACATTTTGGGAAAATCAACTCAACAAACAAATTTGAAAAAAAAATACCTCCCCCATGTTTAAAAATTGACAATTGGTACCTATGAGCCCCCACCAAGGGGCCCAGCCCGGTTTAAAGGGAACCAAATTTGGAAGGGGAAAAACTGCTTCCAGGGGAAAACTGTTGAGAAACTATTTTTTAAATGTAAGAAAACATGCATTTCAATTTCTTTAAATTTTGCTTTAAAAAAAAAAATTATAAGGGGGACCGGGTCAGTCAAATAGGTAAGGTGTCGCCCCTTTTTGTTTTTGGGGTTTTTTCGGGTTTTTAAAAACCCCCATTCCAGCAAAAAAATTAAAAACTGGATTCCCAAAAACCCTTTCCCCGTCACCTCTGGAAAAGTTTTGGGGCTTTACCTTTGTGAATGTGGGGGAATAGAAACCCCCCCACCGGGTTCGGAACCCACGTTAAACTGTGGGGCCCCCCCTTTTGCTTTCCACCGTAAAATCTTTAAAACCACGTATCATCCTAACATAGGGGGAAAAATGGAATTCCCCCTTAAAATGGTGTCCCAATCTAAAGAAATTAATTCCCCCATACCCCCAGAAAAAGCAAGGTAAAAATAATGTCAGATAAAATTAAGCCCAAAGAGCCTTAGCCCCCACCCAACAAAAATTAAATATAAATTAAAACAATAAGGGTCCAATCCCAAAAGGGAAAAACCCTTAACGATGCTTTTTGGTTGCAAATTTCCCTTAAAAAATTCCCAAAATTTGGGCTGCGGGTTTTCAGCCCCCTTTTTTCCCAGCTTACAAAATTTAAATTTTTGAAGTCAAAACTAGGGGGAATGAAGTTTAATAAAAATAAAACAAATAGTGTATGTAAATGGGAAAAACGTTAATCTTTTTTTTTTTTAAATGACACCTAATTATCTTTTATTTAATATTAAAAAAAGAGAAAAAAATTTTAAATTTTTTTTTTTTTTTGGTTTTTTTTTTTGGGGTAATTGAAAACTCAAAAACTCTGAACCGATCTTAAAAAAATTAATTTTTCACCAATAAAAAAGGCTACATTATCAGCAAAGTAAAAAAAGGGCCCTTAAAATTTTTTTTGAAAATTTAAAATTTAAATTCCTCAAAAAAAATGTAGATAGAAAATTAAAAAGTTCTTTTGGGAAAAAAAAAGTTTTAAAAGGGGAAAAATGGGGAATTGGGGAGTGGAGCCGGGGGTGGGGGGGGCGGGGGAAAAAGAGGAATGAGATAAAAAAAAAGGGGGGAGGATAAAAAAAGGGGGGGGAAACTATCAGTGATGGTAGGACTTTTTTTTAAAAAAAAAAAAAAATTTTAAAAAAAAAAAAATTTTTTTTTTTAAAAACAAAATTTATGGATGTTTTTTGAAGCTTTGTTTTCTTTTCTTTAAAAATTTTTTTTTTCGGGGAAAGGGGGTAGAAACCTAATAAGGAAAAAATTTTCTAAAATTTTTTTGTTTCAAAAATTAAACCCCAACAAATTTAAAAATTTAAAATTTTAAAATTTTTTTGGGGAAGAAAATTTAATTTTGTTTTCAAATCTAAACTTAAAAAATTTAAACTAAAAAAAAAATGTTGGATCTATTTTTAAAGCAAGGCAGGGCGGTCATTTTTGCAGGGTTTAAAAAAACAAAACTTTAATTTAAAAACGGGGGAAAACGCTCAAGTAAAGGAAAAAGGGAAAAATTCACCACCTTAAATCGACACTCCCCTCTTTTTTCCCCAAAAAAAGGGGTTTTTTTTTTTGGCCCGGGTTTTTAAAAACCCAAAAAAAAATTTAGGTTAGATTTTTGAAAAAATTTTTAAAATCGACCAAAAATGCATTGATATATTTAAAAAACGCAGGGCTCTAAAAAAAAATTAACAATGATTTTATTAAAATTGAAAAAAAAAAATTTTAAACTTTTGTTTTTTCTAATTTTTTTAAATTTAAAATTAAAAAGTAAAAAAATTTATTAAAAGTGTTTTTTTAATAAAATTTTTCCCAAATTATTTCAGTTTCTACAGAAAAATTTTAGTGCTGGAAGGTGCCCACGGGAAAAATTTAAAATTTCAACAAAAAAATAAAACTCCCCCACCAAATTATGAAAAATTTTTCCCTTTTAAAAAAAGGAAAAAGGGGGTTTTTAAAAAAAATTTTTTTTTTTCAACTTCACTTTTCCGGGGGGGGAAAAAAACCCCGTCAATTATTTGTTTTTCTAATCCCCAAAAACTCTAATTGGTGATTTATTAAAACAAATTAAAAATTATAAAAAAAAAGTTTGGGGCGCAGTTTTTGTGATTTTAAAAAGATTGTCTTATCTATAAGCTTTTTTTTTTTAAAAAAATTTAAACCCCCATTTGGATTTTTAAAAAACCAAAAAAGGGGTTGGGCCCAATACAAAAAAAAAGGTTAAGTTTTTTCCTATCTGAATAACTGGTGATGAGGAGGTAAAGGGTTAAAAATCTGGGCCCTAAACTCAAAAGAGGTTTTTCCCTTTCCCTTTCCCCTTTAAAACGGAACCCCCAGTTACATTTATTTAAAAATTTTCTAACACTTTTTTTTTTTAAATCCAAATTAATATAAATATCCCAAATTTTAGCCTAGACAAATTAGTAAAGACGTAGCAAAAAAAAAAATAAGGGAATTTAAAAGGTAATAATTTTAAACCTAATTTTTAAAGCAAATTATTTAAAATCTTCAAATTAATAAAATTTTAAATTTTATATTTAAAATGGGTTTTTGATTTTTTTTGTCCCAAAGGGTTTAAATTTTAAATTTCTTCCAAATAAAAGCGGGCCCAAAGGCCGATGATATTAGTTATTTATTTCCCAAGTTCTAGTAATTTTAAAATTGGAAAGAAAAACTTTTCCCAAGAAAAATCCCAATTGAACGAAATTGGTTCCATTGTGGACCAACTTTTGCTAAGGCACGGTAAGAAATCAAAAAGTCATCAATTTTATCTTGGTTTTTTAAAATATCTTTTTTATAGCTATGTTACACTGGTCAATGCCCAAAAGGTAATTAACCGGGAAAAAAAGGTGTATATATAAAAATACTTACTAAATATTTTCTCCCTTTCTAAAAAAGAAACCAACCAAAAAAGGGGGAAGAAATTTTGGGTTTCAAGTTCAAAAAAATTTCACTATTGTAATTCTACCCAAAACTTAATGTGAAAATCTACCTCATTAAAAGATTGCTCTTCAAAAATTGATATTTTGGGGGTTTTAAAAAAATTTTTAAAAAAAAAAATGAACTACTGTATTGCTAACAAGCTTAATTTTGACACCACAAAATTAAAAACAGTCAGTTTTTTCCACTCCCCATTAAAACTTTTTATTCAACGGGATAAAACCCCAATTTAAAAATGTACATCCACTAAACATTTTTTAAAAATAATTTATTTTTTTTTAAAAAAATTTAACCAAAAATGCATTATGTTTTTTTGTAAAGGGACTTGGGTGAGGGCCCTAGCCCCTCACATGGGACCCTGTTAGTGAGTCAAAGGGCAAAACCCACTTGGACAAAAAAACGGGAACCTGAGGGGCCCCAGAAATTTTTGGGGGGAAACTACTCCAAAGGGGAAAGGGCAGCCCTGGAATTTCCCTTTAAATAGAAGGTGGACAAGTGATTGGATTGAAAAGGGGAAAAGTTTTGAACGTCCTAAACCAAAAAAATATTTTTTAAACGGAAATTAATAAAACTTTTTTAAAAACTATAGCAAAATTTACAGAAAAAATAAAATTAAACGTTTTAAAACTGAAATTTTTTGAAAATTAAAATAAAAAAAAACCCTGAAATTGGGAAAAATTTTGTGTATTTTTTTGAAAGTTTCCTGAAAAACTCAGGGCAAATTTGTTCAAAAAAAAAAATTACTAATTTTTTTTCCCATTTTTTTTCCCTTTTTTTGCCAGTTTATAACAGCTAGAATTTTTGTAGGTACTATAATAAAACTTGTGTTCACCCTTCAAAATTCCCCTACTTTAAAAAGGGAAATGTGTTATCAAAAAAATAAAAGAAATCGAAAATTTTTACTAATTAAAAATATCGATACCAAAACAAATTTCGAAAAAAAAAAGTATCGATAAAAAAAAAATATCGGAAATTTGAAATTTTAATCGGGAAAAAAAGGTTTTTTAATCCAGAAACTAATAATTGTTTTCCCCGCCTCGGTGGCTGCGTTTCTACGCAGGGATAAAAAGGGTTGGACGGGGAAAATCCCAAAAGGGGGGAAAAAGGGGGGGGTTAAACCCCGGGGAAGGGGGTGAAACTGAGTGTTTTTTTTTTTCCCAAAAGGGGGCCCTTTCCCAAACTCTCCCCCACACAATCGGGTCTTTTTCCTCTAAATTGACCCCTTCCCCTAATTCCAAACTTATTAGTTTTAATTTTTGAAAAATAGGGAAAACCCTATAACCTGAACAAGTCCCAGAAATTAAGGTGGAGATGGGTAAAAATCTCAACTTTTTGCATCAAAAAATGTTTTTTTCATTTTTTTTTTAAAAAACACTAAAAAATTAAATAAGGGGTTTTTATTACTTTCCCCCCAAAATTTTTTTGAAAATTCTTCTTGGCAAATCCAACTTTTTCAAAAAAAAAAAACCCTCTAATAACCCCACTTGGGGGAAAGGTGCCATTTTTTTAATTAAAAATTTTGTCCAAAAATTACTATATCCAAAAAAGATTATTATCTATTGGAAAAACAAAAAAAAAGAAGGGGAATGCAAATGCCCTGATTATCTGCAAAACTTTTTCTGTTTTGGGGCCCCTTGGGGGCCCTTGGGGAAAGCCATTGATTTTTTACAAAAACGAAATTTATTTTTAAAGAAAATGTGATGACCAGGGTTCTTTTAAAAAGGGAAAGGGGGGAATAAAGTGGCCCTCCACTCGCCCCAAAACAACCTTTAAATTTGCCCTTGTATTTGATAAAAAAAAAAAAAAAAAATAAAAAAACCCACCCATAAAAAAAATAAAGGGGCTAAAAAAAAAGATTGGATGAAAATTTTAAAGAAAAAAAAAAAAGGATTGAAAAAAAATCATGTCATTTTTTTTTTCTTTCCCCCATTAGTCCATCCCAATACTTTGCCCCGTAATTTGTTTGTGCGTTTTCAAGGCCCCCTTTAAACCGGGTTTTAAAAAACCCTTTTTCCCTTTCGCATGCCTACTTTTTTCCCATAGCTAAAAAGCTGCCCACCCCTTTATCAGTTTTAAAGTAAGAACCACTCTGCTTGATAAAAAGCCCTCCCACGGGGGAGAAAAAAAATAGGGTTAACACGGGAAAATGACCCTAAAAACTCATAAATTAAAATAAATTCGACTAAAAGTAAGCTTTTTAATTTTAGATGAGTGAAAAGTAAAAAAAAATTTGTTTTCTTTCGATAAAAATTCGATCCCGGGAAAGTGTAAAATACCAATATAAAAAAAAAAAAAATTTAATCGAGTAAAAAAATTTTAGGGGCAAAAAAGAAAAATATGGATATTACAAAAAGATGGGAAAAATTTCTTCAAAACCCCCTAAAATAAAAATTTTCAAGCTTGAGCAACATTTTTCTTCACCCACCGTTATTTTTTTTTAAGTAAATAAACAACTCACTTTCTTTTTAAACCCCTGGGGATGTATGGCCCACAAATAAAAATTAAAATAAGTTTTGGAAAAAAAGTGAAAAATATTTTTTTATTTAAAAATCTACACTAATATTTTCCTCCAATTATTTTTTTTCAATAATAGAAAAAATTTCTGCTTTGTAAAAAGTTGCAAAATTAAAATTTTAAAAAAAAAAAAAAAAAAAATTTTTAAAAGCAACAATCCTTTTTTTTTCTAAAAAAGAAAAAAAAAAATTTTTTTTGAATTTTGTTCCCCCATTTCTCCCATTATTAAATTGAAACATAAAATTTTTGTTAAAATTATTTAATATTTGCCAAATTGGGTTTTTTCAATTTACTTTACTCAAAAAATGTTTTTAAAACCTTCGAAAACCGTTCAACTTGTAAAATTTAAAAGTTCCCCCCCAAAAATCCCCAATTTAAAAAAAGGGGCGCAAATTTTGGTTTTCCCAAAAAATTAAAAATTTTTTTAAAAAATTTTAAAAATATTTTTTACAATGAAAAAATAAAATTAAAAATTTAATTTTAAAAGATTATATTAAATAAAACCCCAAGGGGGTTTTTAAAAGTTAAAATAAATACATCATTTGGAAAAAAAAAAATGCAAAAAAATTAGAAATTTTAAAAAAAAAAACTTTTTAACCAAAAAAAAATAATTTAAAATAAAATTCGAAGGGGTAAAATTTTTTTAAAAAATACAAAAAAGGGTTTATTTTAAACAAAAAAAAGATAAAATTTACAAAGGTTTTTTTTTAGTTTAGAAAATAGTTTTTAAAAAAAAAATTTTTTTTGAAAAATTTTAAAACCCCAAAACACAAGAAAGACAGCAAAATTTTTTTTTTTTAAATTTAAAAAATTTGGGTGAATAAAAACACTGAAAAAATTATTAAAAAATTTAAATTTTATAGGGTTTCCCGTCATAAAAACTGGAAAAAGTTAGTTTTTAAATTTAAATTTAAAATTAAAATACTATACTGGGGAAATTGGAAGTCAAAAGTATTGCCACCTTTTTATTAATTTTTTTTCCCCCCCCCAAATCTGGTTAAAAAAAAAAAAAAACAAAAAAAATTATTAGGTTTAAAAAAATAAGCTTATGTGTAAGGGAGGGGTATAATTTTTTTTAAACGCAGTTTCCCTTACCCCCGTTCGGGTTAACATGCAAATGAAACTAAAAATGTTTAATAAATTGAAAAGGGGAAATTTTAAAAAAGGCCCTTTAAAATTATTTTTTGATGTTCCCCCGCATTTGCGTTAAAGGGAAAAAGGGGAAAAAAACCCATTTTGGGAAAAAACCCAAATCCTCGGTTTTCCCAACAGAAAATTTGAACCCCTTTTTTTTTCATAAAATCGGCATCTAATCAAACTGCGAAAAAATTTTGGGCCCGACTGAAGGGGGTAGCGGGGTTTAAAAAAAAAAGCAAAAGGGAAATTGAACCATGTTTTTTTTCTTCTCGGGGGACAAAAAAATCCTTATATAACCGATAAATTTTTTCCCAAAAATATTACCCCAAGATAAAAACCAGGCGGGAAAAGGAAAAAACCAAAAAGTAAAAAAAAAGGCCCCAGAAAACCCCGGGTAAAAAATAACACCAGCACGTGAAAGAATAAAATCATTTACGAAAAACTTTTTAAGGGGAAATTAGAAAGCGAAATTGGGTGGGGGAAACAGATGCTGAACTCGCTTCAACAAAAGGGGAAAATTTTCTTTTTTAAGCAAACAAACTCATTTTAAAATTTTTCTTTTTTGGTTTCTGGAAAAACGGGTTTTTAAAACCCCGGGGTCAGGGCCCTTTCCTCTTCTCTATGCTGACTAGACACCTAAAAATTTTAGACAAAATGGGTGGAAAATTTGTGTAGGAATTCTCACTTGAGATAGAATCATCAAATTTAGAAAGTGGGAAAAGGTTTTGTATGTTCAAAAATGACACTTTTTTTAAAATGGGGCCCAAACCCCCATTTTTGCCTCCTTGCATCAATGGTGGGCCTTTTTTTTTTAAATGGTGCCCCCCAAAAATAAAATATATATGAAAAATAAGTATTTTTTAAAAATACCCCAATTGTTATAAAAATTATATATATTATATATATAATATATATGAAATTTTAAAAAAATTTTTTTTGGTTTCAAAAAATACTTTCTGTGCCGCAATAAAAACATGGGGTTTTTTCAAAAAAAAAAAAAATTGGGGTATTAGTTCAAAAGAAAATTCCTTGCCCCAAAAAAGCATGTTTAGACACCAAAAATAAAGGATTGTTAAAGGGGTTTAACAGTTATACAGGTTACAAAAATTACTGGCGCCTGGTTTAAAATTCAGGGGCCAAGATAAAGGTAAATTTGTACGGGACAAAAGTACTAAGTACAAGAAAACAAAAGTCTTACGCTGGAAAAAGGCCCTAACCTGACTACCCCCGAAGACAGCAAAACCGACAAAAGGGAAAACGCAAAAAAAGGGAAATACCCCATAGGACAAAACTGTTGAAACGGGGGTAGCTACTTGCCCCTACGGGGCCCGTTAAAAAAACCGGGTCTGAGCACCAGGGGAAAAAATGCCCCCCCGCTTTTTTTAAATTTAAAACTTGGACATGCCGATTTATAAAAGGCCCACTTCCAAAATGTTTAAATGTAGCCCTTTTGTGTAAGGCACGGGTTAAAACCAATCCTCTTGCCCCCCTAGAGGCAAAGGGAACTTTGTGAAAAAGGCCCCGGGTTTTAAACCAATCCTTTTGCCCTAAAAAGGTAGGGAACTTGTGATAAGGCACCGGGGTTAAACCCAAATTTCCCTTTTATCTAAAAGGGCTGGGGAACTTTGTGATAAAGGAAACCTTTTTTTTAAACCCAAAACCCCTCTTGTCTAGAGGTGGGAAAAATTTTTGTGAAAAGGCACCTGGTTAAACCAACCCCCTTTATCAAAGGGGGCCTGGGAAAATTTTTTGTGTTTAAAGGAAAACCTGGTTTTAAAACCCCAAAACCCCCCTTGCCCAAAAAAGGCTAGGGAACTTTGTTTAAAAAGGCCCCGGGTTTAAAAAACCAAAATTCCCCCTTTGTCTAAAGGTTTGGGAGATTTTTTGTGATAAAGCCCCTTTTTTAAAAAAAACCATCCTCTTGTCTAGGGGAAAAAGGGAACTTTGTGTTTAAAGGGAAACCGGGTTTTAAACCAATCCTTTTAACTAGGGGCCCAGGGAATTTTGGGAAAATAAGGCCCCTTTAAACCAACCCTTTCTTGTCTAGGGGCTAAAAAACTTTGTGATAGACCCCCATTGGTACCAAAAAACGCCCCCAAATCCCTGCAAATAATAAAAAAAATTTGTTACCACATTTTTTTTTGGGGAAAAACTACTACCCCCTGTAGAGAAAATTAAAACGTCAGAAACTTACCTCTAAAAACCCTAATATTTTTCTCATTTTTTTAATTCCCCAAAATTTTATCCCCCCTTAAAAACACCTAAAAAACCCTTTTAAAACGCAGTGCGGGAAAACCGGGTCATTTTACGATTAAAATTAAAAGGTGGGCCCTTTTATGTTAGTAAAAAAATTTTTTTAATTTTATTTCCCTTTTGGTTTTTGCTTTTTTTTCGGGGGGCGTTATAGAAAATTGGTAATTACTGACACGGAATGCTTCTGGGGAAAAATCAGGGTTACCGCGATTCATGAGGGCCCAAATTTTCCCCTTTCAGGGAAAGAAAAAAAGGGCCCCAAAAACCAAAACCCCTGCTTTTCCCTTTAAAAACAGACCCCCCCCAAAAACAATCACCACCAAAAAATCCACCCCCCTTTTCCCCCCTTTCCCAAACCCCCCCTCCAACGTTTTTCCCCCCCCACTGCGTTTGTTTCCCAAAACATTCTCGGGCCAAACTACTTCTCCATCCCCCCTGATTTTTCCCGTCGGGGCACCCCTATACATGTCCTTAAACCAAAATCAATAACAATGTCCATGAGATCTCCCCCCCATTAAACTTTTTCAAAAGTCGAGCACTCCTCACACTTTTTCCTTCACCAAATAAAATCAAAAATTGGCCCCATGAAAACCTCCTCCATTAAATGCTATTTTTTGCCCGACATTTTCCCCATACACGCCCTTCACCAAAATTTATCAAAAATTTGGGCCCAAAAGAAACCCCCTCCATTAAAATGCTATTCCCAACGAGCACTCCTTCCCGCTCCCCCACGAAAATCCCCCCACATTTTTTTTTCCCCCCCTTTAAATTTTTCTTGTTCACGCACCTGAAAAAATGGCGAAAAAGTTTGGGTTTTTCAGTTTTGCGATAATACCCGTTTTTTTAAAAAATTGAAAATTTAACCTTTGAAAAGCTTTTTTGGTTGTTAATAAAAAAAATATAAAAAATTTAAATTTTAAACTAATCCAACGGGGGTTGACAATAAAAATTACAATTTTTACTACCAATCCTCCGGGTTTTTTTTGCCCAAAACCCCGGGTGAGGCTTCCCCCTTGGGATTAAAATACAAATTTTTGGGAAATTCATTCAAAAAGAAGTACTAAAAAAGCCCCAAAATAAAAAAAACAACCCTTTTTTTTTTTTCTTTTTTTAGGTTGCTTAAAAATTTTAAAGTGGGGCTTCAACCCCCCCAAACCAAATCGAAAACCAAAATTATTGACGCCATTTCAAGGTAACCTTCTCTCGTAAATTCAGTCTTAGAAAACCATCAAATATTCAAAGAAAATTTTCACTTGCTTTGGGGATGGGGGAAAAGGGGAAAAATTAATAGGAAAAACGCAACAATTTTTTTGGGTAAAAGTTTGGAAAGAAAATTTTAAAAAAAAATCCCCCCTCGGAAAGCCCCCACCCGGGGGCTCGAACCCCAAAACCTCCCCCGACAATAAAAACAAAACCAACGACGCCAGGGGTAAAACCTCGAAAACGTGATCGTTTCCCTCCCCTCCTGCCCGTCTCAAAACCTAAAAACCGGGGATGGGAAAAAGGGGAAAGGAGAAAGTCTGGGGCTCGATGATGACGTGCTCGAAACTCCATAAAAGGAAAAATTTCCCTCCCCGTCAACGCCGACTCCCCCCCACAAACCTTCCCCTCGCAAGCCTGGGTAAAACCCCTTCGGGGGCAGCTTTTAAAAAGGGGGTAACCCGCCCCCAAAAGGGCCCTGCTCCGGGCCCAAGGGGGGCCCCCAAAAAATTGTCCTCGTCAAAATTTCTTTTGCGGGAAAAAGGAAAAAAATTTTGTCATAGAGGGGGCAAAAAGGGGAAACCGGTGGCCTTTTTTTTTTTAAGGGCCCTTACAAACAAAAAAAAAGTGGGTGGTCACGGGGTCCGAACAAAAAGCTAAACTATTTTGGTTTTTTTGTGAGGGGAAAGGGATTGGGTTACACCCCCCTCCCTACCCAAATTAAAAAATTTTTAATTACTGCCCCAAACTGGTATTAAACGTGGAGAAAAGAAAAAAAAAAATAGTAAAAAATTTAAAAGATGCTTTTTTTTTGGGAAATCAGGACCCCCTTAAACCCTAAAAATCGGGGCTACCTTGGGGAAACCAGAAAGTCTAGGTAAAATTTGGGCCCCCATTTTAAAACCAGGGAAATTTTTAAAAATTTGAAAACTATTAAAAAACCAAGAAAGTCCCCAAATTTTTGGGCGAATAAAATAAAATGCTTTGAAATTAATAACGAAAATATCGTTGGGAAAATTTCCCAACCCAAAAAAAATTTTTTTAAAAGAGGGGGTCCCCAAAAGTATATTTTTCTTTCCTCTCACAAACAACGGGGGTTTCTTTAAAAAAAAAGGAAATTAAAAATTTTTTTAAAGGCACCGCGTTTTAAAAAACCCATTCGGGTTAAACCCCACTTACCTAATGTGAAAAAAGGGTTTAAAAAAGGGTTTATTGTAAAGAAAAAAAATAAGGACCAAAACAGTTTTAAACGTGGAACCCGGGAACCCCACGGTGGGGGGCCCCCTGGCTTTCCCCCACATTCAAAAAGATGTCTTTTTCCAGAGGTAAAGGGAAAAAGGGTTTGGTAATCAGAAAAAACTTTCCCGGGGAAACCGAGGATTGAACCCCCGGCCCCCACATAGAAGTCTGAAAAACCTTACCCCTAACCACCAGGTAAACCCCGGGTGGGTTTAATAAAAAAAGATATTGCAAACCCCCCCCCCCTAAGTCACATCATCCGTATTAGTGTTTTAAATTGTTTTAAAATATAAAAACAAAAAATTTTAAAAAATTCAACAAAACCATTTAAAATTTTTGTCCATATACAAGGGGTTCATTTTTGATTTTAATCCACAATTTTTTTTTTTTTTTTTTCCCCACGAAAAAAGTATTTTTTCACGTTCGTGTTATACAAAATAACAAATTTCCCAAAAAATGGCTAAGAAAGAGAAATTTTAAAATTTTTAGCACCATACCTTACTACCCATTTCAATTTTTAAAACCCCTTAGGGTACAAAAATTACGGCAAAAAAGATTTTGGGGGGCTGAAAAAGGGTTTTTAAAATTTATTTTAAAAGGGTCCCCGCATTTTCGTAGAAAAACAGTGAAAAACCCCCTTTAGGATAAACTAAACTCGGGAAAACACCTGCCCGGGAAATTGAACCAAAAAGCTCCCCTGTCAAAACCGGGCTAGCCCAAATTAAAAATTTTGTAGTGCCTTAGATCATGGAGTCCCCCGAAGCGGGAAATAAAAAATTTTTGAATTTTTTAAAAAAGTGTACCTGAAATTTTTTCTTAAAGGAAGGTAAAAAAAACAATTTAGGAAAACTACCCTGGGAAAACCCCCAACCGGAACAAAACCCCCGATTTTTCCGGGTTTAACGGCGGGTCAAATAAATTTTCTAAGTGATTCCTATTTTTTTAAAAGGGTTTTCAAATCCCCAAAAAAGGCGGGTTATATACCTTCAAGGGATAAAAAATTTTAAAACCGGGTTAGATCTTAAAAGGCGAAAAAAAACCCTTAATTTTCCCTTGGGCTTTTTCGCTGAACACGGAAAGCATGCTAGGAAAGCCCCTCAAAACTCAAGTTACCCTTGGCCGTTCGGGAAACACTTAAACAATCCGGTGGCAAAAAAGGGTTCTCCTGAAAAAAATTTTAAGGTAGGCCTACTTAAAACATTTCTTTTTGGTTCACAACGTAAACAACAAAAAAAAGTTTTTTAAAAGCCCTTAAATTTTTATGGGGAAAAAGGGAAAATGAGTAAGGAGTTAAAAGTTTTGCCTATAGAAAAGGGCCCATAAACACCCTCTACCTAAAGTGAAAAAACAAAATTCAAATTTCTCGTCCAAACCCAAAAAATAATTTTCATCAAAAAGGGCTTGAAAAAAACTTGAAAAATAAAGTATAATGTTATTTTTCCCAAAAAAAAAAAGGCAAGTTTTAAAAAATATATCTAAATTTTTTTATAAATTTTTTTCTAGAGGAAAATTTTTATTTTAAGAAAATGGGAAAAGGGGTAGGGCCCCCTTAAAACCCAAAGGGGTTTATTCCAAAATGTTTTTCCCCCGCCCCATCAGGGACTGGGGAATGAACTAAACTCTTCGGTCAGATAGTTTTTTCGGAAACCAGGGGGAAAGAAAGCACATGTTTAGGAAAGCCCCGAAAGCTGTAGTTTCTCGTTGCTTTAAAATACTGGATGTATTTAAAAAAGCAAAAGCGAAAAAAAAACCCTTTTAAAAAAATTTTTCCCGGGAAAAAGAATTTTCACAAAACCTTTAAAAGGTTATTTTACTTGCCAAAAAATCAAGGGGGTGCCCAAAAGGGTTTTAAAATTTCCCCTCCAAAGGGAAAAGTTATGCTAAAAAATTTTAAAATCGTTCAAAAAAATCCACCCAACCCCCGGCGGGAAATTTCAAACCCATAAACATTAAAATCCTGGGTGAGAAACTTTCCCCCAAAAGAAAAAAATGGGTTTCCCAATAGAAAATATTTTTTTAGGGGTTTAAAAAAAATACCATAGCCCTAAAAACCCCCAAAAATTAACCCCCCCTGTGGGTTAATGGTCAGTGAAACCTGGCTAAAAAGCCTGGGGGCCCCCCGGGTTCTATTCTCAGTTTAAAAAATTTTGGTTTATCTATACCAAAAAGGGAAATGATTAAAAAAGGTCATCGGGGTTTTGGGTTTAATTAGAAATTATGAAAAGGTTAAAAACTCAGACGATCCCCAACTTTCAAAAATATCATCTCTTTTCGGGTACAAAACGGGGAAACCCAACCCCCACACTCCAAGGGGGTACCAGAGTGGCTAATAGTTTTTCAAAAAAAAAAGGGCGACCCAAACCCCGGGGAAAAAAAATTTACCGTTCCCCTTTTCCGGGGCCCTTTAAAATTGAAAATAAAAAAAAAAATAGTCCCTAAAAATGAAAATTTTGAAAAATTTTTTAAAAGTATTTTTAACTTAACCTTTAAAGTTTTTTGTTTTTTTTTAAATTGGAAATTTATTGGAAAATTTTTAAAAGGTTTTTGGGTTGAATGCTTTTTTAATTTTTAAATTTTATTAAAAATTATTTATTATTAAAACCCCGTCTTAAACTACTGGGTTTGGGGCTAATACGAAATTTTAACCCCTTAATGTGTCAGGGGTAAAGGTTTTTGAAAATCAAAAAATTTTCCCGAAGTTTTAAAGGGAAGTCAAGCCCCAAACCCCAAAAGTAAAAAGTAAAAAAATTTGACCTGAAAAACAAAAATTAAAAAAAAAAATAAATAAAGAAAAAGAAAACCAACCCCCAAATCGCCATTCGAACATTCCCCACGAATCACGCCAAAACCCTTTAACAATTAAAACTGCGCGCGCCCTTTGTGCCCCCAAACCAAAAACCTTTTTCTGAAAACCCCGTTTGGTTGTGCGTCCAAGGGGGGGAATGGCGCCCAAAAACCCGTCTGAAAACGCGGGTAACACGTTTGGGCCCGGTGCGGTGGGGCCCGAGAAAAAGAGCGGAAGCCCGCTCGATTTTCAAAGGGGAAAAAACCGTGCTCTACTTATTTGGGGGTTTTCCAGGGAACCCCTTTTTGTTTGTTTTTTTCCCTAGACATGGAAAGCGCAGGTTTTTGGGGGGTTCCCGAGTACACTGATCCAGCCCTCAAAGAAAATATTTGGAGGAAAGGCGGTTTTTTTGTGCTTTTAAAACCCTTTTTGCAGCAAGTGTCGGAAAAAAAAAGGAGTTTGGGAAACCAAAAAATACCCTTTTTTTTTTATTGAACAAAATAGGAGAAAACTTAAAATTTTTTGGGGATCCTCAAGATCGACAATATTTATAAAACACGGGAACCGTGGAAATTGAAAAACCGACCAAAATTTTTGCTAGAAAAAGAGGAATAAAAAACCCTAGTACGTCGAACGAGCAAAATTTAAAAATGGCAAATTTGTCGCACCCAAACGGGAAAAATTGACCCCACTTTGTAATAAATTTTTTTTTGATTTTAATATTTTCCTTTTTAAAAAAACCAAATTTGATTTTTCAAAATTTTTGTTTTTTTTAAATAATTAAAATTTAAATTTTCAATAAAACAAAAAACAAAAAAAATTTTTAGGTAGTAAGTTTTTCTTCCATTTTCATTTTTTTATTTTATGGTTTTTTTTTTAAAAAAAAGGGTTTTTTTAAAATTAAATTTTTTGGGTCGGGGTAAATTTTGGACAATAAAAAATGGGTTTTTTTTTTTAAAATTTTTTATTTTTTTTTTTTAAAATAAATTTAAAAACCTAAATTAAAAAAAATAATCCAAATTCCACTCGGGAAAAAAGTCAGAAAGATAGTACTTTATTTTTAAAATAAATTTTTTTTAATAAGTTTTTTTTTGTCCTTTTCGAAAGGGGTTTAAGTTTTTTTTTTGGGGGGGTTTTAAAATTAAATCAAGGGTTTTTTGGGGTGGAATGAAATTCTAAATTTTTTAAATTTCAAAAAAATTTGGGAAACCACTGGAAAACAAAATGTTGCCCCCCCCCCCCCCAACCCCCCCCCACGCCCACACCCAGTTCCTTTTATAAAAAAGGGTTTCCCATTTTTCGATTTTTTTAGAAACCCGAGAAATGAATTAAAAAAAAGGGGGCTCTCTTAATTTTTTACAAAAAAAAGCTAACGGCCGGGAAAAGGGGTTTAGGTCCCTTCTAAATTTAAATTTTCAAAAATGTCATAAAAAAACCCTTTTTTAACTGTTTCCAAAAAAAAATAAATTTTTTAAATTTTTCCCCCAATTAAAATATGGATAAAAAAATAAGGGGTTGTTTGAAAGGGGAAAATTACAGACAAAAAGGGGTCAAAATTTTAAAAAACAGAAAAAATTTTTTTAAAGTTTAAAAAAAACCTAATATAAAAAAGAGTAAAGAAAGATAAAAAAGAGACAGAAGATGATCAAACGAAAGCCGTCAAAATTAGCTCTAAATAATCCCCAAATGAAAAAGGATGAAAAAAAAAACTGATGAAATGCAAAAACCTTTGGGGAAGAAATCGAGTTGTGGGAGCGGGAAAAATTGGACTCTTAAAATTTGTGGAGCAAAAAAACTTGGACTTTTGGGATGTGGAGCAAAAAACTTGGACCCCCTAAAAAAAAAATGGAAAAAAAAAATAGGGTTAAAAAGTTTTAAAAATGTAAAAGCTGGAAAATACTTGAAAAGGGAACCCGGTGGACATACAGGGAGGCAAAGGGAAAAATTTCTAAGAAGAGGGGTTTTTGGGAAAAAAGAGAACCCAATTTTGTGTGTAAATTTCTTCATTTAAAAAAAAAAATTTAAAAGATGGGAAACCAAAACCCTTTAAAGGGGGAAATTTTTAAATTTTTTTCACAACGCCCATAAAAAAGGAAAGGTTTTAGAAAAAAGGGGAAAAGTTTAAAAGGAAAGAAGGGGGAAAATTAAAAACAAAATACTTAAGGGAAAAACAAAAAAATTTTCGGGGAGTTTAAAAGGGGGAAAGGCCCAGGGGGACAGGGGGGAAATTGCCCCTAAGTTTTCTTTGACAAAAGGAATAAAACCCCCGTTTTTAAAAACACAACACAAAGTAATAATAATAAGTATTTAAAAAAAACCTTTTTTTTTTTAAAAAGGGGGGGGGCCCAAAATTTAGAAAAATGAGGATTTTTTCTGGGGGTTACTGTAAAATGTAAGATTGCAAAAGTTCTGATGGGCCCTCAATACTACAGGGGGGAAAAGGAAAAAACAAAAAAACTTTTCGTTTAAGGTTTATTTTTAAAAATTTTCCCATAAAAACCCGCCCCCCGGATATAACACGGGTTTGGGGAATAGGAAAACGAAACCCGAGAAAAAAAAAAAACCGCTTTTTAAAAACGATGGACCCAATTACTAAAAATTTATTTCCTTAGTAAAAAAAAATCATGAAATTCAAATTAAGGATTTAGTGTTTGGGTTTGGACCATAAAGGGAAAGATTTTTCAAAACCCTCCCCTCTCATTAAAAAAAGCAAGGTTGGAAAAAAAATCAAAATAATTCAAAAAGTAAATTTACTTAGAAAAACATCCTTTTGTTTTCAACAAGGGGTTTAACCTCTCTTGTGTATTGTTAGTTAAAAAGGGTTTTAAACTGATGGGAAAACCCCTCCGGCCCCCCCCTCCAAAGTAACCTCAAATGCCATTCCAAGAAAACGGGGATAAAAAGAAATAAAAGGGGTAAAAAATTTCGATTTCGCGGGAAAAAAACCAAACGTCGTTAAAAAACCGGGGGAGGGGTTTTTGGTAAAAGTATGGTATAAACCCTTCCCTTTTGGGAATTGAAGTAATGAAACTATTTTAATTTGTAGTAAAATGGAAAACCAATAAGGGAAAATTTAAAAACCCAAACTATTAAATTGTTAGCCCCACCTAAATTAAAAAAATACCGGGAAGGGGAAAATAAAATATCTGATATTTTTTGGTTTAGTAAAAACCAATATTTCTTACCACTGGCTATCGATTAATCTTTTCAGTGAAAAAATTAAAATTCCCCACTAAATTTTTTAAAAGAAAAAAGGGGCTGTGATGGACGTGCGGAAACCCCAAAAGCTACATATACGTGTTTTAATTTAAAAAAACACAAGTATCATATAAAAAAACCCTTTTCAAATCAAAAAAGGCCCAAAAATGCGCCAAAAAAAAACAATGAATTTGTGTGATATTTAAAAATGCCACTAAAAAAATTAACCGTAATTAACAATTAATATAATAGTTTGGATTTTTAAAACCCAATCTCAAAAATCAAAATTTGTTAAATTATTGAAAATTGTAAAAAATTGTAAATCAAAAAAACCCCCCTAAAGCAAAGATTTTCTACATATCCAAAAAGTTAAAAAATTTTAAAAATTTATCACATATTTGTAGATGACGATTTCCCCCACGTTCGTCCCCAAAACTGCATTAAAATATGAATGAATGAAAAGGGAAAGACCGTAGGTTAAAAAGGACGATTTTGGGTAGTCAATTTCTAAAAGCAATGGTGATGAAAAAAAAAAGGTCCTAGTTTTTTAATTTCCCCAAAACCAAAAAGTCAAATTTTTTAAAAAAAATATGGGAAATTTTAAAATTTTTTACCCCCTTCTGTCGGGGTCTAAAAACGTTTATATTAATAGTGTAAATGTAATTTTTTTACCCTGAGCCCCAGGTTTTTTCTTTCCCTTTTCCCCCTTGGGCACTTTTTTCGTGAGGGGGTTTGTTACCCGTCATGCCCCCCGGCACTAAGGGGCTGGACTCACTTCCCCCGGGAAAAAGTTTGTTTGGGGCTCTGAGAAAAACATGGGGTTTTTATTTTTTAAACACAATAAAGGTATAGGGTTTTTTATTTTTTGAAAGGGTGCCCCCAAAAGCAAAAAGAAAAGCTATATTTAAAAGGGTTTAAAAGGGTGACCCGGTGGGGCTAGGGGTTAAAATTTTTTGGAAACTCTTGCTGGGGGTCCCCGGGTTCAAAACCCCCGGTCCCCCGGGAAAAGATTTTATTTAAAAAAACCCAAAACCCTTCCTTCACCTCGACAAGAAATTCTTGTGAATGTGGGAAAAGCCAAAGGGCCCCCCACCGTTGGGTTTGGGAAATTTTCCCCGTTAAAAATGTAGGTCCCCTTTATTTCATCTCGTTTTCAAACCCCCAAAAATTTCACATTTAGCGTAAATGCGTAAACCCCCAAAAGGGTTTTTAAAGACGTGGGATAATAATAAATTGTAAAAAATAAAAATAAAACCCCAAGGTTTAAAATTCCGGTACTAACCCTGGTGAAATCAGTGTGTATTTTTTGGGAAAATTTCCCTGATAATTTTTTTAAAAAACTAGGCCTAGTTTCAAGTTAATAGCTTAAACAAAAATTTTTTTACCTCCTTTTTTTTTTTAGCACCAGTCCTATTTAACCCCTTTGGGGTTTTTAATCCCTTATGTACTAATTAATCTAATGTGCAAAAAGAGTAAAAAGGGTTTTGAATTTAAAGGGAAGTGTAGCCGAATTTGGGGGAAAGAAAAGAGAGTGGGAAAACCATTTAAAAAGGAAAAAAAAACCTCTCAGAAAAAGCCGCCCGAGATCGATCCTTGATCTCTCAGCTTTGTCATCCAGTAAAAAATTGCAAAGAGTGGACCCTTAAACCATGGGGCCCCAACTCAACAGGAAATTAGGTTAATTTTAAATCGTGTGCAAATTTTAATTATTCTCACCTAAAAATTTTTTTTTCCCTTGTAAAAAAATGTACAGTCCTGAAATGTAACATAATAAAATTTTTTTAAATTTTTTAAAATTTTAAAAAAAAATTTTTTTTTAAAAACCCCCTTAAAATCCAAAATTTTTTAAATTCCTTATAAAAACAAAAGTTTTAAAAAAATTATTTAATTTTAAAATTTTGAATTTTTTGCTAGATTTAAATTTTCGCTTTTTTATTGGGAGGTTTAAAAACCTAAACAATTTTCAAGGACAAACCTCAAAAAAAAACCCCAAAAAACATTAGTTAAAACGCTAAAAAATAAATTTTACAAATTTTTAAAAATTTTAATGCAGGGGGTTTAAAAAACCCTTTTATAAAATCGTGGCCCACCGGGGGCCCCTTTCCTGCTCTCCCCGACAAACGGGGAAAAAAAAATTTAAAAAATGGGGGCACAACATTTATACGTGAACCCTTTTTTTTATTTTGATAAAATAAACAACCAAAAATTAATTAAAAAAGGGGCTTTATTATTAAAATTGGATTTTTTTAAAAAAGGGCCCGGGTGAAAAAGATTTTTAAAAACAAAAATTTTAAACCCCCCCCCTTTTTAATGTGATATTTGGTGCGGTTTTGGGCCCGCCCCAACCTTTCAAAATCACTTCAACGGGGGATAATTTAAACGTGGGACGGGGCTCTATTTTTAAAGGGGGTTTTTCCTAATTTAAATTTTTAACACAAACCCAAAAAGCAAAAATTAAAGTGGTTTTAAAAATGGTTTAAAAGAAACCGGGTTTTTGCCCCTTTTGGGAAAAACATCAGGGAAAAAAGTTATGGAGCATAAAAACCAAAAGCCCCCAACAAAGGTATTAAAGGGAAATTTCATTTTCCCCAATGTCAAATCAAAAGAAAAATTCACTTTTAAAAAAATAAGGTATCGACGTCATTTTTTTTTCATCGCTTGGGATTTTTTTCAGCCCAAATGTCCCCTTACTACCCGTTGGGGGTTAAAACATTTAAATGTACTAATTTAAAACAAATTTGGTTTTTAAAGAAAAGGGAAAGGGTTTAAATTTTTAGGGGAATAATTGTATTTCACATTTTATGTAAAAGGGGGTTAAAAAAAAATTTTTGGAAAAAAAAACCCCTAAAGAAAACCTAGCCCCCGAGTTTTTAAACCCCTAAATTTCCCCCCCAAAAAAAGGAAAGTCAAAAAATATAAAACGGAAGAACCCCTAGCCCCAAGGGGTTCCCAAAACCGGGAAAGGCATCGCCCCCAAGTGGGAAAATTTGAGTTACAGGGGGGCAAAAAATAAGTGGGGGCGATTTGGGGGCGATGATTTTAAAAAGGGGGAAAAAAAAAAATTTAGTACTGTACGTAAAATTTCCCCGGGGAAAAGCACAAAGGTCCTGGCTATTCCGCCGGCGAGTTCACGGGAAATCACCCCTTTTCAAAAATCCCCCACCTTTTTTTGGTTAAAGCGGCCAAACTGGTAAACTAAACCCCCCTTTCCCCCCTCCTGCCAACACAACACACTTCCCCTTTTTACCTACATTCGCCCTTCCCAGCCCCTTCACTACCCCTTTGGGGTGCCTAAAACCAAATCAGTTTTTGGGGGCCCTTTTCCTTTTTTTGGCGTTTGTTTTGAAGTGAAAGAAGTTTTGCACAATGGATTCAAAAAAAAAAGAATTTCCCGCCCAATACTCATTTGAGTTTTTAAAAAAAAAAAATTTTTGGGTTTTTTAAAAAACCCGCCCCACCGCAAAATGTGAAAAATTTCCACATTTTTCTTTTGGGACCCAAAAAAAACATTTACAGTAATAAAAAAGCTATGAACCTTCGCAAAATAAAAGATAAATTTTAATAAAGGTACACAGTGATAAAGTGAGTAAAGAAACTTAGTTATTTTCAACACCTCAAACAAAAAAAGTTAAACGGCCTAATGTAAAAATTAAATTTAAAAATTTGAAAAACCACAACCGATTTGACAAAGGGGCCCTTTTTGCTTCTTTTCGAGGTTTTTCTTTATTTACCCTTAAAAGTGGTAAACCTCAAAACAATTGGGGGAAACTTTGTTTTAAACCCGGGTTAAACCCAAAAAAAAATTTTTGGGAAATCAAACTAGGGGGGGGGCCCTAGTTTAAAAAGAAAAAATCAAAATTGGGGTTCCCCTTTGGGGCAAAAATAAAATGTTTCCAGCCGAATTGACGAAAGGCCCCCAGACGTTTTTAATCCAAAAATCAAACCCAAATTTTTTGAAAAAAAAATAAATTTGGGATTTAAATTGAAAAGAATCAACGTGAATTTATAAAAAAAAGCAATTTTAATTTGCTTATGTGAGGGTTTTTTTAATGGACAAAAGGAAATTACTGAGGAAATGCCCTTTGGGAAAACTTTGATCACTGATACGAAGGGCGTCGATTTTTTTAAAATGGGGGAAAAAAAATTAATTTTGAGGAAAAAAAAGGGTTTTTCCCCAAAAAAAACGTGAGCGCTTGCGCAACAAACGGGGCCCCTGCCCAAAAACAGGTCGTCATGCTGGGTTTCCTTTGCCCACCTTAAGAAAAAAATGCCAAGGTAATCACTATTCACTGTGTCATTCATCGTCAACACTTAGCTGCAAAAAAAAATTTAGGGGTGTCCCTGCATAAAACCCTAAAACTTGCCCATTACTGGTGTCAAAAAATTTAAAAAGCAAATTTCCCCTTTCAATCCCCGTCTGTTCCAAAACAACTTTGCGTTTGAAAATATGGGGAAAAATTCAAAACGCTTGCTTTACAAAAAGGCCGGATTGGTTTTCCCAAAAAGGAAACTTTTTGGGCGCCGTTTCTTCGAATTATTTAAACATGGTTACTTTTTTTTTCTCGACACATTGATCCTTTTTTAAAAAGTGAAAATTTAAAAGAAAACGCAAGTTGGAACTTGCGTATTTTACAGTTTATTTTAAAATTAAAAAAATTAACAAAAGGGCCCCAAATAAAAAGGCTTAAGGGAAAAAACAAAAAATAAAAACCAAAAATAAAAAAGGCCCAAAAGGGAAATTTAAATTTCTTAAATTAAACCCGCCAAGTTTGATTTTCCCACAAGGAAAAAAATTGGCCTTTAAAAGAGCTGATTCATTTTCCGCCCCCCTTTAAAAAAATTGTTAAATTGTCAGCCTAACGGGATTTCCTAAACCCCCCAGAAAAAACAAAATCCAAAATTTTTACTATCACCTTAAACCGGGAAAAAAATTTTACAGGGAAATTTTAAGATTTGAAGATTTGACCAATTAAAAATTTCCCTTTAATTGGTTCTAAAAACCAAAATTCTCGTTTAAAGGGCTTTTGGATAACCTTAAATAACCCCTTTGCAGACAAAAGTTTTCCTAAAATCTGAAAAATAAACTGTGAGGGGGAAAAAAATCATTTTAAAAAGCAGAGGGGTTTTAACGAGTTAGGGCCTGGGTGAAAAAATTGGGGAACACTTCCCCCAAAACCCTGGGGAAAAAAAAACTAAACATTTCCCTAAACCCCTTCCCGCCCCAATCATATTTGGGTTGAAAAAGGATTTAGTTCGTTTTCCAAAGCTCCTAAACAAAACAAAGAAAATAATTTGGAAAAATTTTCCCTTTTAAAAAGGACCCTTGGGGGCCGAATTTTTTAACAAACCCATAAAAAAAGCCGGATTTTCCCGCTTTTAAAACTTTTGAAATTTCCCCCAAGCAAAAAGGAAAACCATTGAAAAGGTAAAAAAAAAAAATAAAAAATTTTTTCAAAACTTTCATTTAAATTTTTCTTTTTTTTAAAACTGAAAAAAAACCTTTCCTTAAATTTTTTCCAGTTTCCCAAATTTTAAAAAAAAAAAAGAAAACATGTACTCCTTTTTTTTAAATGTAAAAAAAATCAATGATCTTAGTTAATTTTTTCACTTCTTTGTTTTTTTTAAAAAAAATCTGTTAAAAAAATTTTTCATTTTTTTTTCTTTTATTAAAGAGTGCCCAAATTAAACGCTTTTTTTTTGTTTTTATATAGGGTGTAAAATTGTTATAATAAAAAAAAAACGCTTTAAATTAATTTACACCTTATTTTCAAAATTAAAATTTAAAAAGGCATAAAATGAAAAATGAAAAGGGGGCGATAGGAAAGTTGGGCCCCAACCCCCAAATAAAGGGAATGGGCCCACAAAAATTTGGGGAAACCACTTGCCCTAGCCCAAAAGGGGCCCAAATTGAACCAGGTTGGTTATATATTATTTTACTTTTTTTAAAGGGTTTACTTTTTTTAACATTATGGGTTTAAAAAAAATCCGCATTTGGGTGGGAAAACTTTTGACAAAATGCCCAAAACCTCATCCAGTCTGGTTTTTTTTGGTAAAGAGGAGGTCGGGGAAAGGAAAATTCCCCGGCCCGGGGTGGATTGGAGCCCATTTTTTAATAGGGCATTCTTCTCCTACTACAAAAAAAAATTTGAGTAGTTTCCCCCTTTTCAATTTTACCTTACAAAACCCCCACCCCAAATATTGAAAAGTTAATTTTTTTAAAAAGCCCGTAGGGCAGCCCTCCTCGTATGTTATTTATATAAAAATTATTTTTAATATTTTTAAAAAGGGGTGTGTTGTGGGTGTGGGTGAAATTTTTAATAAAATAAATAAAAAATTAAAAGGGGTGGGCGGGGGGAATTAAATCTAAAAAGAATGCCCTATCAAGTAAATTTACCCCCCTATGCTTGGCGTGCCCTTCAAAGGGAAAAAAAATTTAAAGAACATAAAAAAAAAAAATTTAAAAAAAATAAATTTTTGGCCCCAATATTAAAAATCTTAGTGTAAAATTTTTGGAATATAAAAAAAAAAGGGGGGGGAAAAAAAACTAAGATAAATAAAGGGGGCTATCCTTTTGTCTAACCTAGGGGTCGGCAAACTTTTTGGGGCCCCGGGACCCGGCTTTTAAAACTTTTTAAACAAAGGCCCCGCATCACCATTTCGTTCCTAAAGGGAAAAATTTTTAAAAATTATTTTTTTTTTATAAATTTTTGTGTATTTTCCCTTTAAAATTTCCCAAAATTTCCCCCAAATTTTCTTAGGGGTTTTCCCGTTTTATAGAAAAAAAAACTTTAAAAAATAAAATTTTGTACACTCCGTTCACTATTTTTTGGGGAGCGGGTTTTAAACCTTGTTTTATTACACAAATGGCCTATCTTAAAAAAAATGCCCCCCTAGGGAAAACCCAAACAATGTACGGGTTTTAACCTTGCCTGATTAAACTAAAAAAAGCCCTACCCCCTAACACCCCTGTATAAATATTTGGGAAAACCAAGAACGTTTAGAAAATTCCCTACCTTAAAAGGATTACAACTATGATCCTTATTTTAAATTCGGCTAAATAGGGGAACCAAAAAAAGTTTTGAAGTTTTAAACCTTAAACCCCAATTTACTTTAGGTTTAATTTTTATAACGGAAACATAGGGGAGTAATGAAAAAAGTAAGCTTCCCCTTTTCTTTACGATATATTTTTTTTAAAAAACGATCGACTAAAAAATTTGGCCTGCAGATCGATCGGGCCCGATTGCGATCAAACCTTTTGCCGCCCCCCCTTGGTCTAACCCAAAAATCAAAAGAAAAAAAATTAAAAAATTTTTTGTCACTATGTTTTTTTTCCCTTTTTCGAGTTAAACTCAAAAAGTACTAATAACGTTATGTGTTAGGGAGAGGAAATTTTGAATATAAGGTATTTGGGGCACGCTTTTTTGGGGAAAGGGGAAATAGGGGGAAACAATTTAACGTAAAACACCCCCAATACCCCCGGCCGGAAAATTCAAAATCATGATTCTCATCATGGGGACAGTATTTTTAAATTTGGCAAAGAGTGAAAAATTAAACCAACCGTTTTCCATTTTAAAAGGGGGTTTATTAATTTTGATTTTGGAATTTTTTGGGAAATTTTCCCCTGATAACCCCCTTCCCAAATTTGTGCTCTGTAACGGGGAACGATTTTAAATTACCCATAAATATGTCCAATTTGAAAATTTTTTATTAAACCCAAATTTTAAATCTGAAAACAAAGTATATTTTAGTTTACAAAAACCTTTAAACTTATTTGTTTAAAGAAAAAGGGCAACATAAAGGGGAATTAACGACTTACTCAAAGGGGTAAAAATAGGGTTTGGATGGTTAATTTTAAGGGGGAAATTCCCCTACAAAAAGGGGTTTAAATTTTGGGGAAATGGTAAATGAATGGGTAAAAAAACCTTAAATCCACCCCAAACCCCCGAAAACCCCCAAAAAAAGGAAATTTGAAATCCCCCCAAACTTTTTAGCGGAAAATTCCATTTAAAAATAAAAGGTTTAACGCCCCTTTTTAAACTTTTTAAATTCCCAAAAATCGCTATTAGCAGATTAAAAAATAATTGAAAAAATTTAAAGGGAAAACCCAAGTAAAGAAGGCTTACTACACACTTTCCCGCTAGAGAAAAGAATGGGAAAAACCACTATGTTAAAAAAATAAAAAACCCCCACCGTTATCACAAATTGGGGTCCTTTTTATGGTAACAGAAAAACGAAAAAAACTTTAAAGCGGCCCTCGACCTAATTAAATTTTTAGTTTAAAAATTTTTATTTTTAAAATTTTTAGATCAATTTTTTTTAAAAAAAAACACTTTTTTAAAAAGGTTTTCCCTTAAAATAAGGCTTAATTTTCTAAAGGAAAATTTAAAAAAATGATGCCTTACGACAAAAACCCATTTAAAAATTTTAATGAGATTTAAGTATAAAAAAACTATTTTTTTTTTTTTACCCGGTTTGGAATTTTAGGAAAAATGTAGGATGCCCCAAAGGAAAAAAAATTTAAATTTGAGAGGTCAAAGAGCTTATTTTCAAAAAGAAAAATATTCCAAAAGATAAAAGTTATAAATTGTAGCTTTCGTTTTGACAAGGCCCAAAATTTTCAATTACTACAAATAAACAAAAAGGAAAACCTTTTTTGCCCCAATTTTGGGGCTAAAAAATAAAAAATTTAAATTTTTATTTTTTTTATTCGAAAAATCTTCGGTGGAAACAAAATTAAAAAGTTTTTAACAGCCCCCATTTAGATAAAAGGGAAACCCTTTTTTGAAAATTTAAACAAAGGGCTATTTTAAAAAAACATATAAAAATAACAGTAACATCAATAAAAAAAAATTAAAATGTTTTATAGTTTATTTTTAATAATTTTTTTTTTTAAAAATTTAAAAATTTTTAAAATTTTAATTAATTCTTTTTTTTAAAAAACTTCCTTTTGGGGGTTTTTTTAAAATTTTTTAAAATGAAATTTTTAAAAACGTAAATTTTGGGAAATTCTTTTTTAAAACGTAAATTTGGGTTTTAATTTTTTTAAAAAATTTCCTTCCAACAACACCCAAATATTCATTTAGCTAAAAAATTTTTATTTTGAAATGTTTGCGAAAGGGGAAAAGTGTGGCCTTTAAAACCCCTTTTTTTTTTGTATTAAACAAAAAAACCCGGGTTGGGGGAAAAAACCCTGTGAAAAATTGCTTTTTTGGGGGAAAGGGGGTGGGGTTAGGGTTGATTTAAAGTTTTTTTTCCCCTCCCCCTCTTAAACGCAATTTTGGGGTTTTCATTTACTAAAACCCAGGCCTTTTTTATTCATTTTTTTTAAATTAAGTCAAAAAAAATTTAAAATGAAAAAAAAAATTGGTTACCCACCCAAATAAGTCTTAATTATTTTAAAATGGGGAAATGTAAAAAACTTAAATTTTTTCGTACCTCGTACCATTAGAAACGAAAGAACTTTAAATTTCGTTTTAAAATTTACAAATTTTGGGGTTTAATTTCTTTTAGTCTCAAGGGGAAAGTACTGGAAAACAAAAAAAAAAGGGCAAAAATTTAAAAAAAATGAGAAGAAAATCAATCCCCAAAAATTTTTTTTTTTAAACTGTTATTCGTTTTAAAAATAAATTTTTTGATTAAATTTAAAAGGACGTTTTAAATTTTTGGGGGAAATTTTAAAAAGAATGTTTTCGAAATTTTTTTTTTAAATCCCTTTTTTTAAAAATATTTAAAAATTTTTTTAAACTCTGGGTTTTTTTTGTTGATAAAAAAAATTTTTTATATTGAAATTTCTAATTATTTTTTTAAATTTTTTGGTTTAAAGTGCTTTAATAAAATTTTGAAAAAAATAACCCAAATTTTTTTAAAAAAAAATTTTTAAAATTTTTATATTTATTTTTTTTTTACTTTAAATTAAAATTTTTCCCCGGGGCCCCAAAAATTTTGGGAAAAATTTTTTTAAAAAAGGGGTTTAAATCCCTTGGGAAAAAAAAATTTTAAATAAAAAAACTTTCAAAAAAAAAAAAAATCGAGGGTAAAATTTGAAAAAAGGGGAAAAGGGGGAAAATTTGGGGAAATTTAAAAAAAAACAGGTTTTGGGGAAATCCTAATTTAACCCCGCCCCTTTTTTATGTGTTTAAAGAATTGAGCAAGGCCCTGGGGGGCCCCCCGGTTTCCCAAATTTTATTTGTTCCCTTTGGGAAAAAAGATATTTCCTTTTTGTATGAAAGTTTCTTTCTTCTTATTTAGAAAGCCTTAAAAAAAACCTAAAATTTTCAGTGAAAGGAAAAAAAACAAAAAACAAAAAAAAAAATACAAAAAGATTTTAAAAAAATTTTTTTAATATAAGTAGACCCCGTTTTTTTTTGAAATGGTTTTTTTTAAAACAAAAATGAAAATCACTACCGATTTTTTACTTTAAAAAGGGGAAATTATAATTTATCAAAAACCCAAAATAAAATATTTTGGGGTTTAAAATTTTCTAAATTTTTTTTCCCCTAACAAAAGATAAAAAACTATCTGGGAAAAAACTTTAAAAAGGTCCTAAAAGGTTTTAAAAATTTAAATAAAAAAGAAATTAAAAAAAAGCTACAAAAATAAAGCGGGGTTAAAACCCCCCTGAAAGCCCCCTAAATTTGATCCTTTATTTATTCTTTTTAAATTGTCTATTGTGTTGATTTTAAATTTTAAAAACCCCTTTCAATTTTTTTAAAAGGGGTTTTTGTTTTTTGGATCCCTTTTTTTTAAAAAATTAAAAAAAAAAAAAAGGTTTTTTCCCCAAAAAAATATAAATTTTGTTAAAAAGCCAAAAATTTGTTTAAAAAAATTTGCCATTTTTTTAAGCAAAAATAAAAACAAGCCCCGACATTTAAAATTGGGAAAAAAATATTAAAAAAATCTGTTAAAACCAAAAACGATTTATTTTTTCCTTTTTTGCATCATAGAAATTTTTAAAATTTTGTAAAGGGGTTTTAAATTTTTTAATTGGGTGTAAAAATTAATAACCCTACTAAAAAACAATCGATTTTTGATAACCCCAAAATTGGGAAAAAAATGGGTTTTTGCTTTTAAAACGTAAAATATAAAAAAATTTTAAATTAAACCCCCGTGACTAGAAAAAAAGTTAAGTTAAGATGGAAAGAAAACAAAAACCCCCTTTTCATAAAGGCCCAAGTATTTGGGCCCTTTTTAATTTGGGAAAAGTGGGGATTAAAATCTAAAATGCAAATTTTTAATATTTTTTTTCCCCACCCCCCAAATACGGAACCATTTTCCTCTAAAATTTGGGGTAAATTCCTAAACCTTCCCCACTGGAATCCAGTTTTTTTTTTTTAAATTTTCGTTACAAAAAAAATGAAAAGCGCTCAAACGGGGAAAAATTAAAAATTGTTTTTTTCATAAACTTTTCACGGGAAAAAAACCCCTTCTCTGTGTGGGGAAAGGCAACCTTGCGGCTTGAAAAGTACCTTGAAAAAATTAAAACTGATGCCCTAGAACACGGGGGGAACAGAAAAGGATGAGGGAAAAAAAAAGGGCGGGGCCCCGAAATCCAAATTGTTTAGGGTGGGGTCGGGGTTCGGTGCGGGTTTCCCCCCCCCCCTCCCAAAAAAACTTTAAAATAAGCCCCCCCCCCCGGGGAAAATGGGGTTTTTTAAGGGGTTAAAAACTAATTTTAAAATTTTGGTTTCCCTTTTATTAAAAAAAAAAATTCGTTTTTTTGATTAATCAATTTTTTTTTAAAAAAACAAAATTTTTTGGGGTTAACCTTCCTGGAAAATTTTCAAAAAAAAATTTAAATAAAAGCCCCTTTTTTTTTTTTTTATTTTTTTAACCGCGTTTTTTAAACCCCCTTTTTGATTTATATTTTTTTTAAGTACAAATGGTGCTAATTTTGGCTAGGGGTTTAAAGGGTTTTGAGTTTGGGGAAAAAAACCCCGGGTTTTTTGTAGGGAAAGGGAAAAGGGGGAAAAAAAATTTTAAAGGAAAAAAAAACCCCTCAGAAAAACCCAAACCCGGTTTTAAAAAACCCCGTCTCCCCGTAAATCATCGGGGCCATTTAAAACACGAAAAGGTAAAACCCCCTTGCCAGCGGTTTTTAAACCCCCCCGGGGTTTATGTGAGGGTTGCAGGGGTGCGCGAAAAGGGGAAAAAGGGGGGGGGTAGGGGGATTTTTTTAAAAACAAAACCCGGGGTTGGTTTCGCCAAAAAAAAATCCCGGGAAACGACTGAAGGGGGAAAACCAAAAATGAGCTAAAACCAAATAAAAAAACCCCAGCTTAAATTTAAAAAACCTTTTTTAAACTTTGAAGCTAAAAGAAATCTTTTTTTAAAAAAAACCTTTTTGTAAAAATTTCCTTTTTTTCTTTTAAAAAAAATTGGGTTCCCTTATAAAATTTTTATTAGTCATTAAGAAATTAAAATCTTTAAATTTTTTCGCAATAAAATTTTCATTTTTAAAAAAAAAGAATCCCCCGAAAAGTTTAAAAATTTTTTCAGGAAAATTGGGTTGGTTTTTTCGGGAACTAAAACCCTTGTAATTTAAAAACTTAAAAAAGGGGTCCTTAGGGGGAATACTTTAAAAAAAAAAAAACTCCCTTCCCTTTCCCATTTAAAAATTTCCCCTTTTTGATGTTTTTTTTTAGCCTGGGTTCCAAAAGAGAATAATAGTCAAAGCTGTTCTGTAAAAAAACCCCTTTTTACGATAGGGGTCGAAAAATTTGGGTTTTTTCCTAAACTGATTCATTTAGTTAAACAAAAAAGTTTTTGTTTTGAAGAAAAGTACCTTTGTTATTTTTTTTTTTCAGAATTAAAAAAATTTTTGTTATTTAGATTTTTTTTTAAAGTTTTTAATTCAAAAAAATTTTTAAAATTTTGGTGGGGGAAAAAAATAGGGCCCCGGGGCCCTGCTTTTGCAGGGTTCGGCTTTAAAATCCCCCTTCATTTAAAAGGGGTTTAAGGAAAATTTCATTAAATGTGTACTTTTTTTTTTTAAAGGGTTTTTGAAAATTCAAAAATTCAGTTTATTTTTAAATTTTTAAAGGGGGGAAAAAAAAAATTTTTTAAAAGAAAGTATTTTTAATAAAATTTATAAAAAATTTAAAAATAAAACCCCAGGGAAAAAAGTAAAACGTTCCTTTTTGTGATATGAAGGGGTGAAAGGTTTTAAAAAGTCGGGTTCGTAAATCAACGGTTTTTCCCTTCTCACAAGCCCCGGGGGGTCCAAAATTTTTTTACCCTTTTTTATCGTCTTTTTCCCCTTGGGCCCCTTACCCCCAATTTGGGTTTCCCGAAAAATATACGGCGTTTTTTGTATTAACTTTTGTTTTATGTATTTGTAATTTTTATTGATTTTGTGTTTAGCTTTTTAAAGTACTATGACATAATCTAAAAAGAAAATTAATTCATGAGAATTGAAAAAATCAGGATCAGTAAAGTGCTATTGATTTTTCTTGTGCCATTTAAAAACAAAGCTTAAACCTGGTTTTTAAATCTACACACTTGTGCTGCTTGGATGTTAATGGTTATTAATTTTTTTTAAAAATTAAAATTTATTAAACTTTTTTTTAGAGGATAAAAATTTTTCTTTGAGCTAGGGTAGGCCTCTTGTTATACTTTTAAAATTATTGATTGTTTTGAAAAGGTTAAGCCCAAAATCCACAGTTACAAATTAAAAAAACTTTGAAATGTTTTTATAAATGTATATAGTTCGATTTTTTTTTTTTGCTCCGGGGGTTAAGGATGTGGCCCTAAACCCCCCAAATTTTAGGTGCAGGGATTGGGTAGATAATAAATCTCCCCCCTGAATCTTTTGCAAAATTTTTACTCCTTGAAGTTAATTTTACAACAAAGGGGTCAGGGGTTTTTATTTAGAACCGGTCTTATACCCATTTGGGGTTTTGTTTAAAAAACTGTTATGCTAAAGGTTGGAATTGGAAAGGTTGAAAAAAGAAGAAGTTAACCAAATTTGTGTGGAGGGAAAGTGGGGAAACCATTTTGAAAAAACTACCCCCGTTCACAAACGAGATTCTAACCTCGATCTCTCCGCCCCGTGGCAGTCTAGCCCAAAACGAAATGCGGTTTTTTTTATTTAAGCTTATTAGCTTACTTTTTTATTAATTTATGATTAAAACACAGAAGTCCCCTCAAAGGTTTTTAAAAATTCAAAATATATTTGTATTTTAAAAAATTAGGGACTTATGTAAATTTTTCTAGGAAATTTTTTTTTTACCAAAAATTTAAAGAAGTGTCACAAATAAAAGGTTTTTAAAAAACAAAAATAGGCTAATAGAAAGTTTGGTTTGTCTTGGCATTGTATTTAACAATATGTTTTGCCATGGGCATGTTATGGACGCTGCCTTTTATTGTTTTTGCTTATATTCACAAAGCATTAAATTTTCTAAAAAAGGTTTTTTAATGGTTCAATATAACCATTTACTCGTGTATTGTAAGATAAATATTATAATTATATGAAATTGTTTGAAAGAAAAAGTATAATTATAAATATTTTTGGTGTAAATTTTTAATAACAAAATTTTTTTAAGGTTTTATAATTTATTTTCTTAAAGATTTTTTTTTTTTTTAGAACATGTATTGAAAAAAAAATCACAGAAAAAATTTTTTTTTTCCAAGAAAACACTTTGGTCTCAAAGTTTCAATATTTTTAAAAAAGGAAATTTTAAAATCAAAATTGTCATTGTTATATTCTTGTTTTCAAAATGAGGCAAAAGATTAAAAACACTTTTAATTTAATCATTGCATTGGAAAAAATAATACAAAAGAATATTTTATCCTAATGTGGGTTGTGTTTGCAAACTGGAAGGGAGACTTTGTGACATGTACATACACTTTGTGTGGGTTAAAGTAGTTAAAGTGTAGACATTGGGAAAATTGTTTCCCAATTTTAAAAAAAAAAAAATTATTTTTTAAAATTCATTGGAGAAAATGTTTTTAAAATTAAAAAATGAGAAATAAAGGGAATTCAGTAAAAAAAAAAAGTGTGCATTGCTTTAAATAAACAAATATTTATTCAGGGAATCACTCAATCCCCTTGTAAAAAAACCCTTTTAAATTAACATAATTTTTTTAAATTTTAGCCCAACCGGGTTTTACATTTGTTTAACATTAAAAATATAGTGAAAGCATAAATATCAACAGGTCAATACTTTTGTTTAAGGCTATGATAATCATACACTCAGTTTTAAGAAAGAGAAAAACAAAGCACAAATAATAGTAAAGACACTAAAAAATTTTTACAATGCTAATTTTTATATGTGTATTGCATCTTCCTCAGCAATAGTAGTAGTAAGACTGAAAAGAAAGTTTTACCGATTTGGTGTGAAAAACCGTACTTAAAATACTTAAAAATTTTAATATATTTTTACATCAGTTATGTTACTTGCTGTCACTTTTGATATAATTTCAATTCCTTGTGTAGCACGTTGGAGGGTTTTTTTGAAATTTTTTATTAATATGTTTAAAGGGATAAGGTTTATTGTGTTTGTGGAAGGGTGAATAGCTGATTTAATGGAAAGTAAGCATTTTTCAACAAAAATTACATTGCCTGGAAAGCAAAAAAGATTTAACGACTTACATTGCCCTGGAAAGTAAACAAGACTTTAACAAATTAATTCCATGGAAAGCAAAAAAAGACTTCAACAAACTTACATTGCCATGGAAAGCAACAAGACTTCAACAAACTTACATTCCAGGAAAGTAAGCAAGACTTCAACAAACTTACTTGCCCTGGGAAAATAAAAAAGCTTCAAAAAAAATTACTTGCCCGGGGAAGTAAAAAAGACTTTAACAAACTTCATTGCCTTGGAAAATAAACAAGACTTAAAAACTTACATTGCCCCTGGAAAGTAACAAGCTTCAACAAATTAATTCCCTGGAAATAACAAAACTTTAACAAACTTTCATTTTCCCTGGGAAAATAAAAAGTTCAAAAAACTTACATTGCCCTGGAAAGAAACGCTTTAACAAACTTAATTGCCCGGAAAGTAAACAAAACTTCAACAACTTACATTGAAAAGGAAAGTAAACAAGACTTCACAAACTTAATGCCCCCTGGAAAGTAAAAAAGACTTTAAAAAAATTACATTGCCCTGGAAAGAAAAAAGACTTCAACAAATTACTTGCCATGGAAATAAACAAGCTTTAAAAACTTAAATTTCCATGGGAAAATAAACAAGCTTCAACAAATTAATTGCCTGGAAAGTAAAAAAAGACTTTAACAAACTTTCATTCCCTGGAAAGTAAGCAAGGGCTAAAAACATTGGAACTTTGGGAAATAGCTGTTATATTTTAAATTTTTTAATATTGTGATCTAATACATGCCTAAATTTCATTAATAAAAAAGAATGTGTCAAATGTTTATTTACTGTAAAACCCTTTGTTTCACCATAAAAAGGCCAACAAATTTGTTGGGAAAAAAAAATTTTTTGCTTTTAGTCAAATTGGAATACTTTGTCAAATTTTTAAAAAATCAAAGCCCAAGGAATGCAATTTTTAAAAAAATTGGGGGATGCAACAACCTATAAATAACATAAATAATTTAGTAAAATGTTTTTAACGTTGTCTGAAAAAAAATGTGTTTAAATTTTCTCTATTGTTTTTCCAACCAAAATCAGGTTTGCTTCTTTTATGCACTTGGTTGTGATGTGAGAACTTTTTTGTGTATTTTAAATTCCCTTTGGGGTTTATCTATTTTTGTGGATGTAGGGGTGTTGCGTGTTTGGGAAAAAGGATTGAAAACAAATTTAGTTTAAAAATATTTAGGTTAGGTGGTTTTTAAGACTTAGTGATCCTTGATGTCCCAGTTCCCATCTTTTAGCTGGAAATTGATTGTGTTTGTACTGATGCCTCTTTAAAAAGGGAACAGTGGGAATTATTGGCTTTGTGAAAAGTTTTTTTTAAAGGCCCTCCCCTTTCCAAATTAGCCAAGACTGAAAGAGAGGTAAGTAAACTATAATAACAAAACAAAAGGTAGGTTTAGGGGGGTTTCACA
>JBCFYV010001092.1:0-51478 GCA_039000515.1 Timema cristinae | reverse complement strand
GACTAGGGGTGGATGTTGTGTCTGTTCTAGAATTTAGTTAATTTAAAAGTCGTTTGATGATAAAAACCTTTGGGAAACTCAAATTTTGTTGACTTGGGACCCAAACATTTTTTTTTTGACTAATTTTTTGGCATTTAAATTTTAAAAAATGACCCCAGTTTTTGTCTATCACATCAATTTTTTAAAGTAACAGGATCCCCTGTCTTTGACACCAAAGTCATCCCCAAAATTTTTCATAAAAAGGGAAAAAATTAAAGTAAAAAATTTCCCAAAATTTAAAACTGTTCACAGATAAAATTTTATTTATTCAAAGGCAATTTATATTTAACTGTATGTCAAATTGTGTTCTTTACAAGTAGTAAAGTTATTTTACCAAACGGGAAAAATAAATATTAAGGTATAATTTTTTGCTCATAGCGTTCCTGGAAGTGTTCAATCTGTGGAAATCTCCCCTGATGTTTAACAATAGTCAGCCACCCTATTTTACACCCCATCTCCCCTTTGATACTGTGCCCTCCATGATCTTAAAATCTTGGTGGAATCTTTCCTGCTCATCACTGACTGCACCAAGATTTTTAAAGCAAGTCAGCAAGATGGCTATGCAAAAAATGCACCTTGATCCCTCACGTTCCCAAAAAGCATTTTGAAGCTCTCAAAGAGTTGCGGACAATTTTTTTGTAATTCTGTGCGCGTGTTTTTCCCAAGAAAGCCCTTTGCCCAAGGTTTGTGAATCCCAAACCAAGCATTTTTTGGAGTTCTGTCACTTTTCCCGTTTAAAATTTTTTCCCTCTTTAACGAGCTGTAAAATCGGGTGGAACGTCAAACACCCCGGGCCCTTTTAAATTTTTTTAAAAAGAAAAAGCTAGGAAATCCCGAAATGAGCTACTCGAAACAGTCTCCCTTTAGTTTGGGAAACTTTAACAAATTCATCATGAAACCCAGTTTTATATGCAAGGTGGAAATATAATGTTTTTTTTTATCGAAAAAGTGGTGATGTAGAATGTTTGCATCACCCCAAGGGGTTTGGAGGTCAGATCTTGGTGGGGCCAAATTTGATTTCACCAATGCTTTTTCACGAGCTTTGCTGTTCCCCTAAACAAAAAACAGGGAAAAATTGGTATATTCGCGTTTTGGCCAAAAAAGGAAAACGACCCTTTTTTAGTACAAACAGATGAAACCATTTGTGCATTTTGATATAAAAAAATTTAATGACTCTTTATGTCTTCCCTATCACGGAAAACAAACTGAATGGTTTTATTGGGACTGCACCAAATAGATTTTTATTTTGTAGGAGGGGCCGCTTTTAAGCTCGGCTTTTGAGCTATTTGATGAACCCGGGCGCCCCTTTAGTTTGCGTTAAAAGGCTGGAATTCCTTTTTCAATCAAGTTTTTCTTTATGCAGTCTTGATTCTATTATTTTAAGCCTTTTTGGTTTGTCCTAAATTTTCGTGCCAAAACATCCAATTTTATGTGGATAAAAAACCCTTTCGAAAGGAGTCATTTTAAATTTAAAAATCTTCATCGTTGGTGTTGACCTTTTACCATAATTGTATTTTTTTTCGTAAGAGGGTAAATTTTTTGAAAATTTGGGACCCGGGTTTAGCTTAAATGAAGGGACTGGGCGTATAGCTAATGGTAAACTTGGATACTTTATTTTACATTTGTTTTTTTTTGGGTTTTAAGCTGACGTTTTCAAATTTTACAAAAATAAAAGTCACGTGAATTATTTTCTGGGCTCTCCCCTATAAATTTTTTTCTTAAAGGATAGTGGAACTGGATTGCGAGATAATTAACATTTATTTTACTAATATCTTATGTCGTATACAATGGGAATTGTAGGGGTATTTATGCTCGTGTAGAGGAAATTAGACTAATAATTTCTTCCCTGCTACCTCATATTGCTGTTTGCAGCGAGACCACTTCCGCCAACTGGACAGCCCGATGATTCGTGGGTACGATGTTTATCGTACCGGACAAGCATTCTTCGATCGGGCTAGCGGAGGGTGTGGCTATACTTGCCGTAGCAAAGTATATAATAAGTCTATAAATCTTGTATTGATTCAAAGTGTCGACTGTCAGAGTCTCCTTCTATAGAAGTATCTGTATGCTGTCATTCACCTCCCACAGGTGAACGTGTTTCAAGAGGGAGCTTGAGGCCCTCTTAAACAAACTTCCGCCCCTATATTAGACTTGGGGACTTTAACGCAACAACCTGGTGTGGGGGTCTATTATACAGACGCCGCGGGAGGATGGTAGAGGATATTCTTGTCTCGGGCCAACCTGGTGTTAATGGAACACCGGGACCAGACACACTTTTCCACCTTTAATGGTGTATCCTCTGCATCGACCCTAACTCTATGTAGTGGAAACCCGGATCGCTGCCCACTTCCTTTGGGTGGTCCACTCGGATCTATGTGGCAGCGCTCACTTTCCCATTTTGCTTTCGCTAAGTTGGAAGACCTCCCGGTATAGCACGTGCACCCAAATGGGTGCTTAAACGTGCTGACTGGGGATAAATTTCTGCGAGCTCGCCGTAATCTTGTACAAACCCTTTCTCCGGACGTCGGATGTTAATATTAGCCCATTTTACTTCGACGGTCATCAGGCGGCGAGGAATCTATCCCTAATCCTCGCCAAACCCGCGCCACCATCCTGTTCCCTGTGGGAACGAGGCGTGTTAGATTGGCCATTTGACCGTCGAAGAGCATTACGTCTCTTCCATCGCGTCCTACCTTGGATAATCTAGAATCATTCCGGATTATGCGTGTCGAGCTGCGTATCATTCGTGAAAGCAGAAGGAGACTTGGAGACAGTTTTATAACTACCATTACAATTTCCACTCCACAACTAAGGTTTGGGACAACTATTCGTAAATTACTTAGTAGCCCAAAAATACCATCAATAACATACTGCCCTCATGTCATAATGGTACGCTTGTCTCCTCCCCTGTGGAGGTCGCCAATGTATGGGTCTATGTTCACCGCCATATCTGCACTGCAAGCTATCAAATGAGTTTGCAGCGCATAAGCGGAAACATAGAACGCCTCATTATATTGACTTTTGTCGAAGTCAGGGGAGGATTACAACGTGAGGCTACTCGCTCTCTCGTCATTAGTCGGGTTCTTCGGATGAACTGATCCTTGCCATTGTCCCAGGCGGGTAGCACAGTCCTGGCCCCGGACGAATTAATTATGAAATGTTGCGCAGATTACCCCTGTGGCCGAGCATGTCTGTTGGACTACAATAGTGTTTGGAATTGTCAGTTCCCAACACTGTGGAGGGCAAGCAAACAATTATCCCTCTATATAAAGTGGCAAGGAAAAATGAGAACCAAACTAGTTATTGACCGATAGCCTTTATAGTTGTGTCTGAAAATATTGGGAAAAAATGTTAAATATAACGATTATAATTTGGTATTTAGAATCCGCAATCTACTATCAAAATTTCAATGTGTTTTCGCCGCACGATCTACGTGGATTAATCTCGTTCAGTCTCGAGACGGCAGTTCGTGACGCCTTTCCTCCTTAAACAGCATCTTTTGGCAGTTTTCTTTGACTTGGAGAAAGCGTACGATACACATGGCTATACGCATTTTAAAAACCCTTTTTTTTAACTGGGGGGTTCCGTGGGAACTCCCTGTTTTTATAGTAATTTTAGTATGTCAGATATAGACAACCTTTCAGGGTAAGGTAAACAACACCTTTTCCGATGATTTGATTCAGAAAATGGAGGTGCCCCAGGGCAGTATTTTAAGCTGTGCGTTTGTTGCCATTGCAATAAATGGCATTGTGGACAACGTACACTTCTGTCCCGTTCATGCCTCTTTGTGGATGATACGCAATTTATTGGAGTTCATCGAGTCTCAACTGGGCTGAACGGCAGATTACAACTCTCTGTCAAACAATCTATGGTCGTGGGGCATCGCGTAAGGGCTTTCGCTTCTCTTCAGCCAAGACGCCGGTCTTCGTCACTTCATAGATTACGTGGAATACACAAGTCCCAGTATTTAATGAATCACGTTGTTTTACTGTCTCGGAGACCGTAAAGGTTCTGGGAACTTTTATTTGATTTTAAAATTAACTGGATTCCCACATCAAAGACTGAAGCGAGGTGATAAAGCACTCAACCTGTTAAAGTGGTTAGCGGTCGGTCTGGGGGGCTGTTCGGGAACCTTGATGGCCTGTATCGGGCCTTGGTAAGATCGAACTGATAACGCAGTTTTGTCGTATGCATCAGCGAGACTTCGGCGTTGAAGTGTGGATAGTGTCCACCATGCTGGCATTACGATGGCTATGGGTGCATTTCGTACCAGTCCAGTCGTCAGAACTGTGCCGACGCCGGTGAGCCCCCTCTCTTTACCGGCTGGACCTATCTTCTGGCATCTTACGTTTCAAAACTTCACTGCATGCGGAGCATGGTGCCTACCGACCTGTGTTTCATTCCCCCTAACCGTGTCTTGTATGCTAAACCTATGGCGCTAGTACAGGGCGGTTGGGATCAGGATGCTATCGGTATTCGCACGTGTGGGATAGTCCTGCCAAAGGCTATCCCACATAACCAGGTCGGTTTCTCCCTGGAAGATTCGTCTACCTCAATGCCATTTGATCTTGCATGTTTAAAGCGACCACCCCCGCCGATTATATTGACGAGGACATTTACTGAGCCTCCTCTCCACTCGCTTTCAGGGCTTTGGCGCATCTATACGGATGGGATCCAAGTTGTGGAGCTTCCGTGGGTTGCGCATTTGTTTGTGGAGGGAAACAATTTTTAATTTGGTTTACTGGTGAATCCAGTGTTTTTATGCTGAATTAAACGCCATTTTTAAATCTCTGTGTTTTGTGTATCGTATAGTGTCACCGTTTGTTTCATCTGCATCGGATTCATGAGTGCTATGTTGCATTGTCCATTTACTCGTGGATCTCTCGTGCAGATGATTCCACGACACAATTTTAAAAATTGATTCTTTTAAGCACCGGCTCGCCTTTTGCTGGATTCCTGGTCACGTGGTCTTCAGGAAAATGAAACTGGGGACCAGGGGCCAAGGATGGCAGGCACGTATGCCTTCCGGAGGCGAGTTTGTGAGTCATGTTTTTAGTCTAAAGGGTTATGTTTCGTCGTGGGGTTTACGCACCTGGCAGAGCAGTGGGTTGACCCTCTGTCAGAAACAAGCTGCGGTCCTAGGGACGGTGTGTCGGATGGCCCTCTTTATACGAAGTCTAGAAGAGAGGAGGTCATCGTGACGAGCTCGCGTCGGGGGGGGGGCCCCTTTTAACCTGGCATTGACCATAGTATTTTACTAAGAGGGGATCCACTCCAGTGTGTGAGTTTTGGATACTCCCTTAGTGTGCATACATTTTGGTGGAGTGTCGCAAAACTAGCCCTATCCGTCTGGTCTTGATTTTTAAAGGCGATTAGTTTTTTTATTACGCGATAGTGCGGAAGGAGTTATTTGTTATCCGATTTATACGCCAGGCGGAACATTTTTAATGCCATTTGAGGTCACTATTATAATGAATGGCTCTTTTGGATAAATCTCATTTAGTGAGATCTTTTTAACAGTTTTATTACAATTTAACATGTTGTTTGTCTTTTTTAGTATCTATCATTTTAACATGTTTTGTCTTTTTAAGTGTTATTTTTTAATTGTTTGTTTTGTCTTTTTATTGGAGTGATACACTGTGGTTTTTTTTTAGCAGTGTATCACTTAATTATACCAAGAGCCCATTTGAGCATCTTATGGAGTGTAACAGATGGTGAATGTTTTATTCTTTCCCTATGGGATTTTATTATGGTTTTAATATTATTTTCAATGCCCTAAAGACCTAGATGTGTCGATGGGCCTTTAAACACAATATTAAATTATAATAATTATAAATATTGCTATTAATATGTTTTTCTTCGAAAGCCAGAGTAGGTCTTCTACTAGATAATATTGGGTCGTGGGGCGGTGGCGTGCTTATTATTGAAGCCGAATTGAAGTTATGGGATAATTTTTAATTTAACAGTGATTTGTTTTTGTCTTCATAAGTATCTATTTTTTAAATAATTTACTGAAGTGGGGATGAAGACTGATTGTTCTTTTATTTTGGGGAAACATGGGTCTTTTACTGTTTGGGAATTGTTATAACTTAGCCAGCTTTCCAGTGTCGGGGAAATGAATAGGTTAAGTAGTTGTATTCAGTTATTGTCAAGAGTTCCGCACTGCCCTTAGTGGCAGGTTGTTGTTACTTTCGTTTGTAATGTGAGTCGTTTCTGGAGGCTTTATTTTTGGAAGTTTCCTGTATAGTAGATGTTGATCTACAGTGTTGATGTCATTGGCCTGTGTGTTTTTGGTTTAAATAAGTACACCTCATGACATGGTGGCTTCCTGGTGAAGTTGGTTTCTTGTGGTCTTTGGTTGAGTGTTAAACTGTTTTTCTAGTGTGGTGGCTATGGCCTCCGCTTTCTCCGAGCTTTTATAGGCCACCCGTTTTCCCGTGTAGGGCTTGGTTTCTGTTCTGATTTTTTTATCACCCTTAGTTGTTTTGTTTTTTTCCATGTTTTGTATTGTTGTGGTGCCTCTGTGACATAGTGTTCCATTGTCTAACTGACTTCTTTTAACTGTTCTCCTAACCTGTGCTTTTAATCTATTGTAGGCTTCCTGTGTGGGGGTTATGAAGTCTGCCCTAGTCCCTCTGCTTCCCTTTTTTGGGGCTATGAGGCAAATTAATGTGGATTTGTCTTCCGGAAAGGTCATGTGTAATTGTTACTTCACTGAGCTCTGTTTGAGGCTGTTGTACTAGTCGACGTGACAAAGCGAAAGCGATGCTTCGGCTTCCTCCGTGTCTCGTTGTGGTGTGCCTCGAAGTGTGTCCTCCAGTGTTTTTTTAAATTCTTTTAGTGTCCCAATTACATTGATTTTGTGTGGGTGAGCCATGCTTATCTCAATAAATCTGCGGTATGCTTATCTCCAGAATTAAAATGGTTGTGTCTGAGTCTAGTTCGTGTAATACGTGGGTCTTCTGGTGTGATTCCTATATTCTGTTAGAACTACATCTATTATATCTGGTTGTTGTTTGTATGGTACTTGAAGGGTAAAATGTCGGTTCTTTTTGGGTGCGATCACTAGGTAGTCGATATTGTCTGCGTGTTCGTCTAGTGTGCGCCGTTTCTTGTCGTTGTTCTATGTTCCAGTTTATGTTGTTTGGAGTTTAACTTTAATAGTGAGGTGAAGTTTACAATAACAAGTGGTGAGTGGGGTCTAGGGGACCCCCAGACTTAATTCTTTGTTATATACGCCCAATTTTTTTTATAAGGTCATTAACCTTTTAATTACGTGTTCTTGCAACAATACCATAAGAAATGGGTTAATTTAAAATAATATAAAATTAATAATAAATAATTGACACTATAAATTTACTTTATATTTAATCTTTCTTCTACAATTTATTTCGTTACAATTGCCAAAAACAGAATTATAAAAATAAATGAATTTTGGTGTCAGGTACTATACCATGAAAAAGGAAAATTATGAATAACATAGATTAGGATTAATATTTAGGAAATATGCTAAATGACTATACCAAGCAATTAAATTTTACGAAGCAAATTTGAGGTTCCTCACAATTTTTTTTTTTAAATATATACTGGTTGTAAAATGACAAAATTGAATTAAAAAGAGGAAAAGCCTACACTATAGAAGAATAGAACATGTAAAGAATGACAAATGATAAAATACAAATATATTTACAATATAAAGAAAGAGAGGGAGAGAGAGAAAAAAAAAAGCATCGATGCTACACACAGTTTTTGCATATGGCATGCGAACTTCTCCACAAATATTTTGGTTGCACTTAACACAAAATTTGCTGTCTTCCAGTCATTTGTTTCTGGGACAGTGTAGCATCTCTTCTTCTTCGGTGGGGCCGTGTTGAACAGGATCTTCGGTTTTTTATGATATTGCTTGGATTTTTTGGACGAAGCTCACGGGGGAAGTTCTGAGGGGGGGGGGATTTACTGCTCTTTCTCCAATGTTCCTTTATCAAAAAACAGCGTGTTTATTTAATAAAACAAAACCGATTCATTTGACTCCGTTTTCTGTCTGTCAGAGTACACACATAGGCATTATTTGAGCTAATATTAATAAGCAAAGAATAATGCCAAGTCACCGCCGTGTTTTCTATTGCAAGAACTATATTGCACATTTTTTATCGGGTTATAACTCTCTCCTTTGAAGGAATTGTAATCAATTTCTTTCGGTTTACCTGAAACTTCGTCACACTTATCATTCGTGATGGCAGGAGCTTAGAAGAATCACAGCCTTATTTATCTTGGGGAGTAGGAAATAAGTGGCTGCGTTAGTGACATCCGAATAAGCGGCTTCAAGTGTTCCCGATTGGGTTAAAAAAATTCTTTGGAATTTCGGGTTATTTTTCTTTAGAGTTCCAAGAACTGTTAGGCTTAATTTTTAGTTATTTAGGAGTTCCATAGACATAATCATTGTCACATTGTAACATTTCTGTTCGATTTTTCTATGGGTTTTTTACAAGAGGACAATGACTGTGTGGGGATAGATATTTTTTTTTCTTCTATGTGTAGGCCAATGCTATCTGAATTTTTTCTCCATATAAATAGATTGAAAAGATATGTAGTTTCCGAGCATCTGTAAGGATAAAACTTTCAAGCCATACTTTGCCGGCTTATTAGGCATGTACACGCGAAATTTGCATCTTCCGCGAAAAGGGGCCGAGCATTTCATCGACGCAGCATTTTGGCTTATGCAATACATCCGCTGGAAATTGTGAAGAAATTCAGCCACACTTCATTTACAGCTGCGTTGGATCCTTTGTTTCCGATGCTTTCGAAGTATTTTATCATCGAATCAATACACACCGTCAATATAAAAAATCTGTTCATTGACATGGTGATTCTAAAAATGTCCCTTCCGTGCCCGTCGTCCGAAAAGGGAATCATGCTTTCTCTTCCGGATTTGATATACTAGGAAAGCAAAAGTAGACCTCGATAAGCCGCAATTCTCAACAGGTTACATTGCCGATCAGTACGGTTCGAGGTCTTGGAATTATTTTATATGCTTCTAATTGTAGTATTTGTGAAATTCGCAATTTTTTCTAACATAGTATTGGGCATTAGAAGTTCCCACATCATATAGGATTTATATCGCCTGGAGGATAGTGCTCTGGCTTCGTCTCGCAATCTGGTAAATGACTCACTATTTTTATGGGCAGGTGGCCCTAACCTCTTGAGTCTTGTTTTTGTTTTCCCAAACATACGGAATCTGTTTTTACTTTCCTCAGTAAAACACGAGGCACACTCCACCTTCTATCGGTAGATTCACTATCACTCACCTCACTCTGGTCCGAATCAGATTGATGATCATACAGAACAAAATCTGCATCTCCACCATCATTGTCACTGTCTTCCAAATCAGAAATAGGCAACTCATCACCCAGTGGTTGTTGGGCTCTCCAATATTATCTGCAACTGTGGATCATTCAACTTCGAAAGATTTCCCGTTTCGCGCGACATTTATACCAGAATATTAGAAAAAACTCTATTTGAAAAATCCGAACCCTAGCAGTGGATGGTGGGGTTGTGGGGACCCAAGACGTCTTTCATGACCAAACCAGAAGGAAACTGGACTGGAAAAATCGAGTTTACAGTTGCGAGCATGTTGAGACAGGAACTGTCAGGTTAGGTGGGGGATCAAGATGTTATGCATTGTGGGGAAGGGGATTCACAGAAAATTTAAGGGTGCTGGGGTCTCTAGACCCCACTCACCCATCTTTAAAGGTTAAGTCCCCTGTAGTACTATGCTCCCTGTCCGTGTGAGTTCGTCCAAGTCTTGTTCAGTAGCGTCGCTGAGGCGGTTTGTATAGACGCGAAAAGAATACTCCCTGCGTGTGTTGACATTTACTGCTGTAGTTCTTATTGTTTAAATCTTTAAAAATGGTTGTTGATAGTGGTGGGAGGTTTCTTTTGATAAAGCAGCTGTCCCCCTGCGGTTTTTGTTTATCTTCTAATTTCTTTTGCTTGTGGAGTATTCTCATTCGGTTCCCACACAAAAACGGCAGTATGTCCTTAGTCCGTGATCTTCTTGTGTCCATATTTATCAGTAGAAAAGTAGTTAGTAGCCTTCTCATGATAATCATTAATTTTCTGTTGTGTCATTTGTTTGCCTTAGCTGTGTTAAGGTATGGTTTAAAGTGGGGTATCAGGTTTAATTATGATTTAAGTTTTAAAAAAATTAAATACTCTTGATGTCGGAGGGCCTGTGGAGGTTTGCATTTGGGCTTTTGTTTGTGGGGGCCGTGTGCTTGTCGCACAACCTGGGCTGTAACTGGCTTGTGGACGCGACCTGGATTGGCGCGTTTCGGCCACTGTCTTTGGTCGTTGGGGGAGGAGTGGGGAAGTCTCTGCTGATGCTTTGGGGGGTGGGGGGATCGTCTCTGCTGAGTGGGGCTTCTTGTTTTTGCTGTGTGAAGTGACAGTTTTTGTCCAGCAGTTTCCTGTACACGGGGCATTTACTGTTGTTTGCAGAGTGGTCACTCTGCAGTTTACACCATCTTGCGGGTGGTGGTTCTTTTTTTGGGGCAGTCCTTGTGTCGTGCCGACTGACAGATATTTGAACACAAAGCGGGTTTGTTTTGGCGTTGTTGGGGTATGTCCGAATCTCTGACATTGTGACACTGAGCTATTTTGTTTAGGGGGGGATGTAAGGTTCGATCTCACTTGGTGTTATTGAAGATATTTCGTCTTGTAAATGTCCTGTAACCTGGTATTTTTTGCGAGTGTCACCTGCGAATGTCGGGAGTAGCTGTGACCGTTGTGTAGTGCTGTCGCAGGGGTTTTTGGTGGTGAACTGTCTGACGTGAGTTAAGGGGTAGCCTAGCCCATAAGTTCTTGTTGACATGGTCCTCCGTGAGCATGTTGGGAGGAGCCCTCTTACGACCACGTGGACCGGCTTGTCTCTCGGGGAGTGGAGTAGGTGTGTTACTTTGTTTAAGGTCTTTAGCAGATGTTGCATTAAGTATAGTTTGCTTAGTGGTGGTGTGAATCTTGAGTCGTCTATTAGGAAGTACGTTGGTATTGTTTCCAGTTCCTTAGGATTTTGTTTTTTTATGTAGTGTTGTGACCTCTTGTTAACAATAGGTGGCCGTTTATTTTGGGTGTCTCGGCTGGGTGTGTCGTCAGTCAATGGTCAGTCGTTTTCATTTTAGGCCCTTTTAGGGCGTCAAAATTGGTTTGTGGTCGTTGATAGGTTTTTGGAATTGGTTTTTGGTCCGCTTTGCACTTCCTTTTTTGTTCAGTTTATGGTAGTGTGTATGTCCCTTTGTTCCGTCTGTGTCCGATTCCATCTCTGAATTGTCACTTGTCTGAGAGTTCTGTGTTCGTTGGTGATTGGATTTTTGTGTGGCAGTGGTGGAGGCCATTTCGCGCGGCCTGAAAAGGGCGCAGGTAGAGGCCTAGGTGTGGAGGGGGCCTACTGGGCTCCTCTGTGCAGTGGTGGGGGGATTGTATGTTGTGTGGTGTCCCGGAGGACAGACTCGGTGCGAGGTATTGCTTCGCAGCGGTTCCGCTTTACGGTATACTGTCACTTGTTGAACACGTTAGGTTTCCGTTAAACAGCAATCACCACGGGCAGTCTGTCGAGTTCAGTCGTGAGTATGTGCGGGTTCCGTTGGGTGTTTTGTCGCCCGACAATATGCTCTTTTAGTGGGCACGTCCTTCCTACTCGTAGTTTGGCACCCACTCTATTATACCATATACTGTCAGTTATCGATACAGTAGAACCAGAAATATGTACAAAACTCAGTAGAGGAGAAAGTGAGATGGGGTGGATGCATTCTGACTTAACTGGAACAATACGCAAGCAATGCTGAGTTTCAGGTAAGTACTTTCTTTTATTTGTTTTGCGTTTCCATCTAACGTCCTATGCTACAATTTGGTAGGAATATTCCATTTTAAGGGTGACGCCGCTGGGTGGAGGGGCATGACTCTCTGGCACGTACGCCAATTGCTTGTAGGTCGCTGATTGGTCATCCCGACTTCGTGTAGACGTTATAGGGTTTGTTGACAAAACTCTTTTTGACGGGCATAAGGCTATATGGTTTCTGAGTTGATGGGACTCCGACCCGATGCAATTAGATGTTTTGGGCAAATTTGACTTTTTGACCGTATTTTACTGCGTTTGGTTCCACAACTCCATCAAACCATTTTATTTCTATGTATTTATGTTTCCTGTTTAATTATTCTTCTTGCAATTTCCCTTATAATCATCACCTTTTTTTCAATATTTCTGTTATGCTATGGAACGGAGGCTTATCAAAGCCGTAAATGCATACGGGGAGGTGAAAAAGGGCGAGAAGACGGGAGTGGGGCCAGGAAGTTGATATAAGAAAGGATGGTGTGTAACAAGCTGAGCTATCAAGTAAAAAATAAAGTTTTAAGTGAATGTTAGGGGTTGGACGGCGCTGAATCGTTTCTCAGGAGGAAGGAAAGGACGACCGTCTTGCCGAAGGACAATTCGCCGCCATCCTCGTCGGTGTTAGTAAATATTGGGAATCTACTGACGAATCCAGGGTGATACTGATATTTTACACGCTGTCTGCCTCCCTACTTCAGTAAAATTCTAATTACTATTCTTTTACATTTGATCCAGAGTGAGTCGCTTAAAGAATTCCAAATTTCATTATTCTTTTCTTCAGTTCTACCAGACTCTTTTTTTCATCAGAGTCTCCACCGCCTAAGTTTAACCCACCCTGAGACCTCAGTTTCCAGACGTGAAGGCCAGAGTTTAAATGTTTTTGTTTTTGTCGTGTGTTATGTAATTTTTTCACCTAAGCTAGAAAGCTATTTCTGTTTTCTATCTAGAGTACTGATAAGCATTTTAATTTAATTTACCAAGAAGTTTGGTAGGCGGGCAAACAATTTCTTTCTCGCCTATATTTAAAGGCCTAGGTTATAACTAGAAATTACTGTCCGGAAACTTTTTTATTTTATTTTTTATAATACTATCTATTGTTTTTTTTATCACGCATATTCTTTGTTTTGAAACCCTTGCTTAGTGTGTTGACATGATCCTGGAGGTTACCGTGTTGAACAGCCAACCTGGACGAGCGAGGGAGATCCGCAGCGTCAAATCAGGTGAGAGGGTATATAGAGAGGGGGGAGGAAACCTTCAAGTACAGGTTGTTAACTAGTTTGCCAGATTCCAATCCCCCAGAGGACACCCGAGCTCTTTTGTTTATTACTATTATTATTATTATTTTCCATTGGAGTATCAAAGGGCAGTTCTATTTCACTAGAGAGTTTTATTATTACTAGTAGTATGACTTCGGAAGATAGTATATGCTAGCATCGGGTTGGGTGGGTCTTCGATTGTACAATACAACCCTTGTATTGTTACAGGGAAAAAGAATTTCCATCTTAGATTGCGTTTACTGTTAGCTCAATGTCTCCGTACCAATTGTCACAGTCTTCTTTCGTACTTTCATTCATTCATTACGGCCATAGAGTATTAAGAAAATGGTTCTCCGGAGTCGACTGTGCTCCACTTGTTACGGTGCAAGAGCACAAGTGAGTCAGTTATTATTGCACACAATGAGCAGTAACTGGATATACCTTTGTGTTTTGTTTCTATCGATGGTCACATATATGTAGTCAGGAAATAAAAACTTGGCTCCCATAATTAATTTCTGTACCTCGAAATAGCATTATAATAATTTGCGTGAATGTTTGTTGTGAGTGTTTGGCTTGGCAATTTATACTCACTATCTAACTTTTATAATTAATCTCATTTCACTATTGAAAAAGGCTGAGGTTCAATAGCGGATCATTTTATAGACCTCGTCAAATCTCGCTTTGCTCTGGGAAAGCTGTTTTCTCCGGAAAACTCCAGGTGTCAATGTTTCTGACGTTTGTGGAAATTGAGGAGGATTGGAATGAGAGGGACCTGTGATTGGTATTCAATGTTGCGACTGTTGATCTAGAAGTCATAGTGGGAATCGTCTTCATTCTACCAGCATTTTGGACGATCAAAAGAGTAGGGTGGATCCTTTTAAATGGTACGCATGTTTGATGTGTTACCTGTACTTTTGTATTCTCGCTAGACATTGACATGCTTTACAATAGGTTTCTTCTAAAAAAATCAAACAATGTGATTTTTCTGTTTTAAACGACTTATGGTTGTAAAATCAAATCAAAAATATTTTAAATACGTGTGTAATAATACTAAAAAAACAAATATTGTTTTTTATATTTAAATATATTTTAAGATTAACATAAAAATATTGTAATTAAGAAACCCAAAACTAACTTAAAATTAGTTCAATAATAATAATATAATAATATACATCAATATTATCGCAATAATATGTCAAAAGTTAACAAAAAGATTGTTGTTATGAAACCAATTAAATATAAGTTTAAAATGGTGTTAATAGAATAGGGTTCTAGTAGATTATTAAATAGTTGAAACATAACACGTTTTAAGTCAATGAACTAAAAAAATCACAAACCAACAGTGAAACCAGCTACAACGAATGTGTATATGTTTTTTAAATGTATCATACATCTCGACCTTACTGCTGCCTACTAACAGACTTATCTTTAAAATACTATTAATTCTTTGTGTTTATTTTTGGTAAATGCATATTTCATGACACAGAAAGTTTTGAAAGAATTGTTTATATTATTGTGATTAGTCAGCTTGTATTATGATCACAAGCAGTAGCTGCGAATGAAAAGACAAGGTCATTCGATTGAAAATGAAAAGGGCTGATAGTTTTCATTCATATGATCATTCGTTAGTAACGAATATTCATTCGAAAGAGAAAAACTATGAATAATCATTCGATAGCGCAATCATTAGCTGACGCGTTATTAAAGTTCTCATTGTATCAACTCGATAATTCACAGGAGGGGTATGGGGCCTCACCATTCCTGGAATCTACAATAAAACATAGCTGGCGGCTTACCGTTTCCACCACTATCATATTACGGCCTTGTTGATGGCGGGGCAGTAAGTTGTCAGCGGGTGTTGGCAGTACGCTGTATGCGGACGAAAGGTGTCGCTGGGACCATGGAAGGCCAATGCCTTTTTGGGGACAACAGCACAATACTGGATCGTAGACCAGAGTGATCCAAGTAGGTTTAACAATGGAGGCCTGTTAACTCATCATACGGGGGAGCTTTTTTCGACGTTAGACATGACAAACGAGGCATGGGGATGGGGCATCGTCGGAGAGAGGTCCCTCGAGAAGAAAGTGTTGGGTGCAAAGAAAGTGCCATATTTACTGTCGGGCCTCATGACATACCCGTCTTTTGTCAAAATTAGGGTTCGGTTATTGTATCCTTAAGGCCTTCTACTAACATACAACCGGCGCACTCTCGTGAAGGAGCTCGAGTGCGCATTAGTTCTCAATAATCATCCGAGGAAGCCCTGTTAGTGCCAAAGTCATCACGGAAAGTCCAAAAGTCTATGTGCATGGATTGAGCGGCAGGGAAAGTGAAGAAAGAGTAAAGGAAGGAAGGGAGAAGAAGGAAAAAATGAAGACAGTGAAAGAGTAGAAAAGGAGGTGGAAGAAAAAGAGATAGGTTATATTTGAAATGCACCGAGGTATGTCCTTGCAGAGCCCTCCCTTAAGTGTTCTTTACGACAAACAGATTACTGTGGGTATACTAACCCTGTCCTTATGGGGGGATTCTTGTGAGTAAGGTTGGCACAATTTGTAAGAAATTTTATGAGATATAAAAATTGACGAAGCTACTAGTGTTCGTACCTGCTCCAGTGATTCTCGGTCAGGTAAATGAAAAGTAATCAATAGTGATAATTCCAATGATACTTTATCAAGGATGCTAGTTTGGCAGGACATGTCAGAAGATCTATCAGTTATTTCAAATACGAGATTATCCGGATCCTCTATCGCTTTTTCACTAATTGGGATGATTAAGAACATAAAATTTTATTCTGGTATGAGGAATTCGTTTATGTTGATGAAAGTTGTATTGAAGAAAAAAAGATTGTGTAATCGATGGTTGTTTATTTATTGCACGCAGTTAAAATGGAATTAAAAAACAGGGTACTTATGCTGACGTGTGCAATTCATATGTCATCTGTGACGATCAATATAAATACTGAAATAGTAGTGGGTATGATGGGTATACCGATGATCACCAAGTGAACACCTACGCAGTACAAAACACTTTCGCCATACACTTTCAATAGACGAAACTACTCATTTCATGGCAACCAAAAGCAGTTCCTAACAATTCAAGAACCAAAACGTTTATCGCGATACAACATTAGTTATTCAAAGCAAAGATATCGAGGTGAAACGGCTGTATGCAGATGTTCTCATGTTCGAACAGACATAAAGAAATCTGCCCCTTTTTGCCTACTATAGTTCACCCAGAGTTATGTCTTGATCCACTTATGATTGCACTTACCTGACAACATACCTTTACCTTTATTGTATTGAAGCAAAAAAAAAAGCGTCAAAAGAAAAATATTATTCAAAAAACCCCAGAGACAACCTCTATGTGAAGACTACATTCTTCTTGCCATGCATTCAGTGGATGCGATTACTACCAGCGCAACCCAAGAGAGTAGGTTTTAAAAAAAAAAGGCTTTCTAAGGTTGCTAGAAACTGATAGCATATTGATGGATCTGCATCAGAACATTCTCCAACTCGAATGCCACCGGGATGAAGTCAGAAGTGCAGGAAGAGTTTCTCGTTGTATGAGGAAAGGATAGTAACTTGACCTTGCCAGAAGTCACTGAGAAGAAGACAGGATCAGCAGTGTTTTAGCTCGGGCACTCAAACAGACGAGTACTACAAATCCATCAATGGCTATAACAACCTACATCAGAATATTGGGGTTGGATTGTCGAGACGATGAAACCGCAGTCTGTAAAAAACTTTGGATACCTGCCTCTGATGCAATCCTCAAAGCTGATTTCCTTGCACATGCAAGGAAATGTCAATCAGCAGTGGTAGTTTTGGAGTTTTTTTCCCACAAACACCCATTATATCTTTAGAAATTAGTGTTTCAAAAATTTATATGGAAAGTTGTTCTATATGATTTCGCAAAAAAAAATCATAGGAAAAAAGACCCTTCACTGGACTTATTTCGTAAAGTTACATTTTTTTTTTTGGTGGGGGGGGGGGTTTCCACCTTTAAATTATGGGGATACTTTCAGAATCTTGAATTCTACTGCCAAAAATAAGTTAAACCGAAGGTCCAGGTAATGGACGAATTTTGTTTATATTTTACTGTATTATAAAGCCCTTCTACTAAGGCACATATCGTTCATCCGGAAGAAAAGTGACACAACTAAAAATCTTATTTTTTAGTTTTTTATGTGTTAAAATATCGTTTAAAAGAACCTATATTTTCTCCAAGAAAAGTGTCATGTTGTTAATTCATTAAAAGGCGTGGTAGATGGTCCACTTGTGTCACTTTTTCTTTTGGCGGGGAATTACCGTCAACGATTCGAGACAATGAACATGTTATTGGTTCTGAGGTTTGACCGGAATGATGCGCCCTGTCAGGAAAAGCGTCACATTTTGGTAAGTGTTTCAGAATTATTTTTAACGTGTTTGGCTGGAACAGTGACCTATTTAGAATGTGTCATTTCTTCTAGAAAATGTAAGACCAATTTTTCAATATTATTTTAATATGAGTAATATTTTGGATGTGTCTTTTTAGCGATAAGTTATTAGAGTTTTCTTATGTTTTGTGTTATTTTGCCGTTTATGTCACTATTCATAAAAAAAAAATGCATAATTTATTTGTTGCCTCAAAAATATTTCGAGTCACATTTTTCACGGATGTAACTAAATAACAATGCCAATCAATGAATTTGATTCGATTGACTTACTTGTATTTTTCTTTTTAGAAAAGATGTTAATCGAACAAATTCTATAATTATCAAATTATCTAAGAAGCTATCGTTAGTACTAATCATAGTTATGATTGGAAAATCGTATTAATGCAGGATCTTAAAATTATTATGAACATCACAGAAGGAACTCAACAATTACTCAAAGAATTATCACACTGGATTATAGTAAAGGTAAATCTTTTATATTCAATTTGCTTTGTAGTCATTGTTATTTTCACTAAGGTTTTCCTTGTTTTTGGGCTGTTTGCATTTATAATGTATTATTTTAATTTGAGGATGACCACTATCAATGGAATACAATCTTAAATAGTATTGAAGTGATTAATGGCGGGAGTAATATAGAAGGAAAGTCAGCCAATAAAACACAGCTGGGCCCGATACTAATTATCATTATACTGGAATCATTGTAAACAATTTTTATAATCAATGTACTTTATTAAATAAACAATTATTTACAAGTTTTTTCCTTGTTTTTGGATTTTTAAAATTAAAAGTATTTTATTCCAGTAGATGACCAATAGGCAATGGAATACCATATCACAAAAAATTATTGAAGATCTTAATAAGTGAGCCCCAATATGGAAGTATTGAAACTGATCAAAACATTGTAAGTGGACCATTCTCTATCAGATATCATTTAGTGTGATGATACTACTGTGATCAATTATGAAAGGAAACTCCTCTTCTTCAAGCAATGAGGGAAAACCACAATTAGACAATATAGGACCGTTAATGAATGAAATTAAATCATCAAGGAGACAGAGGAAAAGTTAAAGATCCATCTCAAACAGTTAAGAAGGTAAGACACGACTCTTAATCCAGAAAATGGATACAAAAAATAGTGCTAAAGGTTTAAGAAATTCTGGAGAGAGCTATACTCATCATTTCAGAAAAAAGTTATCAGCCGAACATTGCTTCCCCTACCTTTTAACGGATACGTGTAGTTGAATGTTGCACAAATTTACGAGAAGACCTGCGGGACGGGGTTTAGAATAGTCGCTGTACCCCCTAATATGTCGTAAAGGCGATAAAGGGGAGGCATTTGTGAGGAACGTACTCGTGTGGACAACCTATTATATCTTTCCTTTCACATCCTTTTCTTCCTTCCTTCACTTTGCCCTTTTTTTCCACTTTCCCTATCGCCCTTTTATCTATCTTGACTTTTTTTCCTTTCCCCCACGTTCATCTGCACAGAGGCTTTGGCTTTTCCTGTTGACGACTTGGGCAACTAACCGGCTTTCTTGTTTATTATTGCGATACCTCTGCTTGAAGCTCCGAATGAAAGTGCGCGGTTGTAATTATCTTGGTAGAAGGGCCTTAGGGATGTAATCCGGGTACCCTACTGAGAAAGGAGGTTGGTTTCATGAGGGTCCCGGACGTTAAAATTGCACTTTCTGCTGAATAACTTGTGCGGGTGACTTCTCCGGCGATGTATTGAAGGTTGTCATGTCTAGCGCGTTGGAGCTCTGTCGGACGAGTTAACAGGCCCTATGTGGTAGAACAACTGGGATAACCTGGGTCTACATCCGAGACTTTGCCAGGTTGTCCTCCAATATGATTGAGTCCAGGGTCACAGCTGACACTTACTGTCGCTGGCACCGTTACTGAAGTTCTGCTGGCATCTTACTGCCGGGGGGGGACCCCTCACAGGGCTGTATTAATGATAAGTGGCGAAGGGTTAAGGCCGATTCAGGCCCTGTTTTGATTAAAAAGCCAGGGGAAGTGGTGCGGCCCAGCCAGTTCATGGTGATGTCCGAGTTGATAAAGTGAAGATTTGAAACGTGTGAGCATTTATATCGAAGAGTGATAAATGGAGCGCAAAATCGCGTTTAATAAGGAACTGCCGTGAAGGCACCATTATGATTTACAGAACTCTGATGACACACAATCTCGAAAATTATGGCGATTCGAAATCCCGTTAGCAAAGGAAAATTTAATTGGTGGAGCCCATTCAATGTTTGCAAGGGATTCCTGTTATTAACCCACTCGGAGCATTGAGGCTTTTAAACTTTCCCTCACATTTCACCGGGGTTAACGTTCATTACCAAAAAGAACACAGAAAAAAAGGGGGAACAAATCCCCCTTTGCGACCCATCCCCCCAAAAGGGGATTCGGGGGGTTCCAGTGCCAGTCGCATACTTCCCCAATCTGGGCCGCTGCTTCAGTGCCAGAATTTGGGCATCAAGTAAAGCCGTGACAACCTGGAATTGCGGACAGGGGTCACATAACCGTTGAGGTTTAAGTTTCGGGTCTACTGAAAGGGGTCCGCATTTGTTTGGGCTGGACCGTCAAAATGGAAGGGGGAAAAAAATCGGAACCCAAATTGAAAAAAATCCCTTTCCGGGCCCCAAGGAAAATTTTGTATCATCAACTCCGGTTTTTCAGAATCTTAGTCAGATTGTAACCAAAACATAATTCCCAAAACTGCCTTGCCCCTTAAATTGCCATACCCCTCACACCTTCCCCTCGTCTCTACTCGAGACTTAAAAAAAGGAACCCACCATTAGGGTGGTCCAAAAAATTTTTACGGGGGGCGAACCACTCGAAGCGCTCCCACCTATACCCACGGGGGGCCTAAACCCCTGAACCCCCCCCCCCTCTCGTCCCCCCTCGATCTTTGGGGAACCCCCCCGGGCCATTGAGGAACACCCCCGAGTCCTCCGGGGTCCTAAACATTGCGACGTTGTCGAGCCGCTCAACACGCCTCGGGAACCCCGGGAGGTCAGAGGGGTGGTAAGGCATCGCAAGGCAGTCCACGGGTTTGGGGGGGAAACCAGGGGGGACGCCAAAAAAACCCTAAAAAAGCTTTTAAAGGCTTTAACAAACTTCGGAAAGGTCCCCCGCAGTTTTTCTACGGGACAAACAAACCTCTCTGAACGGGGGGTTTTCAAGAAGTTTGGGGGAAAAAGCAAGAACTAAAAAATTCTCAATAAATTTTTTTTTTTTTAAAGGATAGTTTTGGGAGTGGGATTTTTAATTTAAATTTAATTTTATTATAAATAGTCGCACTAAAAGGGTTTTGTAGGGTTTCTATGTGTGAGGGGAATTTAAATATAATTTCTTTCCCTGCATCTTCATCTTTGTTGAGGGAACCCACTTCCGCAAACTGCAACCGCTTCGTTAGATGTTATGACGACAAAGTTTTTTTCTTGACGGGTAGGGGGAGGTGGCTTTTGCACGTAGACATAAATCAAAAATTTTAATTTTTCTGATTTTCAAGGATCTGTCGATTCTTCTATAGGGGGAACCGTAGCATTACTCCCCAGGGGGAACGTTTTTTTCAAGGGCTAGAGGCCTCTTTAACAATTCCCCCCTATATCTCGGGGGGGTTTAACCATAACTGGGGTGGGGTTTTTTACAACCCGCGGGAATTTTAGAATTTTTTTTTCGGGAAAACTTGTTAATGAACACGGGGCAGACACATTCTCATTTATTGGGTTTCTCGCATCGATAGTCATGTGCCGGGATTGCTGCTCACTTCCTTTGGGAAGGTTTACTCGGCTTTGGGCAGCGATCCTTTTTAATTTTTGCTTTCAAAAATCCAAAATCCCCCCTACAGCACGGTTACCCCATGGGGTTTTAAAGGGTAACTTGGGGTAATTCCGCGATCGCCTTATTCGAAATCCCATTCTCCACGTCAGTTGCAGGGGAAATTTTTTTCGACGGTCAAACGGCGGCAGGGGACCTCCTAATCCGCAACCCGCCACGTCTGTTCCCTGGGAACGAAGTGCGGCTGGCTTTTCTAAGCGGGAAACCACGGATCTTTTTTGACGCACGCGGGGAATCTGGATCATTTCCCATTTCCTGCTAGGTCGCCGTATTATCGGAAAACAGAAAGGTCTTAGACAGTTTTTTTTACCTTTTATTTTTAAAAACCCCCCAACCAATTTGGGGTCCATTCAAAGACGTATAAAAAAACATTATAATATCCCGCTCATTCTAACGGTTTTTCTTGCTCCTCCCCTTGGAGGGCGCCAAAGTATTGGGGGATGTTTCGCCGCTATTTCTAGCACTGCGACTACCAAACGATTCGGGGGCCATAAGCGCTAATCGAGCGCTTTACTATGATTTTGGCCAAAGCGGGGGGGGGATATCCCTTTTATAAGAACACCTATGCCTTCCCAGGGGGGGCATAAAACTTTCCCGAAAATTTTCTTTACAAAATTTTGCCCAACTGCCCCTTCCGGGCTTCCTCGAAATTTACTTGTTTTTGGGAACCCCGTAAATTCCAACATGTGGAGGCAAGCAACCGTTTTTTAATATATAAAAGTGGAAAGGGATAAATTAGAGCCAATATTATACCGTACCCTTAACTATTTGTGTATGCAAATATTGAGGAAAATGATCAAAAAAGTTTTATAGGGTATCTAGAACCCCAAATCTACACCAAATAGAAATTGGCTTTCCCGAACCGTCCGGGGGGACCCTTGTCGCCTTGAACAGCCCCCTGATTTTCCCCTAAACACACCTTTTGGGTTTCTTTTTTGTTTTGGAAGGTTAGCACCACGGCGGTAGGCATTTTAAAACCCTTTTTAAATTGGGGGGTTCCCGGGGGGGAACCTCCATTTATATTAATTTTATGCTATGACATTCCTAATTAAACAACCCCTTATCCGATTTTTTATAAAAGGGGGTCTCAGGGAAATTTTTTAAGCACGTTATTGCATCGGATAAATTCGGGAACTTGCACGTACCTTCCGTTCATGTTTTTTTTGTGGATATACGCAATTTTTTGCATTTCTAGTCTCCACGGGGGCCTAACACAGAACAACTCGTTTAAAAACAATTATGGTTTCATCTCGAAAGGGCTTTCGTTTCTCTGGGGCCAAAAGACGCTGTCGTCACTTCAATAATTGGGGGAATCAGCCCCCCAAATTTTTTTTAATGAACACGTTGTTTTACCTGTCTCCAGACCGTAAGGGGGGACTTTTTATTCGTTTTTTAAACTAATTGGATCCCCACATCAAAGAAAAAAGGCGAGGTGTATTAAAGTTTAAATTTTTATTAATTTTGTGAGGGGTCGCTCTTGGGGGGAAAGGGGAAACCCTTTGATCTCTCATAGGCTTGGGAGATCAAAATTTAAATACGGCAGTTTTGTAAAAGGTTTCCAAATCCTCGAAAGATAGATAGGTCCCATGCTGGCATTCGACTCACGGGTTTGGTTTTTCGTACCATCCATCTCACCACTGTCTGCCCGCGGTGCCCTCTTTCTTACGGCGGCTTACCTTCCTCATCTTACTGTCAACTGTTTGATAAAAAATAATGTTTCTTACGCCGTATTTCATCCCAAACGTTCTTGTATGAAAAAAATCCCTAGTACAAGGCCCGGGTTGGGGATCGGGCTTTTTTTTCAACTTTGGGGGGGTTTCTCCCAAAGCTTCCCAATCACAGGTGATTTTCCCTAAAATACCCCTCAAATCTTTTTGATCTTGCAAGTTTTTTTAAACGACACCAATTTTATTAAGGGGTTTTTAAATGACTCCTCTCACGTTTTCAGGGATTTGGGAGCTTCACATTTGGGGCTCTAAATCGGTTCTCGTATGGTTTTTGTTGGGAAGGTTTCCAAATTTTTAAAATTTGGTTACAATAAACCATTTTTTTACAGCTGATTATAGCCATTTTAAATTTTTTGTTTTTTGTTTACCGAATAGACGTTTTCCCCATTCCCGGGATTCCATGAGTGCTCTTTGGATTGTCCACCTCTCTTTGTGGGTCCTTTTGGCAGATGATTCACGAACAAAATTTTTAAAAATTTATTCTTAAGCACCCGGCCCCTTTGGGATTCCTGGGCACGCTGGTCTTCCAGGGAAAAGAATGGCGGGCCAGGGAGCCAAGGGCCGATGCCCCGGGGGCGAGTTTGGGGGTCTTTTTTTTTTAGATCTAAGGGTTTGTTTGGCGTGGGGTCACGCACTTCAGAGCATGCTTTTGCCCGCTCAAACAAGCTGCTCCTCAGGGGCGGTGTCGCGATGGCCCTCTTTATCGAAAACTAGAAGAAGGGGGCATCGTGACAACCGCTCCATACTTCATTGACCCATATTTTTTATAAGGGGGGTCCCCCAGTGATGTGGTTTTTTATACTTCCCTTAAAGTCATACATTTTGGGGATGTCGCAATAGCCCCTTTTCTTTCTTGATTTTAAAAGGAATTACTTTTTTATTTCGCGATATTTGGGGTGGAGTTATTGTTTTAAATCCGTTTTATAGCGGGGGTTTTTTTTTAATGCTTTGAGCCCTTTTTTTAAATTTTTTTTTGGGATTATTCTTATTTAGACTTTTTTAAAGGTTTTATTTAAATTTACATTTTTTTGTCTTTTTTAACGTATTAACATTTTACTGTTTTTGTCTTTTTACACGTGTTATATTTTAATATGTTGTTTTGTCTTTGTTTTGGAGTGATAATTGTGGTTTTTTTTAGCAGGGTGTATCACTTAATTTTAAGCAGAGTCATTTGAGCACTCTATGGGGTAGTGTCTCCGATGGTGAATGTTATATCTATTCCAATTGGGGATTTTATTATGTTTTTAATATATTTCAAGGCCCTAATGAACTAGATGTGTCGATGGGCTGTTAAACAATAATATAATAAAAATATTACAGTGAAGATCGGAAGACGATTTTTCGATGATTATTGGGGTTATCTGATTCTAGAAAAAACAGGAATTTTATTTCTGCCCGCATGACCCCGTTATCTTAAATATAGCATATGTTAGGGAAGACAGTATAGGCGTCAATAAGCGTTTTACTTTGAAATTAGGACGAGGGTTCGCATATGCAATTATTTTTCAAATCCACCTATGCCTTAGGAAGGCATAAGGACTGTGCTGATGAAACATATTTTTTTAAAGGCAGATGTTTTAATCTTCCGATTTGAGGGGGAAAAACATGGACCCATGCTAAGGTTGACGAGGCAACCATAAAAATTGGATCAGAGAAAAAACACATATAGCTAATACCGAATAGAGCGTCATACTGTCGGCAACTCCAATAAGGAATACATTGAAGGAGGTAAAACATTGCACAGTTCACAGAGGTATAAAGAAGGCTGTGATAAGATAAAATATCCTTCTGGAAACTACATGATGTATGCCGGACTTGAATGAGAATTTAACTTGTCTTTTTTTGTACCAAAGAAAGACCAGTGTGTTGCTGTTTATGGATATAATACTGCTTGGGAGAAGAAAAGTTAAAACTAAAGATAAACTATGTACCCAACCGCCTGGAAACAGAATTATCCGAAAAGAAAAGAAACCGACAAGAGGTACGACAGATTGTTGCTGTGTATGATCTCCAGGCCGTTCTCCATGCCCATCTGGAGTGTTTCCTCCTTATTAGTCTTCAAAAATAAATTGTGTTTAATTTAAAAGTGTGAAATTCAAACAAAAGTTGTTAATGCTATGTGTGCATGAGGGGGAATCTAAAATGGAGTAAATGACAATGGTTCCTGTTTATTTTCGGTACTCTTGACATGATAGTACAATATAAAAAGAGAGACAATGCCAACTGGGACAAAGATAAGATTAATGTAATATTTTATTCTGATAAGCGTGCAGGACCACAGAAACATCGATTTATGATGCAGCTCACATGCAGTTTTTATTTAGGGACGCAGGAATCTAAGGGGGGATAGCTGCCATTCTGTAATAGAAACGTCAGATTAAACAATCAAAATGATCTGGTCCAGTATACCTTCCGATAATATGTACTTAATAAGGAGTGTAAGAAAATGGCCAGCCATATAAACGTTGATGAATTTGTAATTGACAGACATTCTATGATTTTTTAAAACAGTTAGCGGCTTGCTTTGGGGTTCCACTCTTTTCCAAAAGAAAACGGAAACGTTGAACCCGTGAGGTTTTGATATCAAAAGTTATTAAAATTAATGAAGGAATTCAGGGGACATTGTCTAATAACATCATACGAATAAGATCAGTATAATAGTGTGTTGTTAATTCAAAACACGAAAAAAAACAAGAAGAAAGGCCAAGTTAAAAACGTTTACAATTCGCCAAGTTGGAATCACAGAAAAAAAAGAAAACAGGTTTGTATATAATTGTTTGGAAAAATTTGTATTCTAAACAATACTTACCATTTTATGAATCTTTTGTAAAAAATTGTATCTTGAAAGGGAGGATCTTATATTTTTGTATTTCAAGGCTCAATATTATATAAACAAAATTAAGGTGTATTGATGGTTGTTAAATAAAAAAATCATATTGTGTTTCCTTAGTTTTCAAAAAGTTATTATTATATTTGCAAGAAAAGGACAAAATCAAAATTGGGTTGAATTGTTTGCTGATGATGAATTTTTTAACTTTTTATTAACACATATTATATGATTGTAAAGCCTATGTATTTTGATTCTTTTTAATTTTTTTTTAAATTTAATAGTTACCATTGTAATTATCAAAGTTATATTAGAAAGTTGAGAAAGCTTTTAAAATGCTATTTCCAGTAAAATATTGTTTTTTAGATTTGTGTACTTTTCTTTCGACATGCGATATGTTCATATGATCGATTTCTCTACAGCAAACTAAGTTGGGATAAACTGCAGAAGAGATCAGGCTGATTTTTTATAGAGAAAAAGGCATCAAAAGACCATTTGGATTTAAGCAAGATATTGCAGGAAATAAAATCGATAATCATAGACCGAGAAATGGGACGACAAAACACCTATGCCAAGAAGAATAGAGATCCTACTCCAGATCGAGAAAGTGGAAATTACAACAAGTCGAGTCAAATGTCCTCAAGATCGTTTAACCTAAACGGACCCCTTCCCATATAGTCTCTCTCCCGGATAAACAGAAAGGAACCCTCCGACACCGAAGATGCCCTCCAAGACTCTTAAGCGATGACGTAGTCGACAAGAGTCCTGCTTTAAACTCCGGACCCAACCCAGTTTCGGGTACATCACAAGATTAGCGGTCAGGATCCAAGGACAATTTATGCCCCATGGTGAATCGAACACTCCCCATAAGAAACCATGGACAGCCAAGACGGCATGGTCGTACAGCAACTCCAAGACAGCATTGGATGAGAGGTTTTCGGGAGGATAACATTTAATTTGGTTCAAACCCAGAGGCGCACAGATAGGAAGATGTTACATCCAGACCTTCAGTGGCGAAACTCAGTGCGTTTAGGCTGACAAACGTCACGGCTAGACTCTATGGGAATCACTGGGCAACCCTGCCACTCTAGGACTGGTCGCTACAGAAGCATATGCGTATCCGTATAGTCTTGGAATTAAAGGCCAATCATCAGAACTACCTCCAGGACATGAACACCAATTCTGCTGAATAAATGCAGCACTAACCGAGACTACCACACGGACTCAACAGCGTCTTTGGCATCCCTCCAACATGCTGTAATAGTGGTGACCAAATCCTGCAGTGATGTGATGCTAATACAAGAGGTGGGACATGACCGCCATAGCATATATCTCCGCGTGGGTTCTAAGCAACCCTACAAAGTGGTGGTGTAAGAGATCAACATCCGGTAGAGTAGCATTGCACCGCGGGAACGTTTCACTGGCAACAGAGATAATTCTAGACGATTGGACAGACGTATCTAATATGGATGTAATATGCTATTTCTGCCGTCACTCGCAGATTCCCACGTATCGAAGGCGGAAAATGCTGAATAAGACATTTCTTACACTGGTATATTTAATTGTATGTACTAGAGATGGGGTCGAATCCATTTTTTGAATCGTCTAAATTTTATGTTCGATCTCGAATCCTAGCAAATCGTTATAAATTTTAATGATTTACAAAGAGACAGTATAGGTCTAAAACTGTGAATAGATGTATTTAACCATCTTTCAATTTTAATCACCCAAACCACCACCACAAAATACGGTTAAAAATACAGCCAAAAATTAACAATCTGGACTCATATTATGTTTTTTAAAAATCAAATTCAATCAAAGTTCGAATGTCTTTTGGTTGTATTTGTTAGATGAGTTAAGTTTCTAAAAAAAACATGTGAAAATAAACAGATTAGGTTTGTTATCCTTTGCTCAACTTTAATAATCATTAAAGGATCATTTTATTGAATTGAGATAGGTAAATAATCGTATATTTTTAATAAAGACTAAAACAACTGCCTTAAACTAAGTATGTTTTATTATTTTCTTTTATATACATTTCTCTATTTTCAAGTAGACAAACAAATTTATTCGATTCTTGCGATATATCGATTTTGGGAATAAGTCTAATTTAAACACGAACATTTTTTCGACTTACAATATGTTCTTCATTTTATAAAGCAGAGGGTGGCTACAGAACTTTTATTATAAAATTCCTGACTTTTCCAGGTTTCCCGAAATTTTTGTCAAATTTCCTGATTCTTTTTACCAACTTATCTCACTTCATTAGATAAATGCGATTTTTAATTTTTACATCAATACAAGGTATCTTTTACAAAAAACTTCCAAGCTTAAACATAAAATTAATAAGTTTTTTAGTTTTATGTGTTTTAATCTGTTATTTGTTGACGCCTGTGCAATATTGTATTAGAAACAAAAAATACAAAACAGAAGTCATTAGCTAGAACTTTGTCACCAATTGTTTAACAAAACACCAAAAATAAAATCATTTAAGAAATAAATATACTTTTTAATTAAAGTGTGCACTTACAGTAGTTATTTTTAAAAACTAACAGAATGTGGAAATTGCATCTATTTTTCTTCACAGAATTCTATTTCTTCGTGTTAAAATTATCGGCTCTTGTTTTTGTGGCTCTGACAAGCTTATATGGATTTTTTTTTAGCATGAAGTTCTTTTTGCCATACGCTTGTTTCCGATTCCCTCTGGTTCTCCATTCTGTTTGTTCCATCATTTATTGTTCTAAACTATCCTTCTATCTTGAAAGGTAATTGCGGACAGAAAGATCAAAGACTTGGTAATGTCTACTTTTCTATCCCACAAAATTGCTTTAAACTGAATATAAATTGCTTTGTGCAATGAGAGAAGAGCTTTTTAAGGTTTTTCCAACAGTAATTACGATTTATCGAAAAATCCTTTCCAAACTGGATTCTCCATGAGAAAGAATGAGACTCATCTGAGAATGATACCAACTTTGGTATGTCATTCATAACTTGTAAGAATACTCATCCATAATGTGTCTAGTTTATCTATGTTGTTTTGAAAAAACATTCATTTTTTCAAAAAAATCTGGTCTGCTACACCACTATAGAACTGGGAATCACAAGGTCAGATGCAACGCCAGTGTGTTCTAGTGATCCAATTATTTGCTAACATATCTCCAAAGTAGACTTCAGTTTCAGCTCTCGTACATGTTGATTGAGAGATACAGCAGCGTCCAAGGGAACGATAGGCTTGGTTAGTTTGTATTTAAGACGGGCGAACGCTCAAAGCTTTGCACATAGCTTCTGTAGACATGTTTTACAATCTTGTCTAAAGAGCAGCATTTCTTTTCTGATACACCTTTCGGTTTTCTAATGGCTCTCTGGTTTGCATATCCAAGATCACATACTTTGCATTTAAAAAAGTTTGTTTCGTTGAAATTGCTAACTTCAAGCGATGCCTAGCAAGCATCCAGATTTCATGTTTTAAAATCTCATCATTAGAGATTTATAAGAGAAAATTAGGCCTATACAAGAAGGGTGCAAGAGGCGATCTGTTGAAATTGAATAAGGAATGGTTTACCATGATTGCAATGGACTGAAAAAAAGCTAGTTTGGTGCAAGTAGTCCGTCTTTCACAGAAGTCGAGATAATATGAAAGCATACGATAATTGGGTGCTTTCTTTGGCTGGATTGGATTATTTACATATTTGATTATTGGGGAAAATAGTTTCCGCTGTAGCAACGTGTATATTTTGCAACACTAATTTTTAGGATAGAGTTCCACTTGCCACTATAAAGTAGGGTAAGTTAAGCCCAAATTCCGTGTATAATATAAGGTTTTGAGATGTTTTTTCACATGAAATTGAGTTTAAATAAAAAATAATTACAAGTTAAACTTAATGTTTGAAATTTTATTGTTGTTTATAAATATTGTATACCATATCCGTCCTAATTCATGTTGTTCATGAAAGAATGGCGGGACATTACAATTCGTTTACCTATGTTTGCCTCCATGGATGGGCATTTGAAAAAACAAATGCCTCCATCCTCTCTATAAACCTTATAGTTTTGCTATCTAAGTTTTTTGTTTGTTTTGTTTACCATGGAATCATTGTTAGAAGTATGAGAGAAACATTACTCAAAAGAAAAAAGACAAGGGATTACGCGCTGGTTTGAGACTGAAAGAAATGTGAGTGCAAATGCAATAGGGAATGAGTTGAGGTTATTAAGTTTCCGTTCCATCAGCGAGCGCCTGGTTGGAGTCGAGGACTGTACCACAATCTCTCAAATGGGGGATAGATTCGTGAGATGATTAAAGAGCGGCTTTTGAAGATCTCGAGTGTGAGTGCTGGCAGCCTATGGTCAGAGAATGATATACAACTGGTGTTTGGCATCATCACCTCAATACTACCGGAAAACGCGTGAGACGTGAGATGGGTTTTTTTTTTTTATTATTATGGGACAGATCAGGACACTAACTTGCATATACCACCAATTTATATGTTATTTTACTTAAAAGCTTCTTTATGCCGCAATGTTCGCGGTTTAGATTTTAAATTACTCTGGTTACGGATAGTAGGACTTTCTTTTTAAAATTACAACTGCACATTTTATATATTATTATATATATAATATATATCTATAATATATATATATATATGTATATACACTCTTTGGAGTATTTGAGTCTTAGATATTTAAAATTTCAACATACTTACCATTGACTTTTCTTTACTTCTATTTTGTTTCATTTATGTTCCACTTCTGGTGAAACTGTTGGTCCCTTTTAAGCTTATAATAGGAGTAATTTAATTTGTTATCTCAACTCACTGGCGCCCCCCACCCTTTTATTTCACTAGTATTAGATTCGCGACGAAGCTAAGGATTAGTTGTATACATATAGAGGGTAAGTTTACTGGTATTTGTCTATACTTGGGCAATTAAAACCACAAAATATATCCTTCCTTGCTACATAACCGAGATACCTCCGAGAGGTTAGAGTCTGTTTTTTTAGGTGCTCTAACGATGAGTTGGTCCATTGAGGAGCGAGTTATATCTTTAACCACCTAAATAGGTTACAATATTAACCTATTTTATTAAATTTTTGTATGGAAATATATTGTTATTTGAAGTGTTATAGCAAGGGTCTTATTTACGTGATAAGTGTCTAAGTCCGATGATTCAAGGTTCCTTCATCGTGACAAGCACCTTAACACCGTGATATTTGTTACCTTGCTTTAAAACTATGGGAACTATGGAGGTTCTATGTTACAATGAGTTTTTTCACTAATTATCAGTTGAGCTATCAATTACACAATTTAAGCACATAATAAATCCTTCACCATTGTCATCGTGGGATACCTTACACCTGTAATGGGACATGCAGACCAAAGCAGCATCTTTCTATTCCACTTTACACCTGTTTTGTGGTCCAAGTCTTACTGGTAATCTTTCTGACAAACCGACAAATATATTGTTCATTCGACTATTCTTTGCTGAGTGTTCTAGAAACATGATTTAAGTTGACTTGTAGACGGTTTTGGGTGACTTGCTGATGGAGAAACGGTATGAAACTTTAACGGATTGTTTTCTTCTATGTTGGTTGGCGTGGGATTGAATTTGCTACAGCAGGGGTAGGCCTTCGAGAGTAATTTATTCATTACCTCCCGACTCATTGTTGCTTTCATTTGTGACATTGAGATCAGTGACTACGAAGGGAAGAGTTTCAATGCAATAAAAAGGTTTTTTCTAAAAAAAAAAACCCCCCACTTTTCCTGAAACCAATCTGAGATTTGGGGGGTTTAAAACTTTTTTATAGGCGGGTTAAAAAAGGAAAAAAAAAGTCATAGTGCTGGGGGGGGTCTTTCAGGGATTTTTTTTCATTTGATCCTCAATTCTTTTTCCCATATTTTTAAAAAAAAAAAAAAAAACACTAACAAAAGGGGTTTTGAAGTGGGTTGGTGGGGGGAAAAGGGGAAATGTCTTTAAAAATTTTTTTGATTTTTTTCACCCTTTTCAAGTCCCTTTGGGGTGATAAGGGGGATGCGTGAGCCCCATAAAAAAAAAAACCGGCTTGTGGAGGAAGAAGTTCAATAAATTTTCTAGCCTTTTAAAAAAAAATGTCACTATTTACCCCCCCTTTAGGAGTCACCCAATGTTGCATCCAAGTGCTCCTGTTTTCAAAGCTGGAAATTTTGAACCCCCTTTTAAAAAATTTTAAAAAAGGCCCCCTTTTTTCCCCCCGCATTTAAAAAAACCAAGACAGTTCCCCTTTTGCCTCGTTCCGCAAAAAACGTCGGTAGATATATTTTTTCCCAAACCTTTTGAAATTTTTATCCAGAAGCTGGCACAAAGCAACCCCGGTCTCATCGCAGTTCCAAATTTTTTGTGGTACCCCAACCCCCCTTTTTTTTGTTTTTTTCAAAAGAAAAAACTTTTGAATAAAAATTTTAAGTTTTGCTGATGCCTCAAAAAGTTTTCTGGCTTTTTCGAGAAAATTTGGGAATCTTTGACGAACACCTTTAACCCCCTTCTTTTCTTTTTTTTTTCAACTTTAAAAAAAAAAGCTGCTTTCTCATTTTTGTAATTTTAAGAAAATTTTCTTATTTTTTGTGGGGGCAGCCAAACCCAAAGGGTTCTTGGATTTTTAATGCGTAGCTGCAAAGATTGGTTTCCTCTTTTTAAAACTTAGAACAAAAGGTTCCCAATTTTTCCCCCTGTTTTTGTTTTTGAGTCACACCATCAAAAAATTTTTTTTACTTGTTTCTTGCTTTAAAAACATTGTTTTTCAATGTTTACCATGGCCCCACCATAAAATTTAGAACTTTTTTTAAATTTTCTAATTTCTTCTAAAACTGATTTATATGCTTTTTTTTCCCGTGTTTTGTGTCTTTAAAAAAAATTTGGTTTCTCTTTGATTTAAAAATTTTTGATCCACCCATTTTTAAAAATTTGGTTAAAGAACAAATAGTAAATATTACTTAATATTTGGGAGTAAATCTGGGGGGGGGAAAATTTAAAAATTTTTTATAACCCCAAACCCCTAAGAAAAAACGAAAAAATGAAAATAATTTTTAAAAGGGAAAGGGGTCTAAATTTCTTAATAAAAATTTTATATAAAAATTTTACTAAAATGTTCAAAAATCAAATATTACGATTAAACACAAATATATTAATAAAAAAACAAAGATTTTTTATGAAAAAAAATTTTAAAATCAACCCACCCTTTTAAAAACCGCGTAAATAAACACTTTTTCGCAAAAATCATTCTTTTTACATTTTGTGTAAAAATTCTCCCAAAAGCAATCCAAAATTTTAAAAAATTTTCCCAAACAAAAACTGTATTTTTTAATGATCCCAAAAAAATTTTTTTAAAAAAGGGTTTTTTTTCCATGATAAAAAATTTATAAGCTACACGGAAAAGGATATTTTTCCTACATAATCTGCTCTAGCACGGGGAAAATTTTTTTTGGAAAAAATTTAAAACCCCCAAATTTGGGTTTAATTTATTGCCGCTTTAAAACACAAGGGGAAATAGGAGCCACCCAAATTCCGATTGTAGGACTACCCGGGGTCAGTATTTGGGTTTTAGCTCTCGAATGAACTTTTGATTGGGCTTTTGGCCCCCCATTTACCCCCTAACATTGACATTTTTCAATTTTTAAAATGCATCTGAAACAACTTTAACAGGACAGCTTCGCAGGGGGGAAAGGGCGATTTAAGTAGCGTTTGAATTTTAAAATTTTTGGTTTTTTTAAAATTTTTAAAAAAACGTCCCCTTAAAGTCTATTTGACCCTTTTGGGCAACCCCTTTTTTTGAGACTCGCAAAACCAATCAATTTCGGACATATAAACACACTTTAAAGGTTTCCCCCAAAGTATGGGGGGGCCCAAAACCCTACAAGATTGTGTAACCAAATTTTTTATTTTTTTTTGCAATTGTACTTCTGGAAACTTAAAATTTTAAAAAAATTTACGCTTTTTTGGGGTTTTTCCCATTGAAGAGTGACAATTTAAGATTCAAGCACCAAAATTTTTAGATTTTGTCACATCATCGTTCACAATAAATTTTTTTTCCCTCTCCCCGGGTTTCCCCTTCACAAAAAACAGCTGTAACACATTTTAAACCACCCCATTTAAAACGAAAGAAAAATTATTATATATAACCCCCCTTTTTTTTCTATTATTTTTAACAATTAGTAGAGAAGGGGAAATTGGTGTAATTTTTAAATTTAAATTAACATGGGGGGGGATCCAAAAAGTTACCCATTTACTTAAACTTTTTTTTTAAAGGGGTTTAATAATTATAATTTCCCCCCTTTTTTTTGCATTTAAAAAATATTTTTTTTCCCCCCCGCAAAAAACAAAAAAAAAAAATTAAATTGGCCTACCTCATTTTTTAATGACTTGAAGTGGGGTAGTAGAATGGCGAGATGACATTCATAGCAATATTATTTTTATTATTTTATTATTATTATTATTGTTTAAGGGGCCCCTCGACACACCCGAGGTCATTACCCCCTTTGAAATATATTAAAACATAAAAAAATCCCCAAGGGAAAGAGTTTAAAACTTTCCCCCTTTCGGGGGACACCCCATAAGAACTAAAAGGGGCTCTTAAAAAAAATAAGTGATAAAATTTGCAAAAAAAAACCCCAAGTGTAATACAAAAAAAAAAAAAAAAAAAATTTTAAAATTTTTACACGTTTAAAGACCCCCCCCATTTTAAAAAAGATAATATTTAAAAAGAAAAAAAAATTTTAAAAAATTGAAAAAAAAATTTTAAAAAAAACCCCCAAATAATAATATCCAAAAGACCCCTTTATAAAAGTGAAAAAAGGGGGTTTTTAAAAAGATCCCCGGGGTATAAAAGGGAGAAAACAAAAAAACCCCATCCCCCATATCGGAATTTTAAAAAAACGTAACCCCCTTTTAAAAATCAAGAGCCAGACGGTGGGGTATTTTGCAAATTTTTCCCACCAAAATGTGATGCACAAAAGGGGGTATCAAAAAACTCACACACTGGGGGGGGATCCCCCCCGGGAAAAAATAGGGGTAAATGAATATCCCCGACGCGGATCTCGAAACGATGACCTCCCTTTTTAGATTTTGTATAAAAAGGGCCATCGCGAAAAAACCTTAAGGCCCGCATTTGTTCGAGGGGGGTCGAGACCCACTGCTCGGCCGGGTGGTAAGACCCACCCCCGAAAAAAACCCCCTTTAGATCAAAAAATGACCCCCGACTCGCCTCCGGGGGATACTGCTCCCCCGGGCTCCCGGGCCCCCCATTTTCTTTTGGGGGAAAAGACCAGCGGGGGCCCGGGAACCCAAAAAAAAAAGGCGACCGGGTGTTTAAATGAATAAAATTTTAAAAATTAGCTCACGATCACTGCACGAGGGGTTTCCATTTTTAAGGGGGGACAATCCCAAAAAAGCACTCTTTAAAACCCGGCAATGGGAAGAAGGGTGCTTTTTTGGGTAAACAAAACAAAAATTTTTTAAAAAAGGCATATAATTCAGCCGAAAAACAGGGTTTTTCTTTGGGAAAAACCAAATTTTTAAAAAATTTTGGATCCTTCCACAAAAAAAGGGCAACCCCACGGGGGCTCCAGATTTTAAACCCTAAAGTAAATCGCTCAATCCGTGAAAGCGAGTTGGGGAGGGCTTTTTAAAGGTCCTCTAAAAATCAAATTTGGGGTTTGGTTTGCTTTTGGGAAATTTGGGAAAATAAAAAAGGCCCTTTTTTGGGGGCGTACTTCCGGGGGGAAAAATCGACCGGGGGATGGGGGGGTACCTTTTGGGGGACTATCCCCAAGGGTCAAAAAACCCATAAAACCCGGGGTCCCAAACCGGGCCCTTTTACTACGCCATTTTTGTTTCATACAAGACACGGGTTGGGGGGGTGAAACACAGGGCGGGAACAACACATTTGGGTCTAACTTTCGAAACTAAGATGCCCGGAATAAGACCCCCGGGAAAAAAGGGGGTTTCTCCCCATCGGCAAGAGCTGAGATGGCTGGTACAAAAGCACCATAGCCTCGAAAACCAGCAGGTGGACGCATCGCCTTTTTAAAAAGCCCAGGGGCTAGCGGGAAACCCTATACAAAACTTTCCTAAACAATTTTTATCCACCAAGGGCCTTTTAGAGGGCATCAAGGTTTCCCCATCAGCCCCCCAAGAGCGACCATCACAACTTTTAAAAAATTCAAAAATTTTTAAAACCCCCTCGTTTTAGGCTTTTGGGGGGCCAAGTTAGTTTTAAAAAACGAATAAAAAATCCCAAAACCCTTTTCGGTCTCGGAAGGGGAAAACAAGGGGGTTTTTTAAAAAATTTTTTGGGGGCTGTTTTTTTTTTCCCCCCCTAATTATAAAATGGACAAGTCGTCTTGGGCCCAGAGAAACGAAAAACCCCCACGAATCCCCCAACCAAGTTGTTTACAGCGATTGTATTGCGTTCCCCGTGGAGACTTGATGAACTGCAATAAATTCAAACATCCAAAAAAAAGTTTTGAACAACAGGTAACGCCGTTTTTAAAAAATTCAATTTATCGCAATAGCGAACAACTGCGGGCCAAAAAGGGCGGCCCCATCCCCCCCTTTTCTTGAATAAATATCGGAAAAGGGGTTTTTTTTTCCCCTTCCCCCGGGGTCTATCGGGAAAAAATTTTGCAAAAAAAAAAAAGGGGGGGTCCCCCCAAACCCCCCAATTTAAAAAAGGGGTTTTTTTGTGCCGAAAAAGCCATGTAGTATTGACCCCCTTTTCCCCAAAAAAAAGGGAAAAAACCCCAAAAAATGGTTTAGGAAAAGGCGTCACGAAAGCAGTTTTTGAGGACGAAATGTCAACCGTGGCTTTTCGGCAAAAAACCCCTTTTTAATATTGGTTGCCGATTGGGGATTCTAAAAACCTATAAGCGTTTATCATTTTTTTTAATATTTTCATAACAAACTAGTTAAGGGTATCGGTCTATAACTATTTTGGTTTAAATTTTTTTTCCCTTTTCCTTTTTTTAAAATTTGGGGTAAGGGGGCTTGCCCCCACAGTTTTGGGAAAAAGACGAATTTTCCAAACACAATTGTAAGGTCAATGGGAAAACGCCCGCCCACGGGGGACAGTTGGGAAAAACTTTTCAAATGGATATCCCCCGGGCCAAAATTGTTTTGGGCCCGCCGGGGAAACAGGGCATAAAAAGTTCCTCTTTAGAAAAGGGGGATTATAATCCTCCCCCCGACTTTGGCCAAATTCAATAGAAAGGGCGCTCGATGCGCGTTTATCACCGCGAACTCTTTAGAGTAGTCCCCCGGCTAAAATATTGGCGAACACGAGCCCAATACTTGCGACCTCCATAGGGAGGAGACAAGTGAATTTTTGACAAATCGAGTAAAAATAAAAGGTATTTTTGCTACTACGTATTTGACGAATGTGACCCCAAAACTGTTGGGATGGAAATAGAAAGGGGTAGAAAAAAAATTGTGTCCAAGCCTCTTCTGCTTTCTCGAATGAATAGGGCGACTCTACACTAAACCCGGGAATGACTCCAGATTCTCCAAGTTGGACCGATGAAAAGACTAGGCCCTTCGAGGGTTAAAATAGCCACCCGGGACCCCTTCCCTGGGGAACAGGAGGGTGGCGGGGTTTGGCATGATTTAGGGAGGGTTTCCCTCGCCGCCCTAGACCGCAAAAAATTTCCCCACCTTAAGATTGACTTCAGGAAAATGGGGTTCGTCAAATTTCGCGACTCGGGGAAATTTTTTTCCCATTACACGTTTAAAAACCCTTTTGGGAAAATTTGTGCTAACGGGAGGTCTTTAATTTGAAAGCAAATGTGAAAGGGATCGCTGCCACATGGGTCCGAGGAACCTCCAAAGAAGTGAGCAAAAACCCGGGGCTACTGGGACTAAGTCGATGGCAGAAAACACCTTAAAAGGGTGAGAAGTGTTCGGGCCCCGGTGTTCATTAACCCCATTTTCCCGAACAAGAATACCCTCACCATCCTCCCCGGGGGTGTCTGAAAATTAGACCCCCAACCGGGTTTAACGTTAAAGTCCCCAAGATGAAAAGGGGGCGGGAAGTTGTAAAAAGGGGCCCAGAGTCCTTTTGGAAACACTTTTCACCTGGGGGGAGGTAAATCAGCATACGGTTACCTCCATAAAAGGGGGCTCTGACAGCGATCACTGGGATCAAAGACAATATTTATAAACTTAATATATGTTGCTCCCAAAATATAGCTACACCCCGCATCGTACCCACAAGCATGGGGTTGTCATTGGCGGAAGGGGGTTTTTCCTGAAAAACACAAGAGGGGAGGAGCAGGAAAAAATTTATATTTAATTTCCTCTACACTGAAAAAACCCCCTACAATTCCATTGTAGTACGACATTATTTTATTAATATATAATTTTAAATATCCTCACAATCCATAACACTATTTTTTAAAAAAAAAAATTTTGAAACTTTTTAGGTCCTCTTGTTTTTCCCAATCCTCTTGGACCTCCCGCTTCAGGAGGGGCTTTGGTTTGTCCTTTTAAGATTTGGGTCGGGGGACCCTTACCGAAGGTTTTGTTAAACCCTTCGACGCTTTTTTAAAATAATTTTTTCGCGTCCCCCGGGTCTTCCTAAAGCACCATGGACTCCCCTTGCGACCCGCCTTACCCCACCACCCGACCCCCGGGATTTCCCCTGAGGGGGGTTAAGGGGCTCGACAAGGGTCGCGAGGGTTTAGGACCCCGGGGAGAACTGGGGGGGTGTTCCTCGATGGGGCTCGATGGGTTCCCCTAGGGGGTCCCGGGGGTGTTCCCCGAGGAGGCCCCCCGGGGGGTAAAGGTGGGGGGGCGACTTCGGGGGGGGTGTCCCCCCTTGTACAAAATTTTGGCCCCTCCATAGATGGTCGGGTTGCCTTTTAGTGTCCGAGTAGAGACAGGGCACGGTCTGTAGGCTAGGGGCAATATTAACTGCGCAATGGCATTTGGGGGCAATTTATGTTCTGGCTTTCAATCTGACTATAAGATGTCTGAATACCGGAGCTTGAGGATACATTTTCCTTCGGGCCTGGGCAAAAGGGGACTTTTTTTCACTTTGGATCTCCAGGACTTTTTTCTCCACCTTCCTTTTTCGGAAAAGGTCCCGAGACCAAGCAGAAGGGGACCCTTTGCAGTTACGAAAAACTTAGGAACACCACGGTGTTCGTGAGCCCCTGCCCCGCAACCACACAGGTTTGGCCTTCCAGGGCACCACTTCGTATGCCCAAATTCAGGGAAAAAAGCAGCGCCGAGGTTTGGGAAGTTGGCCTATCTGAGCACAGGAACCCCGCTCGAACCCCCCTTTGGGGGGATTGGAGTTGCAAAGGTAGGATTATGTATCCGTCTTTTTTTTTTTGTCCGTCTTTTTTGTGACAAAGGGACACTTGGGTACATGCGGGGGGAAAGCCCTCACAGATATCCTCAAGCTCACGCATCGGGGTCAAACAAGTGACCACCCCCCTTGCAAACTTGGGGAACCTGTGGGCCCCTTCACCTGTATATTTGCCGTTTTTACTCAACGTATTTGGGAAATCGCCATAATTTTCGGGGTTGTGGTCAGTCATAGTCTGAATCATAAGGTGCCATCACCAGTTTCCCTTTTTAAAAAAATTTTTCAGATTTGCTGCCCATTTATCCTCTTTCGAGAAAAAGGGCTGACACTTTTCAGATTTTTGTTTCATCTCTCGAGACATCACCAGGAACGGGCTTGGGCCTCACCACTTTTTGGTTTTTATAAAAACAGGGCGGGAGGGCCTTACCCTTTTCCCCCTCTATCTTTAAATACGGCCCTGGGGGGCCCGGGGCAGTAAGATCCCAGCGGACAGTAAGGTGTCACAGGACAATGTACTCACATGATTGGGAGGACTCCTGCAAAAGTACTCGGATCGAACCCCAGGTTTCCCATTTGGGTTCTACCAATGGGGGGGGGGGGGGGGGGGGGGGCCCTTTTTTAACTTTTTCCGACGAAGGCTCCATACGACGCTAACAAAAACCTTATACGGAGCATCCCCGGGAAAAAGGGGTCCCCGCAGCAAGTGTATGCAGGAAAGCCTAATTTTACGCCCGGGAAACCCCTCATAAAAACCCAAACCCGGGTCTTTTCTCAAGGTGGGGCCCCGGGTTGTCTCCCTAAGGCCCTTCTAAAAAGATATTACAACCGTCGCACTTTCACTCAGAGCTCAAAGCGGTGGTATCCAATATTTAACCCGAGGGACCGGTTAGATGCCAAGGCCCCCAAAACAAAAAAGGGCTCTGTGCGGGATTTAACGGCAGGGAAGGGAAGAAAAAGGGAAAAGAAGTAATGAAAGAGAAGGGGAAGAAGGAAAGAGAAGGTAAAAAAGGGAAAGAAAGGTAAAAAAGGGAAAAAAGGGAAAAAAAAAAGAAAGAAAGTAAAAGGGAAAGAGTAGGATAGGGTTGTCCTGCCGAGGAATCCCACAATGCCCCCCCCTTTTAGTCCCTCTTACACAAGCGGGGTTACTGGGGGACTTTTAAAACCCCTCCGCGGGGGGGCATTCCAGCAACGCCTGGGCAGAATTGTAATGGGGGGAATTGGAAAAAAATTTTCCTTTAAAAAAAAGCATCATTGAATACTCTGCGTTTTTTCAATTGGGCTTGTTTTTTTTTTGCCTAAGCTGACTTATAAAAGACGTTACCCATGTTCTTAATGTGAAACTTTGTATTGCCAAATTACACATGGCAGATAGTTAAATTTTTTCTGGCCTACCCACTCAAACTTCAACTAAAAACCACGATTCATTGAAACATTTTTTTTTTTATATTTCGACTTTGTCAGTTTTTAATCTAATCAAAATTTTTAGTACACACACGCGCCAAAACGAACAAAAGGTAAAAACTTCTAAATAAAAATTTTTGATTTGAATCCTCAGAAAATTTCCACATGAAATAATTACGAAAATGAAGGGTAAGGGCACACAGCACGAATAAGGAACATTACCCTTTTTTAAAAACTGCGTCGTTACGATTAGAAAAAAGGGAAATGGAACATCATTTCAGAAAAACTGTTTTTTTCAGTCAGTTAACTTTTTAAAAAAAAACAAAAAAATTAAATTAAACCTATTTATTTTTACTCCTTTTGAACTAATATAAATCTTTTTTTTTTTTTTTATTTTTTTTTTTTTTTTTTTTAGGGTTAACCCAGGAATAGGGTTTTAAAATGGAATTAATAAATGAATTTTCAATACTTCCCAAAGCGATGACAAAACTCAAAAACAGTTATAATTCCCTATTTCGTATGATGACTCATCAAATTATCAAGTCAAAAACCACCCCTATTATCTTCGCCACAATCAGTTCTGCCTGCAACCGCTAGTTATTTACACTCACTCTTTTTTTTTGTTCATTTCCACTTCAGTTATTATTAGACGGGCTAATTGGATCCTTGCTACAAAATAAACTTTGTAAAATATTTGCCCAATACAGTAAAAAAACCCAGTTATAATCCCATCTTTGCATTTGCTTTTTGTATCAAATTAAGTCTAAAATTCCTGACCTGCAAAATTTTTAAGTTAATTCCCTGACTTTTCCCCCCGGTTTTCCCATCGCAGCCCCCCTGTGCAGGACACGTTTAAAATTTTTCTACATTACTTCAAAAACAAATTTAAAAAAACTCCAATTAAAATTAATTTAAAAACAAAAAATTTGTTTAAAAGTCGTTATTTGATTCTTAAAACTCAGATCAAGTGGATCAATTTACCTGAATCAATTTTAAACAAAAAAACAATATCGAAACTAGGACGAGGATAAATAAACATTTTTATCGATGTCTGACTCTTGAATTTCATGAAAAAAAATACTGTCAACAAAATCTAACTTAAGGATCGTATCAAAAATTTGGGGGTTTTTTTGCAAGTTGTAGAAAAAAACCAGTTGGGGGGTAAAATTAACATATTTTAATTTAAACATAAAGGGACAGTAAAAATAATATACATCATGCGGCTGACATTCTCATGCGTAAGTGTTCTTATTCTTTTAAATAAAAGCCAAATTTTTTTTATTTTTTGAGTTTTTTTTTAATTCTAGTTTTGATTTTCAGTTTTAAGATTTTTATTGTCTTCATTAAAGATTTACAAATTTTTCTGAGGTAAAGTTTTAGAAGTGAACATGGCCGAAACAGTCTAGTCCAAGTTTCCAGAAGATGGAGGGTAGGGTAGGGTAGGCACTAAGATTTTCCCACATAACAATTTTGAAGTTATACTTCTTTAGGCGCGTTATAAAAAAAAAATATGAGATGAAATTTAAGATCGCGCGCACACTGAAACAAAAAAGTAACGGTTGAAGCAAAACCGCTCATTAACTAAAAAAAATGAAAAAAAAAGCACAACAAAATAAAATAGAACCCTTTTTATCCCATGTTGACGCTCGCGCCCTATCCTGTTTTCAAATAAAATTTATCCACATGTTTCTATTTTTCAAAATTAAAACGGTGTTTTTTTTTCAACAATGGCAAATTATATATTGCAAAAATTAATTCAGAAATTTTTTAAAATTTGAATATTTTGATTAATATTTTACTATTCGAAATATTAGTAAAAAAAAAAATGGTGTGTGACTTAGAAACTCGCGTGAGAAGTTTACTTCTTTGAAAACTTTAAAAAACTAAAAAAATTTTAGATTGATGAATAAATTTATTGAGAGAATTAATTTTTAAAATTAAAATAAATATTTAAAATTGAAAATTAATAATTTAATAAAATATCTTTGATGCCGGTAAAAAGGGGCTTAAGCCCTTTTTTGAGCATTTGGGGGGGTTATTTCTAGTTTTAATAGCACCAAATCAAGCACCGGGTTTGGTATTAAGGCTTAAGCAAACTTTAAAAATGGGGTTTCTGTACAAATTGATATTATAGCCTAAGTCAAATTTTTAAATTCCTCCTGAAATTTAAAGGTCGTAAGTCAACATATCGTTCATCCGGGAAAAAAAGTGACACAACTCAAAAAACTCATTTTTTGTATCGTTTAAAAAAATCGAAAAGACCTATATTTTCTCCAAAAAAGTGTAATGTTGTTAATTCAAAAACGGGCTAATGGCACTAGTGTCATTTTTTTTTGGGGGGAAACCGCAACCCCCTTTGAGAAAAATGACACATTTACTTGGGTTTTGAGGTTGACCCGGGAAAGATCGCCCTTCAGGAAAAGCGTCACATTTTGGTAAGTGTTTCAAATTATTTTAAAATGTTTTTGGGAAAAACATGACCATTTTGGGAAAGGTTTATTTTTTTTGAAAATAAAGACCATTTTTTTCAATATTAAAATTTAATAGGTAAATTTTTTAGATTTCCATCTTCAGCAATAAGTTATTAAGTTTTTCTTATGTTTGTTTTTTTGCCATTATGTCACTATTCATAAAAAAAAATTGCATAAATTTTTTTTTTGCTCACAAAATATTTGGAGTCCCCAATTTTTTACGGTGTAACAAAAAAACAATGCAAACAACTGAATTTCATTCCGATTGACTTACTTGTATTTTTTTATTTTTTGAAAAAATGTCTAATCGAACAAACTATTATCAAATTTAGCTAAGGAAGTACGATAGTACAAACATAGTTTTGATGGAAAATCGAAAGCAGATATTAATAAAATTATGACACTACCAAGGAACCTCAACCAATACTCAAAGAATAAATCACCGGGAAAATTTAAAAAAGGAAAAAAAAATTTTAATTTAATTTTCTTTGTAAAAACATTGTTATTTTTACTAAAGTTTTCCTTTTTTTGGACTGTTTAACTACTAATGTATTTTTTAATTTTTGCAAGACCCACATAATGGAATACCAATCACAAAAAATTATTGAAGAATTAATGGGGGATAAAAAAAGGAACTCACCATAAAAACAGCTGGGGCCAATAAAAAAATTAATTAACTGGAACAGGGAAACAATTTTTATAACAATGTACTTTTTTAAATAATTGTTTATTTTAAAAAAGTTTTCCTTCTTTTGGGAAATTTTTTAAAACTAACAAGTATTTAATTCTGTAATACCAAATAGCAATGGGAAACCAACACAAAAATTATTGAAGATTTAATAACGTAGCAATAGGAAGTATTGAAACTGATCAACAACAGTAGTGAACATTCTCATCAGAACCATTTAGTATGATGATACTAATGCGATCCCAATTATGAAAGGAAACCTCCTCTTTTTCAAGCAATGAGGGAACCAAATTAGAAAAAATAGGACTAATGAAACTGAAATAAATCACCAAGGAAAGAAAAGTTAAAAACCATCTAAACATTAAAAAGGGGAAGACACGACTCTCTAATCCAGAAAACTGGATAAAAAATATGCAAAGGTTTTTAAAAAATTCTGGAAGAGCTATACATCCTCATCTTTCCCGAAAAAAAGTTATTCCCGCCCGAAAATTGTTCCCCCCTTAACGATAAGTGAAGTTTAAATGTTCAACCAAATTTTTAGAGGAAGATCGGGAAAAAGGATTTTCGAATTATTTGGGGGTTTTCTGATTTTGAAAAAAACGACTTTTTTCTGCCACAGACACCCTTAATCCAAAAAATAGATAGTTTGGGAAGACAGTATAGGCGTCCCAATAATGCGTTTTTCTTTGAAAACAGGACGAGGGTTCGCATAGCAAAAAAATTTTTTTTCAAATCCACCCTAGCATTACGGACAGGGCCCCTAAGGGCTGTGCTTTTAAAAAAAATTTATTTACAGGGCCCGATGTTTTTCCCAGATTTTTAGGGGGAAAAAAGGGCACCATGAAAGGTTTACGAAACCAAAAAAAGGGGTCAAGAACACATTAAGCAATACCCCAATAGAGAGCACTACTGTCGCGCAAAACACCAAAAAGGAAACTTGAAGGGGGTAAAACCATTGCACAGCTTCACAAGAATATAAAAAAGGCGTATAAAAAAAAACCCGCTGGAAACTACATGATGTATCCCGGATCTTTAATGAAGAATTTTAAATTGTCTTTTTTTGTACCAAAGAAAGACCCGTGTGTGCTTGACTGATATAAAAATGCTGTGGGAGAAGAAAAGTTAAAAATAAAAGATAAATAGATACCCACCGCCGGAAACAGATTAACCCCAAAAGAAAAAGAAAACGACAAAAGGTTCGACGCATTGTTGCTGTTATGATCTCCAGGCCGTTCCCCATCCCATCAAGATGTTTCCTCCTTCTATTACGTTTTAAAAATAAATGTTTTTATTTAACCGGGCAACATTCAAACAAAAGAGTTCAAAAGCATGTGTGGCAGAGGGGGAAGCTAAAAGGGGGGTAAATGAAATTGGTTCCTGTGTATTACGGTACTTGGACATGATAGTAAATATAAAAAGAGAGATAATGCAACCAAACCAAAAAAAAAATTTAAAGTATATTTTATTTTGATAACTGTCAGGGCAACAAAAAATCGATTTAATTGCAGCTTACATCACGCTGTTTTAAATAAAAACTTTGAGACATAACACATAAATTTTTAATTTCAGCACAGCCAGAAAAGAGGGGGGTAGCGCCCCTTTTGTAATAAACGTCAGATTAAACAATCAAAAAAGATCGGGGCCAGTAACCCTTTCCCCAAACAAATTTATGTCACCTAAAAGGAGTGCAAGAAAACTGCCACCAAAAAAGTTGATGAAAATTTTTCGAAACATCTTTGATTTAAAAAATTTTTGCGGCTGATTTGGGGGTTTCCCCTCTTTTTTCCCCCAAAAACGGGAAAAGGAAACCCCTGAGAGTTTCTGATATCAAATTATTAAAAAAAGAAAAAATTTTCCCGGGGCATTTTTCAAAACATCTACAACAAACAGTATATAGTGTTTGGTATTAAACCACAGAAAAAAACCAAAACCACAGTTGAAAAAATTTTCAATCCAAAGTTGGAATCACAGAAAAAAAAAAACAGGTTTTGTTATCATTGTTTGGAAAAAATTTTATTCCTAAGAACATTACCATTTTTTGAATCTTTTAAAAATTGTATCTTTAAAGGGAGACCTTAAATTTTTGTCATTTCCAATGCTCAAATTTATAAAAAAAAAATTTAAAGGGGTTTTTGATGGTTTGTTAAATAAAAAAATTTTATATTTTGTTTCATTAGTTTTTACAAAAATTAATTTAATAATTTTTCAAGAAAAGGGGCACAAAACAAAATTTTGGGGGAAAATTATGCTTATATGATTTTTTTTAACTTTTTTTTTAAAAACATACTTTTAAAGATTTTAAACCTATGTTTTTTTTGATTTTTTAAATTTTTTTTTTTTAAATTCCTAATTTTACCATTTTAATACAAAATTAATTTTTAAAAATGAAAAATTTAAAATCATTTCCTGTAAAAAAATGTTTTTTTGATTTTGTCACTTTTTCTCCGGACAGGGGGATATACCTTTAATTAATACCGTTCACTATTAAATAAAAATTTTTTTGGGTCTAACTAGTCGACTTAATCCTTAACACCCAAGAGTGGTACAGTTTTGGAAAAGGAGATTCTCATGAGAAAAAGGAATGAACTTTCACTTGAGACTCTGGGAGTCAAGCTGGTGTCATTATTTCAAGATGTTTTTTAAAGGAAAAAACTTGTTCGCTTGCTAGAAAGAAATTAAATACACATGAAGGGAAATAACTTATTTTTAAAATGTAACAAATAATTGAGGCATTGAATGGGAAAAAAATTTAAATCACAAAAATAAATTTTACAGGGGATCGTACAAAAGGAAAATCATTTGAAACCACAATATAACACACTTTTTTAATAGAGTAAAGTTAAATTTTATTTTTTAAATTTTATTTTAATTTTAAACAGTACTTTAACCTTTTCTACGAATGCTTTCATAATTATATTTTTATAAAATTCGTTTTATTGGGGGTCCATTAACGTTAAAAAAATTGTTTTATCAGCGATTGACAGATTTGACATAATAAATTCTGGTTTTGTTTTTTAATTTTTTTATCCAAAAATCTTTTTAAATGAAACATTAATTAAATTTTTTTTAGATTCCACAGGCCGTTGCACAAAAAAGAATCATGGGTTATCAGAGACAGTTGTATGTTGAACTCCAACCAGGCTCAAACCTCATTTTCAGTTCACCATTAACAATTAGGGGCGTGATTGCGACAGACTCTGTCAAGTTTCCAGCCAAATTTTCTTCCATCAACTTTTTATTCCCCGACATTGTGTTTATGGGTTAACTAACCCGTAATGTTATTTCTTTATAATTAAATTTTTACTTTATAAACTTTTTTTATTTGTAATATTCAATAAGTATTTTTATTAAAATTAAATTATTTTTTAAAGTAAAATTTATTATAAATGTGAAGTATGAAATTTCAAGAAGAAGATTTTAATTTTTATAAAAAGGTTATAGAAAATTTCAATTTCCAAGACAATTCAGAAAGAATGAACTTTTTTTTAAATAAAGCGATAAGAATTTTAATAGGTTTTGATTTAGTAAACTTCTTTGTTTTTTTGATAGATTTTTAAATTATTGCCTAGTACATTTTACATTGAGGAAAGTGCCGTTTCACCAAAGTTTTTGAATAAGATTTTTTGCAACTGGAAATTCCAAAAAAGTAACAGGGGGGGTCTAAAGGTGTCAACAAAACAAATTACAGAATTGTTTTGTAAGTGACTCATCACCTGACTTTAAAGCTAAAGATAAAAAACAACTTAAAGTAACCAAGGAAATTTTACTCCTACAAGAATATTTGTGTCCTTTTCTGGGTTCCTGGGAATTTTTTGGAAAATTTTGGGTTTACAGAATATTGTTTAGGTTTTGGGTTTTGTGACAGTGAAAACAATTGAGTTGATGAAACTATAAAGTTCAAATTTTTTTAATTAAAAAAATTATTTTAAGTTTGGTTTTGTGACAAAAAAATAAATTAAATTCATGAAACAAAAAAGTTTTAAAATTTATTAATTCAAAAAATATATTAAAAACTAGGGCCCAGTGACAAAAAATATTTAAAATTTTTGAATTGATTAATACTGATAATACCATAAGTTTTCTTAAAAAAAACAATTTTCTTTGTCCTCAGCGTTTCTTTTAAAATCTCCCTTTTAATTTTTATAAAAATTTTTAATTTTTCTGAGGATCCTGAACAGATTGGTGTTTTTATTAAAACATCGGCTAACTTTTTCCCGGCCGCCTCTTTGTTTCTTGTCACGCATCAGTTTATTTTTTTTTCTATTATCGACACGTATTTTTCCAACAAATACACGCTCATTTGAAGTAAAATTGGGACTTCTGGGTTTCTTTTTACTCATTAGTTTTTGAAATAAATAAAACTTTAAAAAACTCATTTTATAACCTAACTATAATAAACAATTAATACAAAAGCTAAATAAATTTTAAACAAATTTCGTGTATTAATTAAACAAAAAAAATAAAGAAAAAAAAAATATTTACAAAGCCAATCTTTGTATAATTTAGGTTATTTACAACATCACTGTTTAAAATAAAACTTTTTACAGCGTTACATCTACTTTTATTTTATTTCCCCGGTCAAATCTGTGGCAGGGGATCGGAGTTTTTGATCTCTAGTTAACTTTTTTGCAACCCAGATTTTTTTTTATCTTGATCAAGCGATTGAAAATCCGTGATGAAGAAAAAATATGAGTTTGGCAACCGGGCCCCCATATACAATTGAATTTAAAAAATTTAAAAACTAAAGCATAACAATTGTTCATTCACTGTAAACAATAGGTTTAAAAGCATCGACCAGCAAAAGATTACATCCTTTTCTATAACTGGGTAAGTTCAACATCATCTGCTACCAACGGATTCAGGGTTTCTAATTTTAATTGGTTAGGGGCATACAATCTTTCCCTCGTATTTGGGACTATAACTTACATTTTCTCCATGCGAATTTTTTTAAAAAAAAATTTTTTCACTACACCTTTTTTCCATTCAAGCCTCATTTTTTTTCTACTTTTTTTACTTATTTAAAATATTTTTATCACATGTTTAGGTTCTGCACATTGAAAACAAGGGGTTGAACACAAACTTGTGCCCCGAGTTCAAGGAACATAATAGGGGGAAGGTATTGTTTTACTTTTTTAAAGCGGAAGATATTTTTAAATATTTTTTACATTTTTTAAATATTTTGACATAATTTTTTTTTTTCTCAATATTATTTTCATAAAAAAAACAAATTCGAAAAACTTTTTTTTTAGGTACCCTCAAATTTAAAATAATTACACAACAAAAGTCTTTCCCGCACATCTGAGCCTGATTTTGGGGGAAGTTCAGATGAAGTAGTGGGAAAAAAAATGGCCTCTCATGATGGATATTATGAAACCCTGAAGATAGCCCCCATCGTGACAAAACCTTGACCCAGTCAAAAGCACAGCAGTGTGGAGGGTGTTACTACTCGACATTAAAGGTAAGACGAGCAAATCCCCGAAAAAGAATGTTTAAAATGTCCTTTTAATCTTAAAAAAGATAAAAGCATCATGTAAAACCTCCATGTAAAAGAAACCACAACTAATGATGGGAAGCTTCAATGTTGGCGCGAATAATTCCCCCCATTCCATGGCTAGGTCTATCGAAAAGAAAGAAAATTAAAGCTAAATACCTGGAAACCAACTAATTTAGGGAAAACAAAAACTAGGACGACAAATGAAACAACTAAAGCCTGTAGAAACAAGTTTTTTTTTTTCTAGAAAAGACATTAGGAAATCAATTTTCAATGAAAATTGGAGATTGGTTCACTGAAGGGGTTAAATTTTATTGCAAACATTGCAAGCAAAAAACCAGGAGTAGTAGGCAGGAAAGAAAACATTTAAAAAAACCCAGAGTAACCAATGAATATTGTTTCGAATCAAAGGGGAAAGAAAAAATCTGTAAGGACTGTTTTTTAAAACTTTTGATGAACATAGAATTTTGAAAATGGTTCACAAAATAAAAAAAGGACCATCACAGAACCCTCAAGAAGACAGACGTGGTAAAAATCCTCCTAAACCAAAAAAGTGAAGAAGAATAAAAAAAATAAGGGGCCACTCCTTTTTTTCCCATCTTAAAAGTCACTAAACAAGACGCACAAATCCCAAAAAAAAATTTACCACCTTATCTAACCTACAGATCTTACAATCCTTAAGGGAAAAAGGGGAAAACCAGGGCCGGGAAAAAAAAAGAAAAAATTCCCCCCCTTGAAACTCTCATTCAAAAAGCCTCAATGGATACATTTTACAAGTTGACATCTTTAAAATGAAATAAAAAAAACTACTACATCAGGTACTCTGAAAAAAAACAATTATTGAAAACGAAATTAAAAAACACAGGGAACCGCAGATTTTTGGGTTACAAAACAAAGGCAAAAAATAAAGAAGCTTGCAAAGTAGATAAATAAAAGCAATGTTTTAGTTTTGATCTCAGCAATGCCTCCCCACTCCCTTTTCTTTTCGTCTGTTTCTTTCTACAAAAGACAGTTGTGGATCTACAACTCACTATTCATGACAATGTAACAGGTCATCTTACAACCACATGTGCATAGGCAACAGCAGGACGAGGAGCAAAAGAAATAGCCTCTGTTTGTTTAATCATTTGGGGAAACTTCCTTCACTATTGAAAAGTATTTTTTTTTTCGACACTTGCGAGGTCAGAACAAAAATTCCATGTAGCTGCAATGTTTATAAGCCATCTGTCTTTCCACAATCAAAATAATAAACCATAAATTTTTGGTTCCCGGCCACCCATTTTGGGTGTGATGTTACCACTCAATGAAAAAAACAAACAAAAAAGCTAAAATCCCATTATCATCCTCACGATTGGTTTTTAGCTAGTTAGGGGAAAACCGGAAAGAAAATGCCCTTTGAAATAATTGAAATGAAACAAAAAGTTTTTTATTTTGCAGACTTTTCAAGACAATTTAGTATTAAAAGAAGAATTCGGATGGGGGTTATTTTCCTGGCATAATTTTTAGTGGCTTCTATACTCAAGACCACGGGACTTGTTGTCAAGAACTCATTTAAAAAAAAAACCCTTCAAGCAATGAGTTTTTTGAAGAAAGGGGAGGGCCCTTTCCCAAGACAGTTTAACAAAAGACAATCCATGGTTCCTAACTGGGTAAAGAAAAAGGGTCCATGATTACTTCCTCTGATACACCAGTATTCAAATTTTTATAACAACTACCCAAAAGATTTTGCTATCCAAGTGGAGGATCCTACCTTCTGGAAAATTGAACTGGAGTAGTCCCAAATTTAAAGAATGGGAATTTTGAGATTAGTGTTAATTTTGTATTTTTTTTTGTATGCCTCTTAGTTTTGTAATGTAAAATTAATAAAAAATTTTTTTATACCAAAAATATGGTTTATTAGTCCTAACATGCTTAAGCGGTTAAAGTGAAATTTAAAAAAATTAAAAAACCTTGTTAGTTCCCAAATTGAATTTTTACTTCGGTTTAAAAAACAACTTTTAATCCATTTTCAAAGTTGTATCTAATCTATTTTTTTTCCCTTTTGGTAAAGAATAAAAACCAAATTAAAAAAGTAATAATTTTCATTTTT
>JBCFYV010001091.1:0-58446 GCA_039000515.1 Timema cristinae | reverse complement strand
AAATTTTTGAAAAAAAAGGGTTTGAAATTTTTTAAACACGGGTAAGCGGGCAAAAATCTTTCCCAATAGTTAGCCAGAGTTTTGTACTATTCCAGAAAGAACGGCCAACAAAATGGGGATGGTCCCCAGCATTCTTTGGCGGGCTGACAGCTCACAGTGATATCTGACAGCTTGAAAAGTAACAGCCCAAAATTATGACCCCTCGCCGAACCATATGATCTGCAAAAACATGTGTTTAGCAGCTGTCACTTCTGACAGTCAAATTTTAGGTCTCAACAAGAAACTTATATGACTTTTATTTTCTATATATTATATATATATGTAGATGGCCTAATATTAATTATTAATTTTTTCAAGAATATAATTTTTTTCTAAATAGAATTTAATCCCATATAAGTTTTTATTGTAATAAATAAATAAGTTTTATTTAAAAAAATCCAATTTTCTTATAAAAAATTATCCAGAAATGATAAATAAAATCCAATTTTTTTGGTTAGTATTAATATTATTAACACTATAAATGTGAAAAATCTGAATATCTATTACTACACATAGAAAAAAAAACAATCAAAATTTTTTAAGAGTATTACAACATGTTGGTGACCTGGTGCTATAGGGTTAAGGTGTCAGACTTCTGTACTGGGAGTCCGGGGTTCATTCCTCGGTCGTAGCACAAATTTATTTATTGCCAAACCCTTTCTTGACCTCTGACAAGATGTGTATTAATCAAAACTTGTGAATTGGTGGAATGCCAGGCCTCCACCGTGGTTCGGATCCCATGTTAAACTGTAGGTCCTCCATTTCATTTCACAATCACCCTACCTTTAAACATTAGCGTAAGTGCGTAGAGCCCGAAAGGGTAGTAAGACGCTGTGCTAATAATAATAATAATAATAATAATGATAATGATGATGATGATGATAATGATGATAATGATGATAATAATGATAATGATGATAATAATGATAATGATGATAATGATGATAATACTGATAATAATGATAATAATGATAATAATGATAATAATGATGATAGATATCAGAAAACATTCTAAAGTAATTTAAAGTAAGGAGTGGTAATAAAGTTAAAACTTGGTATATGGATTGATTGACTTTTAATTTTCAAAAGATTGATTTTATTTTGCTTTTAATGAGCTACAAAATGTCATATATAAAAATTTTCAATAAATTTATATTAACGTCAATAGAATAAAAATATGGGTTTACGACAAGTCTAAAATTCACATAAAACATATTAAAATTTAGTAACAAAACTTTGATACAACAAATTAGTGAAAAAAAACAAAGCTTAATGATCTACAGTGTTGTAATTATGCTATAAAAGTGAATTTGTGGGTTAGCATCTGCCAAAGAAGTGGTTAATAAAGTTAAGAAAATGTTCTTGTTACAACGTTTTTAAAGAATTTAATAATTATTATGTTATTTATAAAATCTAATCCTTATCTTGGTTCAGTCAAGTGTTTTCCAATGGGGTTCGCAAGAACTTCGTCTACATCATCATATTCGTCATCGTCCTCTTCATTGTCTTCAGCCAGGTTAATGATGATAGGTGGGTGGGTCTCACTTGCATCCATTTTCATCTCCCTGTCCCAATCTTCCTTGATAAGTCTCTCGCAATGGTCGAAATTCTTACTCCAACTGAAACATTAGAATGTACAGCCATAGTAAAGATTCTATACCCAAACCACTCATACCTTTTTTTTGCATGGATAACATTAGATATGTATAAGTCTGTAACTAAGCATCATATATGTTTCAAAAATGAGGTGGCCCAATGGCTAGATAATTTTAAGCATCATATATGTAATTATAGTGAGCTAGGTAGAATAATAAAAATTGCATTCTTTTATAAAATTATACCTCTCAGGGGTAACTTGAGCAAGGGGTTCCTCCCAGATTTTTCTAACGGTTAAGTAATTTTGTAGCGTACCCCTTGAATAAGGATTGGATTAGAAAGTAGCCTGTCAACAAGGGAGGGAGTGCCAAAAATTGTACAAATAAGGGATTTTTTTTAGATAAAACATTGCTCAATGAATAGTTTAACATTGTAATTCCACTAAAAAAAAAAACAAGAAATCATTTTGTGGGCCTATATTGATAAGGTGACACAAAGTATTGTTTATTTAAAACTTTTATCTTTGTAACATCACTATTTCAAAATATATTATAGTTATAATTATTCACCCAAGTTGATGGCGAATCAAATAACAGCCTATTAAATAGATATTTATCAGGTTTGGAAATTGCAAATAACTATGACATTCTATCTAATCAAGATGCCTTAAAAAGAGCGAGACGAGCAAAAACCCCCCCCTCTTTTTAATAATTGATGTGCCTACATTTTTTAATAATTTAGATAAATCTGAGAGAGTAGGAACATTCTGTTTATGAAAAAAAAAATATTTATAAGTGATAGTTTGTGTACAATATCCTTATAATTTTCACTACACAGAAAGCATGAACGAACTTCTACCAAAGGATGAGAGGAACTACAAGCCTTAAAACAAGTGACTCCATAGATATGTAGCTTGTAATTATGTAAATAAAACTTTTTTTTATCCTCACCATCTCACAGTGTCAACACTGAGTTTCAAGTATCTTGCTGTTTTTTCTGCCACGTTGAATGAATCGAAGTCGTCCATCATCTCTTGTCTAATTACAGCTGCAACGTTGATGATGTCCTCTTGTTTCTGATGTGTGCATGTCTCTCTCTTCTTCCTGGAACAGCTTGGCCCCTCCTCCTCCATAGGTGTTTCCCTGGGTTTGGACAGACTCATGCTGGGGGGGAAAAAAAGACAGATTAATAACTTAACCAAAGTTTTACACAACCTCAGGCTTGTACTCGCCTTTACAATATGCTATATTATATTGTTTTAATATGTAGGCCTATTTATAATGACTTTAAATAATTTAATAAACAAAATCAATATCCTAGAAAATATGTTTAGGCCTATAAAATAAATGACAATGACAAATCAAAAGCTATCCTAATTGACAAACATCTAATTCAGATTCACTCCTCTTAAACAGTTGTAACAAAATCAATATCAATATCTATCAATGTTCTAGAAAATATATGTTTAGGCCTATAAAATAAATGACAATGACAAATCAAAAGCTATTCTAATTAACAAACATCTAATTCAGATTCACTCCTCTTAAAATGTGTTAACAAAGTAAATATCTATCAATATTCTAGAAAATATGTTTAGGCCTATAAAATAAATGACAATGACAAATCAAAAGCTATCCTAATTAACAAACATCTAATTCAGATTCACTCCTCTTAAAATGTGTTAACAAAGTAAATATCTATCAATATTCTAGAAAATATGTTTAGGCCTATAAAATAAATGACAATGACAAATCAAAAGCTATCCTAATTGACAAACATCTAATTCAGATTAACTCCTCTTAAACAGTTGTAACAAAGTCTCTAATAAAATACAATAACTTATAACTTGAAGTCTTACCTGGTATTTATTTAATCAATACTGGAGAAAGACTCGCAAGTATTTTTATTTCACTTCACATATTTTTTCGGAACATAAAAATTTTAAAACACGATCTTTAGCCTAGAGGGCAACACAACACAATCTTGGGGTTAAAAGATTTATTTTATAGTGTTGATAGACTTAAATTTTCGAATATTTAGTGAGAAACACTCGCTATTTTATTTTATCACACGCTTTAATGTTATATTAGATAAATATTATTCAAAGATCATCAAAAAACAGTTTATTTTCCGAGGATAACACGTTCACACACCAAAATAATATTCCAAAAGAAGACACAGATTACTAACTAGCCGTATTAACATTAAAAAAAGACACTGTACTATTCAAATTTGTAATAAAATTATTAACGGGTAGCATAGACACGCCTAAATACAAATCAATAGTACTCAAATATAAAATATTTTGTTCTTAAACTTGTTGATTCAGCACGTGGTTTTATTGAATTTAATTTAAACAATAATTCAATGTTATACTCTATTTTAAAATTGTTAGATTTTGGTTATGAGAATAACCGTTTTGTTAGTTGATTAATAATGAAGTTTTCTTTTGCTATTTAATTCAAATTAATTATTAAAAGCAAGAGAACGTTAAAAGTGGCCTTATTGGTGAAAACAAATATGGCCACTGAGTAAAATATGCTGGTTTATGACGTAGAAAAAAGAGAACCGTTGAGTGTTATGAGGCAGCAGTGTTAATTCACATGTTTACAAACAGCAAAATTTATATTATTTCACAAACATTTTGAATGTTTTTTCCTATTTATTATCACAAACCATTTATTTATGTTAAAGATATGCGAAGGCACCTATAAAAATATTAATAACTGAATATAATACCATTAAATGTAAAATTTCAGGCTCTATTTAACCTGTTATTACCACAAGAATTAAAAGAAAAACTAAAATGAAATCACTAGACTTTTTTTTCTTAATTTTGTTTATGGAAAGTAAAATTATACTGTAATCTTTGGAGAAGTATTGTTAATAGTGATTGATAGTATTTTTAGTAATAATAATAGTAGTAATTAGTAAATAATTATTATTTCCAATATGGTGACAAAAGTTAATTTTAGACAATGTTGGCGTTACTGATACCATCTGCTAGCGTCTGCTAGCTGTCATCGAAAACCATAGAAGTGGTAAGTCCACTGTAGATATATTACTTATACTTTCTCAAGTTAATGCAAAGAGAAGGAAGCTCCTGCAACTAGCTTGTTCCAGGAAATACCCTATCACAACGTACTAGAGAGGAGGAAAGTCGAATTTAGAGGAAACGCATTGCATTTATCTGGAGAAAGAAATACATAGAGATAGAAGAAACTATTTTTGAAAAAAAAAAAATGAAAAAAAACACCTTCATAAAACATGGTTGGGATTCAAGCTTCGACCTCCCCAACAACGACAAAACAAACCAAATTATCCTGAAATTTAACATACGCTTCCAGCGATGTGTCAGTAATCTGTAACTTTTCACAGATGGTGTCAATTTTGATATCTGTAAATTAAATATCGTGACCATCTGTCAAGGTTGATTGTACAACAATTGTATTGTATTTGCTTTTAAGTCCAGTTCATGCCCTAAAAAATGTTATTCAAAAAGTCAACGCTCAGAAATAGAATCAATGTTATTTTATGTACCAGTTCACAGAAGATTTTTTGACAGATCCACATTGATGGACACGTGAGCTAAGACATTAATATAATTTTATCTAAGAAAGAAAGTATTTTTTTAAGTTCAGAGATTAATTTTTATTGAAACTGAATAATTAAAAATACTCTAGTAAAGTGATTGCGAATATGAGCGTGAATCTTAGGCACTTCACTACACTCGTGTATATTGCCAGATGGCAGCAGGTGGGGTGATCTGAAAGCTAAGGTTATCTACCACCACTCTAGGCTGTCGGCATCTCATTCCTGTCCATACAAACATTAAAATAATCATATTAGAGCTGAATCTGTCATCTATAAAAGTAGATAATAATAATGGAGTGTCCGGGCTACATCAATATGTAGTTCAATTTGTGGAAAGCTTAGTCACTACTATTGCACCGTTCCCCAAGGTACACCTGACTGTACAATCGTACATTCTTTTCGTTGAGGCTATTTCCATGTTACGATGAGGGGAGAAGATGATGGTAGTTAATATGATGGAATAAAGCTAATAAAGCTTTTAACCAGACTAAAACCTAATTAACCAAACTCTTTTGACCATTGGAATTATTCCTCTTTAGAGAAAAATCCCCCAGTACCAGCTTCGAATCGAACCCGGGACCTCTAGGTTAGTAGCTATGGGCTCTGATTATTCTATACTGCAAGGCCGGTTATAGAAATAAATGTCAATGAAAGAGTGCGGGTACCGGTGTAAACGGAAAACCTTGCCGTAGGATGTTCTCGCCCCTGAGTGTAAGAAGGCAGCAAGTACAACACAGGCACGAGCTGATAAGAGCGGTATCACGTTTGATCCCAACAGCAATATTGTTTTAATCTCTGTACTTACGTAGGTATCCGTGTCAATGTCAGGTAAATTTAAACCTAAACAAACGCCCCAATAAACAGATTATACATTTCTAGGACACAAGCACTATTGCCAACTGTATGACCTGAATATTAATATTATATATATTCATTTTTTATTTGAGGTATTTAATGGGCAATTTCTTAACTGACTTATTAAACATCAGGACACGAGAATTTCTATGAGCGAGAGCGAAAGGGCCTATTAATTTTGCCGGGAAAGGTATTTTCACATACCTTCCAGAGTTATTTTACATGCCACAATCGACATGGGGCCAACGGACTTAATGCCCCTCCGAAGGAAGTTGTGCTGCGGATTTTTATCGTTCAAGAAAAATCCATTGAGCCCAGCTGGGTTTTAACCCACGAACATCGGTTACTAAAGCAAGCACTTTACTCCAAGACCACCAATGTCAACACTTATGTCATAAGTTTATCTTTAACACAATCTTTTAACCCTATGTTGGGACAATACGCTATAAAATGTATAATGGGACTTTTTTAGTTTTATTGCATACACTTAGCTTTTTTTTTTAAACATAATAGTTCAATACAGTGTGTTTAGGTCTAAATTAGGACACGCAGATATTTTCCAATCAAATAATTATTTGTCTATTATAATAGAAAATATTATATAGCTGCCAGCTGGTGAAACTAGGTATAATCGCTAGTTTAAAATAAAAATTATATTATAACTCAATCATGGAATTCAAAGTTTCTCAGATTAAAAATAAATAAATATTAGAAACTTCTCATTAGGGTTATACTAAGAATTTTTTTTGAAAAAGAGGAGTGAGGAAATAACTCCGTTACATAAACAAACATATTACAAAACTGCCCTTCCCTCTTATAGCCCACCCATTTCTATAAAATGATGCGACAGAATTGACTACATTACAGGCCCATATTAAAAAATGTAGCGTACAGGTAAACCATAAGTACTGAAACGATTTTTTGTCAAAATAGTATTTACTTAAGGAAGAACACTGAAATTTGCAGATTTAAGTATATTTGAACACACAAAAAGAAGTTTATCGCTGTACAATACTTTCTAAACCCTCCATCCTCCCTGTATGAGAACATAGGGAGTGGAAGGGCCATTTACCAGGGTACACATGTTCCCCTAGCTTTGGTGATTCTGGACGTAATGCTAAATGGAAAATTATTCCAAAGGTAAGAGAATAAACTATAAAATTTCATAGTTTCTTTTTTTTCACTTTCATGAATCATGAAACACATGATTATTGTTTAGGAGCTATATTCAGCTAGGCAATTGTTTTAAATGTCTCAATGCAAGCCGACATCTTGAACAAGTGTTGGATGTAAGAATGTTTACCTGCTTCTGTCCACGTAAAAGTAAACTACAGCAATACTAAGATGTTCAAGCTGTAAAACCTACCAATAACTGTCAGTAGCTCTATAAGAAACCCTTTTCAGTTAAGATAAGTCCCACAGGAACCAGCAACATAGATCTTTCTTCAAGATGGCCCTTAGGTCAATGGATCTAAATACATAAAGCACAATGGTCCTTCGTTTTTTTAATTAGTGGGACAGGTTCAGTAGACAATAGCCTTTATAATTAATCGACTTAAAACTGAATCTGATGCTTGACGATTATTTGAGTGGTACCAATGCCCTTAAATTAAGTACATGAGTGTGATGTAAAAATGTAGTTATATTACAGATTTAGTTATTTTATTAATGTACACATACATCTACATACACACCTGATCACGCCATTCCCTTACGGAGTAGTAAAGAAACTGTGCATATAGCTAAAAAAAAAAAAAAACTCGTACTTAATCCATCCTCACTAACTTTCTCCACAATTACCTTTCCTTGCATACTTCCTTCGCTTCAACAATATCCAAACTCTTTTATTCTTAAAATTATTCTGTTTCTTTTTTCTTTCATACATTCGTCTGAAAAATGTAACTACGTCTTACGTGGCCTACCTCCTCCCTTTGATCCACACACACAATTCCATACTAAATGTGCTTCATCACTCGACCCACACACCTCCTCTCAACATGGCCACACACACAATTCCATACTAAATTTGCTTCATCACTCGACCCACACACCTCCTCTCAACATGGCCACACCCACAATTCCATACTAAATGTGCTTCATCACTCGACCCACACACCTCATCTCAACATGGCCACACCCACAATTCCATACTAAATGTGCTTCATCACTCGACCCACACACCTCCTCTCAACATGGCCACACCCACAATTCTATACTAAATTTGCTTCATCACTCGACCCACACACCTCCTCTCAACATGGCCACACCCACAATTCCATACTAAATTTGCATCATCACTCGACCCACACACCTCCTCTCAACATGACCACACACACAATTCCATACTAAATGTGCTTCATCACTCGACCCACACCTCCTCTCAACATGGCCACACACACAATTCCATACTAAATTTGCTTCATCACTCGACCCACACACCTCCTCTCAACATGGCCACACACAAATTCCATACTAAATGTGCTTCATCACTCGACCCACACACCTCCTCTCAACATGGCCACACCCAATTCCATACTAAATGTGCTTCATCACTCGACCCACACACCTCCTCTCAACATGACCACACACACAATTCCATACTAAATGTGCTTCATCACTCGACCCACACACCTCCTCTCAACATGGCCACACACACAATTCCATACTAAATTTGCTTCATCACTCGACCCACACACCTCCTCTCAACATGACCACACACACAATTCCATACTAAATTTGCTTCATCACTTGACCCACACGCCTCCTCTCAACATGGCCACACACACAATTCCATACTAAATTTGCTTCATCACTCGACCCACACACCTCCTCTCAACATGGCCACACACACAATTCCATACTAAATGTGCTTCATCACTCGACCCACACACCTCCTCTCAACATGGCCACACACACAATTCCATACTAAATTTGCTTCATCACTCGACCCACACACCTCCTCTCAACATGACCACACACACAATTCCATACTAAATGTGCTTCATCTCTCGACCCACACACCTCCTCTCAACATGGCCACACCCACAATTCCATACTAAATTTGCTTCATCACTCGACCCACACACCTCCTCTCAACATGACCACACACACAATTCCATACTAAATTTGCTTCATCACTCGACCCACACACCTCCTCTCAACATGACCACACACACAATTCCATACTAAATGTGCTTCATCACTCGACCCCCACACCTCCTCTCAACATGACCACACCCACAATTCCATACTAAATTTGCTTCATCACTCGACCCACACACCTCCTCTCAACATGGCCACACACACAATTCCATACTAAATGTGCTTCATCACTCGACCCACACACCTCCTCTCAACATGCGTAAACCAACGTAAAAAGCCTCTTTCCCATTGACCTATTGGATTCCCTTTCAAACCACACTTCTTCGGCATCCATTCATCACTGACTCTGTCCATACGAGTTTTTTAACATACTTTTCTTAGATATCTCATTAAAGCTGAATTTATCTTACTCTTGTGTTTCTACTGACAAACCCACGCTTCATATCCATAAAAAAAAGTTGGAGCTAACACACTTTAAATATTGCCATCTTTGCATCTTTCAAAACTACTTCATTCTTTGCAATAGTCCACATAGGCCTACATCAAATAATTCTCAGAGAGGCATTCACTCGTATGTCAATTTCACCATCCATACTTACACGTTTACAGAATATTCTGTCCAGATACACCAAATTATTCACTTGTTCTAACAGTTTGCCATTTATACTAGGCTATCATCTTAGTTTTGGAGACATACGTAGATCCATTCAGCCTGTTGACACATTCAAACGATGTAATGCATTCTGCAAGTCACTTTTATGCTCAGCCATTAATGTCATCATCTTCATATAGCAGCATGCTTACAATCACCTTGTCCATTTGTATACCTGTATTTGTAATGTATACTGTATATAGGTTTTGTAAATTAAGTAATAATGATAGGGGCATTTTATTCACAAAGGCTCAAAAATAACCTTTATAATTTAGTCCACACATTTTCATCAACTTGAGTTTAGAATCAATTTTTTAAAGAACAATTACATCCTTAGCTCTCCTGAAAAATCTTGGTTTTGGTCTTATCCCTTTTCTTGTAAAATCTAGCAACTAGTTAGTACTGTACGAGATGGTTTTAGAGTCAAGATCAAAGTAATTTAAACGTATTTTTCTAGTAGCTTATACATAATCAATCATTTCGTCTATATCAAACGTGCCAATCTCATGCCCTAAGCAATGACAACAATATTTAAGTGGGATTATGCCTGACTGAAGCCAAGATTCTAACGTGTTTTAAGTAGTCAGGAAACTAACAGTACACATTCCTAAACCTATTCCAATATTTAGTTCTTATTTGTACCAAAATGGTTTTGTAATTCCATAGTTTGTGTCTCCAAAGTTTATATACGACCATTATGGTTTCCCCATCTTCTCGCTATACTGCTGTTGGTATCCTTTTGCTTAACTATCATCCTCATACCAACCTCTAAGATTAGAGTATATTTATTATGTAATGAAAATATGTATTAACTAAGAAAATAGAAAGTAGGGAAATGCTCACTTCAAGATGGATTATTTTTGTAGAATTTTTTTAAACAGTAAAAAAGTTTTTCTTGGTACAAGTAATATTTATTTTTACTATTTAACATTATTCAAATTTTTGTTTAATAACATATTACTATGAACGCAAACAAAACATGATGGCTTGTATTAAAGTATGTTGTCGCTATAGTAAGCCCCAAGCGCGTCTAGCATTTTTAGATGTTCGGGCTGTTATAATTTACCACTTTACTTTCAACCTAAACCTTTACTTAAAATGGAATGTGTTCAATTGGGAAAGCTTGGCCCCTCGTTCCCTCTAGTTAAAGACTTAATCCGTACATGTAGGAACTATTTAACATTCACTGAGCAACACACACTATCTCCATCAACTTCATCAGACACGAACGAATCAATTCACTATTATTGATGAAAGATGGTAGGCTAAAAAGAACAAATACAAAATAATATTTTCTATCAACATTGGCAAAATAACTTTTATTTTATATTATTAATATTGTGTTGGTGCTCCCCCAACCCCTAACTACCCGTTCGAGTTGGATGTGCATATAGGCCTAATAAATTAACTATGCTAATGGGGTGGAGATGATAAAAGATCGCATTTTAGAGGAAGACGTACTCACAAGGATGGAGAGGAAGAGTGGGAAACCATTTAGAAAACCTCCTCCTCAGTACACCCAGCTGGGATTCAAACCTCTAACTTCCTGTCATCATCGGAAAACCACTGAGTAAGATTATCGGAATTATTGTTAGACAACTATCTATAAACTCAGACCATAATATTTTACGTATTAATATATACAAATATTGTTAGCAAGGGTTTTTAAGTATCTGAATACTTTATTTTGGTAGTCCACTCTACACTACCCATGAACTTTTCATTAATACAAAAGTCCCGTAGTTCACGAAAGATGATATGATTAAAATAAAACAACAGTGCGGTGGAGTTGAGAAATGACTAAGGTGTCAGAAAAGGCGAAAGAAAATGTTAGGGCGCAAATTTCTTGCCTCCCCGGCTAAGAAAATTTAGCCACACTAGGAATTTTTCACTTGTATTTCATGCTGTTATCAACTCGTCTTTATGGTTACTTTAATGTATAATTACGGTTATTATCATATGTATAATTAATAATAAACCACACTTTTAAGTACAATCAAAATTAAAAGTGAAGCTTAGTTTTGAAATTGACTAAAGTAAAAATTAAAAGCGAAAGAATTCCAAAAATAAATTTGTCTTTTACCTGAATTGACAAAATCCTATGATATACAAGGATCTTAAATTGAAATAGCTGAATTTTAAGTTCCTTTGGCTTCGTCCCTTTCCTCCAACAATCAAATTTAGACAGTAGTAAAATAAACTGAAACACCGATCTTCGTGAGATCAACTGAAAACTGATACAGTTCATGTGGATGCAATAAATGATCAGGTTCGAAAAAACTTGTTTGTGAGAAAACCGCTTACAGGAGCGCTTAGACGCATTGCAAACGTCAAGAAATCTCGCATTATTTAAGAAGTGTTTAGTTAATTTAAAATAGGATTCACTCCAAAATGGAGGTTCAATATATCAGCATGTCCCTACTGGATTAAACATCTAACACTTATAGGTATTTGATTCTAAAAACTAACGAAAAGAAGAAATTATCTCACTTTCGACGGTGTTTCACCCAAAATGTATCAGTTCTAAAATTAGAAAGAGAGATATCACCTTCTTTGAACAGACTAACTAATATCTTAACAGAGCCATAACATAAATTAAGTCCAGGATACATTTTTTAGAAGTGTTAATGTTTCAGAACTGCTATCTTGATCAAAAATGTTTGAGGATATTTTCTCTTAAATTAGTAGCATCCTTAAGAGTACCTTAACTTGTCAGAAAAAATCATCAGACATCAGAAGCTCTACGCGTAATACTGTAGATGGAGGGGGGGGGGGGAAGAAGAACATTGAAAGAAAACCTCTGTAGGAGTGACAAAATTTCATAAAATCATGAGTTTACTGGATATTTTTATTTATTTAATATTTTTCAGTGGTTTTATTCTCTCAACAAGGCTCCCCATCCAACACCACCACAAAAATTATGAATGTAACAATTTTAACATTTTACAGTCCATGCCTCATAAAAACGGGAGCCCATGGCCGACAGCCCTGAGCTAATTCTGAAGTGTCTTGAGTTTTGACGTGAGATTTCAACCGGGAATTTAAAAAATATCATCAACTAGGGATATTGATAAATTAAAGTATACTATTGGTTTACATGTTCGAGTTAAAGTTAATAATGCACTTACTAGTGATAATCTAAAACCTGTGTTTAAAAATGGCAAAATAATGAGATTACTCTTGATGATTCAGAAGAATCCAAGCAAACGTCACCTGCTTCAGTGGCCGCATGATCTAAGGCGTCTCTCTTGAAATAGACTGGACTACCGATGACAGGGAGGGGTTTTAATCCTGTCCACGTGTACTGAGGGTGGTTTTCTCTCAAAAGTTTTCCCCTTTATTTTCACGCAAATGCGGGTACACTTCATCTAAATTCAACCTTTTTAATACCTAATTCACTATCTTAATTAGTCTACATATGCATATAACCTAAACAGGATGTAAGACGCGGTGCTAAAAAAAACAGTCTGATTTGAATATTTCATTCAATTTGTTTCATGATATACTGGATGAAAACAACAAACAAAACAAATGGCTTCACAACTCGTTAGGGTTACCAGCCGTACTCTTTTAAAAGTATATACCGGATGTTCATTTTAAAAGTTTCCACCAAAATATCTCGAAAACAACGCATTGCAGAAAAAAAATGTTTTAAACAAAAGTTTCTGAGGGGGAAGTAAGGTAGGTGTTAAGGCTGGTATGACCTTGGGTGGCTGGCGTTGCTATGGTAACGTTAATGTCACTTTGATTTTTATTAAATGAGATTCCCTATTTTTTATTACATATTCTTGTAGCTCACGGTGTGCCATTTTCAAAATGGTGGTTTTAAGCTTTTTAAATTAAAAGCTATCACGAGAAATGATCCTCACAAGATACTGAGTTGTCGGCGCCGGGTACGGCATTATAATTTGGCCTATTCAAACACAACCCAGATGAAAATGAGGGTATAGTTCCTCAAAATTTTATCTTCCTTGTCCCTATCCAATTAGAATAATAACATGCGTATAGCCCACATGGATAGTAAGATGTGGTGAGGGAAAATAAACAAAAAATAAGATTTAATTGAATTGATCAATGTAAGTCCTCAACATTACGAGTTTATGTATAGCCATATTATTTTTGAAATTATGTGTAGAGTGATATATTTTTAGTAACATTTTCAAGCTTATAGAATTATCGTTTCTAATATAAGATATATCAGCCCTCACTTTTTTTTACAACCCAAGATAAGAATAAGTTGCCGTTCACAGAAACACTAAATGTTCCAGTGGTGGTTGTTTATTGCTCTGGCATACAAAAACAAACTCTGTGAAAGAACTGGCCTTGATAAAAACTCACCCAATCCACCGGATTATGCTAGTTTTTTAGAAGTGAAAGTATTTCCCCTGATTTTTCAGAAAAGAAAAATCATACAGAACTAACTAGCTATTGGTGAAGGGCGGGACTATCCTTAAGGGTGTGCAAATGGAGAGGCCACGCAGATGCCTTGCACTTGTTTAGGTGACAGAGGGAGAAAAAAGTTGGGGTGGAAAATGTTTGCTTGCGCACTCTTAATAATAATAAAATCAAACGTGTAATGGTTTTAAATTAGCTAAATAAACTTAGGAACTAAGCTAACTATACATCTTAAATAAATATCAATTAAGTGTGAGAAGGTTTTAAATAGTAGTTTAAAGCTAAGAACTGTATAGGCAACCTAGGATATATTGTCAGAGTATAAAAACAAATACAAACAGAATCATGTGGTTTCGTTTATTGAAAGAGTAAAACAAGTTACCCGTTTTAACTTTACCGATTTGCATTTGTCTGTCTGTGGTGGATATGTATCACTATACCTTTTTAACACATTAACCGATTTAATTCAAACTTAGCACAGTTGTTCTTTGTACCTTTATACAGATAAATTTCGTTAGTGAAGAAAATATAAAGAAGGGTTGGAGAGAAATCAGCCCATTGTATAAGAAAACGGCTTCTAGCATTAATTGATTACACTGATCAACAAGGATTTTTTCCCAAGGAAACTCAAGGATTATCTATACGTATTTTTTCCATTGATTTCAAAACTGGTCTCAGAATTGTTCTGCTGCACATAGTTTTAAAGTTACGCCCTCTTTAAGATTATACAATGTGTAAGTAAGCTTTCTCTCCAGTGAAGTGGGCAAGGTAGCTAGCAATCGCAGTTAAGTTGGCACAACAGACTCCCTGCTTTGTGAAAAAACCTTCAAACCTCTCTTTTTTTCAACCCTATACTGTTCAAGGCCGTGCTAATGAGTAATGTGACATATGACATACTTTGGACATTATGAATCAGACGTTTGTTTGCTTACTGTCTCAATCAGCACTCCTGGCCAGTTGGTGGTCAGAGTTCGTTCTGTGAACATCTAATGATGTGTGTTTTCCTGTCATAAGTTGCTATTAATGCAATTAAGTTTATATATTTTTATAGTGTTTATATAGCGTAGTATATATTTTATAGTATTTAGAACACCAAGTGTTACAATGCCTAGACATTGTGCTAGCCATCCGGACTCTTTTTGCTACATTTGTGGTGAGGTAACATTTAAAAATAACAAACGTAGTTTTACTTCGCTCCTTAAGAAGTGCTATAAGCTTTATTTTGGTTGCAATATTGGTGACCAAGATAACAATTGGGCCCCTCATTTTTGTTGTGTTGCTTGTGTCAGACTCCTCATAAGTTGGTCAAAGGGTTCTCGGCACATGAATTTTAGTGTTCCAATGATTTGGCGGGAACCAAAAGAGCACTCTACAGATTGTTACTTTTGTCTCAAACATTTCAGGCATCAATTCTAAATCAAAACACACCGTGACATACCCTGATTTACCATCTGCCATGAGGCCTATGCCTCATAGTGAAGAATTTCTGGTGCCAAAGCCACCAGAAAATATCATACTTAATGATTATGGACAAGAAGAAGAAGTGAAAGTAGAACATGGTGATGACGATGATGTAAGGTTTGATCCCACATTTGAAGCTTCCTGTTCATATTCTGAACCACATTTACTTACTCAAGGAGATCTTAATGACCTTGTCCAAGATTTGAATCTATCTAAAAGGCAGGCAGAACTTTTAGGATCCAGATTGAAAGGCTGGAATCTCCTCCACAAAGGAACAAAAGTATGTGTTTTTAGAGATAGGCATAGTGACTTAAATGATTTATTTTCCCTTGAAGATCGGCTTGTTTTTTGTAATGGTGTTTATACTAATATGGAAGCACTTGGTCACGTGTACAAAACAGGGAAATGGCGTTTATCTTTTGATTCTTCTAAAGCTAGCTTGAAAGCTGTGCTTCTCCACAATAGAAATAAGTTTCCATCAGTGCCACTAGCTCATGCTGCCAATATGAAAGAAACATATGTGAGCATGAAACTCCTTCTCTAAAAAATCAAGTATGATGAATACAAATGGAATCTCTGTGGTGACTTGAAAGTAATTGTTCTTTTGCTTGGACTACAACTTGGTTTCACGCAGTACTGCTGTTTTCTTTGTGAGTGGGACAGCAGATACCGGCAAAATCACTACACCCAGAAACAGTGGTCAAAGCGTACATCACTAACACCAAGGAATAAGAATGTTGTCAATACACCACTTGTTGATCTGAAAAAAGTGTATTTACCTCTACTCCATATAAAGAAAGCTTGGTCTTATGAAAACTTTGTTAAAGCAATGGATCGAAGTGGGCTTGAATTTACATACTTAAAACAAAAATTTCCAAAGATCAAATAGGGGATCTTTGTAGGACCTCAAATAATAAAATTGATTAAAGATGAGAACTTCGATGGTCAGTTGAACCAGGTTAAAAAGACTGGGTGAGATTCTTTCAAGAGTATTTGCAGGAACTTTTTGTGGAAACATAAGGCAGACAACTGCAAAGAAATAGTGAATGATTTGTTAAACTCTTACAAGATCATGGGATGTAATATGTCTTTGAAAATACATTTTTTAGATGCACACCTGGATTTCTTCCCAGAACATCTTGGAGCACTCAGTGACGAACATGGCGAACGGTTTCATCAAGATATTTCCGGAATGGAAAAACGTTACCAAGGCAAGATGAATCCAAATATGCTTGCTGACTATTGTTGACCCTTAAGAGGTATCTTCCAGAAGCAAAATACAGGGGAAAATCCTACACTTCTAACTTTTAGGGAAGATAAGCCCTTTACTATGTCTGTATTTTAATAAATGTAACACTGTAAAATTTAAATGGGTATTACTCAAAATTCTTATGTGATAGAAAAATTCTAAAAATAGATTTGAATTTAACACAAAAAATACTATTAGATCCACATATTTTCGCTTTTGGGACAAAAAAAATTTTTTTTTTTGCTACCCAGTGTACAGTATTTACCTTTTAGGGCATTTCTCTGATACCTTATACGGCTGAAAATGGGTATATAGGTGATACAAACTATGGTAGTAACATTAAAGTAAATTTATTTTTTCTAATATGTTTGGGGGGAATGATTGGAGTGAGGCAGATAACTGGGGGCTCTCCAAACGAAGTTTGCCCAGGGCCCACGTCTGCTAAGGGCCGCACTAGGTAAAGCCTTCCTGGAGACCCGTAGGGTTGTAATCGAATCCCGCAAGGCAAGCAGGAAAGGACACGCGTTATTTACTCCAACTAGCGTTTTCGCGGTTAAGAATTATGGAGGATAATTAAGAACTACTCGTGTTTTAGCAGTCTCTAAAGATGGATGTGTGACAGACACATCAACTCGGTTTTTATCGTAAACAATATCATGGTAAAAGTGATTCTTATTATGTTAACCACAATTAAACGTTTTAATATATCAAATAAATTAATAAATTGAATATTAATATTAATTTCTGCAGGTGGGGTACGTACTTATCTGGCACCTGAATACAAGACAGTATAATCTATCGCCCACGAATAAATAACACACGCGTATCGAGAAAGATTAAAGTGTTTATTGAGCCGCACAGGATCCGAGCACGGGACGTCCGGTGATAACCGCATGTATTAACATGATTGTGACCAATTTTGGTGGCCGCATGGTCTAACGTGCTACTCTCGCAGTAGACTGGTCTGCTAATGACAAGGAGATTAAGGATCGAATCTCGGTTAGGTGCAGTGAGTTTTTTTTTTCAAAATGGTTTCCCACTCTCCCTCTACGTAAGTGTGGGTACACTTCCTATAAATATAACCTTCCTAAACCCTAGAACCACTAGCGTAATTAGTTTATAAGCGTACAAGCAGCATGATTAGTAAGACACGGTGCGGAAAAAAACACATAATTGTGTTTGCTTACGGATTTCTTTATAGCTTTTGACACGCTTGGTGTATTTATTTTTAAAATACTTAAGTGCATCTAGTATTTTTAAGCAGCTAGAGATTGTAGTTGATGGCCACAAGCCCGCCACTATGGATAAATCTACCTAAGTAGTCAATGCTGAATATGAAGTAAATGCAATGTTTGGAAAGGTTGTAGACCCATGTGCTGTAAGCTAGCTGGCTGATAGCTCATCTACATTAGGGACAAATACCTTCAACAGACCCAGTCAGTAATCAAATCCTAATAGATCCTGTCACTGGTAGACTAGACTAGATGAGCCTGACATTTAGTCCATGCACCCAGCGATGCGGGTCGCCTTATAATTATAATAAATAACTATAAAAGCAAAGGCGGTTGAAAGAGAATAGCTGCGTGAGAGCAAGAAAGGAACCAACGAAACAACACTGGCATGGTGAACTATGTGAACAAAGATTAGAGCCAAAGTCCCTCTTGCAGTATGTCCCTTTTCTGTCGCACCCCTCCTAAGTGTACGACCATACTGGGCGAGCGAGCGTGCGAGCGACTAAAAAATAAAATATAACACATGGGTTGTAATGAGAGGTGTCCAGACTGGAGAGCGCGAGTGACCAGAGCGACACGCCTTAAAGATAAAACCGGTAAAAAAAAAACTAGTCGAAATTTTGATGATTGTTGAGGTTTAATGAACCCCTCCTCCTCCCCGAATAAAAAAAAAAGTTGTTTTTGAATTTCCGTTTGTCTGTATCTTGAACAAGAGCCTAAACTATTTAACCGATTGGGCTAAAATTTAGTACCTAGAGTTTTCATAGGGTTGCCCCGATGGGTTTTTGGAATTGAATGTCTAACCCTAAAGAGTAATTTACTGAAGGGCGAAAAGAGAAAAGTTATATTTTCTCAAAATTGCCTCTGACAATTTTGATTAAATTTCATTTCAAAACATTTATAAATTATTCAAACAAAATGGCTACTCTCAATATTTCAGAAAAATTACTTTAAAGGTTCCGGTCTGGTGCATAAATTCTTAGTTTATATCATATTTTCGTAACTCTTTGAGATATGAAATTACTTTTCATTGCAAATATGTAGGTCTATTTAAAATACAAATATTTTAGTTGAAACATATATTTATAAAATAATAACTATCACGTTATACGCAAATATATATATATAACTTTTCAAAAACCAAAGGTAAAATATTGCGACCGTAAAAAAAATCTAACCCGAAATGTGATGGATGTCGTCTCATGATCCCCTGTACCCTAAAAAGTGGTTTTTGCATTTCCATCTGTCGGTGTGTCTGTTTAACCCTAGAATTAGGAGTACTTTAATAAAAATCGAAAACGAGAGAAAACATAAATTTTCTCAAAATCGGCTGTAACGATTTCGATTAAAATTCCTACCTTGGCGTTGATTAAGATTATAAATAAAATGAATATTTTCATTTTCCCATGAAAATGACTTTTATGGTACTTTACAGAAGTGGAAATTTCCATATCTCCGCAAATATTTGAGATAATAGATAACTTATCATTGCAAAATTGTAGTATTACTAGATCTAAAAACTTTTATTTGAAATATATTTTTATAAAACCAATAGTTTCTTATATATTGGCAAATAAATTAATACAAATTTGTGACCTTTAGTTTTACAGAGATAATACCCAAGTTTAACGCAATAAATAATTCTCTAACGCCATAGAGTAAACTAAAAAACAAGTCTCTCAAAAAGTTGATTTTTTTCCCTTAAACCTCTTAGGGGAAATGTTTGTACAACAATGATTTATCTCTATAATTTTAGATTCAATATTTATCTATTTTATTGGTCAAAATTTATAAATGAAGAATTTAATAGCAATGCGATAACCATTAGATGTACAACCTCTAATAAAATGTCGAAAATTTTTAACTGGAAGTAGAAATTTTAAAACTAAGTTTTGACCCTTGCAGACCCAATATCGATATTTTTTAATGGTCCAAATATACAAATGAGGACTTAAATTCTTTAAAAATAAAATTATAAAATATAAAACCGGGAGTCAAAAAAATGTTTTACGTAAGTCTAGCATTATTTGTGTTCGGTTTTGCTAGTGTATATGATTTCGTTTCACATATATTACGAGATTTGAGTAAATATCTCAATTTTAAAACAATGGAAAGAGAAAGTCAGTGCGGAGTTCCGTACAATTTATTTTACTTTCTCGTTATATTACAAGTAGATACAGTATTGAGATCGTAAAAAAAAAAAAAAAAAATTGGACTCGAGATATTGATGAATTTCGTCGTTTCATGACCCCCCGAATCCGGAAAAGTGGTTTATGAATTTCCGTTTGTCTGTCTGTCTGCCTGCCTGTACCTCGGACTAGAGCCTAAACTATTTTATTAATCGAGTTAAAACTTGTTATTTAGGGTTTTCATAGGGTTGCCCCGAGGAGTTTTTGGAATTAGATATCTAACCCTAAAATTAAGGGTAGTTAACTGAAAGGCAAAAAGAAAAAATCGATAGTAGTAGTAGTAATAATAATAATAATAATAATAATAATAATAACCTTTTTCTTTTATCGTATTGTATAAAAATGGAATGTTCAAAAGAAGAGCAAGTGAAGCTCATAAAGCTCTATAAACCACACCAGTTAATCTGGAATATTAAGGATCCAAAACACTCTATAGTAAAATATAAAAACAGGATGCGAGGAGGAGATTGGGGCCGTGATGGACAGGGATGCGAACGAGTGCAGGAAAAAAAAAAGAAAGTTTGCTAGTCGCTCTTGGAAAGGAAAAAAAGAAAGAAAAAAGATAACATCGGTGCAGGAAAAGTCAAGAAATTATATACAGACTATTATTTATATACATATATATGAATATATATAACATATTGTTTGTAGATTAAATATATGCTTGACCTGAGTAAGGAAAATACGCTCAAAGTACTTAGTGAAAACTAGGGGAGGACTTTTGTATTGAGTCTTACTACCCGTTCAGGTTATGGGCCTATGTACTAATTACACTAATGGGCTAGGAATGAGATAGGTGTAATTTAGAGGAAGGGCACAACATTTGCGTGGAGGGCGTGGGAAACCATTTAGGAAAAACCCCTTCATTACACCCAACTGGGATCGAACTCTGATTTCCCCATCCTCGGCAGTTTAGTCTAACACTAGAGTAACGCTTTAGAACTTGCGGCCACCGAGGTGGGTAGGGGGAGGGCTAAAGGCATCCATTTTACCTGATTTTCTGCACCTTTTTGGCTTGTTACTAATTTCCCAGTTGGCATTCCTCGTTTTACTAAAACGACTTAATAGACTGATAGTTCCCCAATTTATATTTCCAGAAACTTTTGTTGTTGTTTACCTAATAGGAAACGTTGTTTGTGAAATTAAGATAAATAAAGTCAATACTTAAAGTTATTTGCAACGATCTCTACTTAAGTAAAATAATTCAATTCCTTATGGTTTAATACATCACAGTAAACACACACACACATGAGCAATTTTCCCTCCAGTTGATTAATTTAATATCAGTTTTATTCGTTAGTAAAAATAATTTTAAAAACCAACCAACTTTGGGAACATGTTGCCGAACGTGCTCGCAAACATGTTCTGTTTAAGTCTGGACACTCGGTTACAGCGAACCGAACAACGAACATGTTCGTGGAGATGTTCGTGTTCGTTGTTCTGTTCTAGTCTTGATGTGACTTAAATCATTTTCAAAGCTAAGGTAATATTTATTGACATATATAGGCATTTCTAATAAAATTAGGAAATATAATTCGATAAAACATAATTTTACGCATTGAAACACAAAAATATCACCTCAATAACGCGTTCTAGATGTTAGAAATAAGAAAAACATCAACTCACCTGTCTTAGGTATTATAAATCCAGAATCATTGATTTGTGTGTTTTAAATATTAGTAATTAACAGTAAGTTAATCCGTTTCCAGGCAACCAATGCAGACAACACGCGTCAGACACACTCTCTCACACAAGTAAATACACTATCTAGACAAACACAGAAGAGGCGGTGACTAAAAAACTCTTATCAAGGGTGAGTGAAAGATAACGACTCACACAAAGCTAGGTTTTAAAGTTATTTTAGTCCTGCTTCACCCCTCCCCCGTTTATAGCACAGTTTCTACTTGGGGTAAATAAATATCTGGGAGAATCTCTCTTTTATCAACACATAACTGACGTAAGCTTCTGCCGTGGAAGACAGCTGTGGAAACTCAAGTGTCTAATAAGAGAATGTGGACTTTTTTTTTTTAAATTATTACTCAGTATATATAATTATTTTGCTGTTTTTAATTAATTAATTTTTTGAATATGTGCTTGTATGGTACTTGTGTACTTTTCAGTGCTGGCCTGCATAGGTCTCGCGACTGTTGGTCAGCCCTATAATAAATTAAATTATTATTATTATTGATTTTTTTTAACGCATCATTTCTAGACACGCATGAAACATCCACACACGATTTACAAACTAACTTAACTTAAGACTTCATTCTTGATGTTTGACAATAATTAGAATTAAAAACACAAATATTAAAGTAGTTAAAATGAATGTCGTGGATTGATAAATATATGAAACAAAAGAATAATTTACAGTTAAAATCATAAACATTAATGGGTATCAATAATAAAAAGAATAAATAGTCAACCTGAATTAAAATGTTTATAAAGTTTACAAAGTTACTAAGGCATGTAACATTTTAAGAAAATATAAAATATTATATGTTGAAAAAGTTTATAAAATTTTGAAAACAAAAAATTGTCAATTATTTATGGAGATTTTTATGTCTTCATCAGCCTTGAAAAGGTTTGGTGTGACTCATCCAAGATGTAAAACACTAATCCACTAATTTTTATTCTAAAAACTCGTGTTTTTTAATTCTAGCCTAATTATTGTCAAACATCAAAAATTTAACAGTGGCTCAAGACAGTACTAAAATGTATTTTAAAAGTATCAAAACATCATGCCTAATGTTTCATACCCAAACTTTGCACTTAAATGTAAACAAGTTGGTTTTCAGGATAATCTTTTATAAGAATGATACACAGATTATATCAGCATACAACTTACAAACTAACTTAACCAAGTACATAGTGTCCAGCCCTATCACCTATATAGTTAATAATTGGATGGTAGGATGAACTTGTATAAAAATAATACATGGATGATGTCAGCACATGACTTACAAAACAACTTAAGAGGAGCAATACGCCCGATAATATTGCATATCCCTTGTGGCAATATATTTACTTGATAGCAGAACTACCCCTCACACAACTAACACACATAGTATTAAAACACACAATTTGCAGACTTTCTTTCCCTGGTAGACTATACATGGAACTACATACCCAGTTTCAGTGACTAAAGGCCGTTCCTCTCTTTAACTGTATAACAGGTCTTTATGGCGGGCGCAGTTGCCAGATTTTATCCGCTTGAGACAGATTGAACATTTTTATATTATAAAATTGCTATATAAAGTTTATACATCTTATAGCAACACAGTTGAAGTTTGGTTTGTGTAAATAATGATGTATTATTATTATTATTATTATTATTATTATTATTATTATTATACTAAGCCCCTTTTAAATATACACAACAGAAAATCACCTGCGTTTAGTGGATTGGGGTCGAAATGAAGAAGAGCTTCACAAGTCAGTTAAAACAAAGTTTTTCACTTACTATAGGAATTCAAATGATTTTCCTAAATCATTAGGCCTACCTAGCACATCCACAGCTTATTAGATTGATTAAAATAAAAATAAAAAATTGTTTAAAATCTTCATTTTACGATTGATAAAAATTATAATTAAATCACCGAACAAGCGTATAACCCAAATGGGTAGTAAGATGCAGCACAAAAAAAAAAAAGAAGTCCCAAATATCATCTAGGCATGCATCATAATAATGACCGAAGCACCGTACTAATAGTTCACGATTGGTAGACAGGTTTTTAAGGTAGTTTCACTTACAGCTGCGTTTTGCCTTTCCGAGAGGACTAAGTTCACATTTTCGACTATTATGAGTAGAGAGAGGGGGATTAATTAGTGCTAATCTCAGCAGGATTATATTTATATTTACACTAAGCGCGATATCTGGCACCTGTGTGTGTGTATTGGCTATAAGCAACTTATAAGTATTAAATTTAATTAAAAACATGCCTTAATAATGAGGAGAGTTGTTAAAGAGTGAGTGTACCGATATTGGCCCGAAACTATGAAAATATCACTTGATGAAACCAATTTCAAAGATTTTTTTATTCGGTGTATTTTATTAACACTTCTAATAACAATTAGTCTTCCATCAAACAATTAACAAATAATAAATCTTTGATCGTGCCGGAAATGGAGTCTGTTACCCTATATCTCAGTTTCCACATGCGCTACCAAATGTTGTAAAGTGTTGGACTTATGCCAGTTAATTCCGCCAGGATTAAAACCCTTAGCTAATTTTTTTAGCACCCCGTCTTAGTACCAATTTGGGCTACACGCTTGTGTTCTAATTACGCTAATCGGCTAAATATGAGAAAGGTTGAATTTAGATGATATGTACCCACAATTACGTGGAGAGAGAGAGATTGTGTGAAAGCGTTTAGGGAGAATCACCGTCAATACACCCAACTGGTATCGAACAACGATTTCCCCATCATCAGCAGTCTAGTATATTGCGAGAGTAGCACCTTGTAACATGTGGCCATCGAAGCGGGTACCTGATTATTAACGCTGACAAAGTGTAATTAGAGTATAACGCCTTATACCCATCGAACGCCAGTGTAGATTGATGGTTTCTTCCCCTCAAAGTATCTTATGGTGTGTAGAAGGTTTTTCATGACTATTAAAACAACCATCATACAAATATTGGCTTTCCCTCAAATTTGAAACGAAACTTATGACGTGATACATTTGGAAACTCGTGAAACTGGGATATAATATTATTTTAATATTTTATAAAAATTAACTGATTTAAAATGTTTTTAGTATTTTAAATTGCTTTTACTAGATGCAACAGTGAATGTTATATGATATAGCATGCTTATTTCGTAGAAATAGCGATGTTCATTTTTAAACTATAAAATGGCAACTCCTTTTGGTTTGAAAAGGACACCGCTAACGGGGAAGCCAATGGGTTAGAAAGATATGATAATTGTCAGTAAGAACCTGTACCGCAATTTAACAGTAGAACGTCCTATAGATAGTAAATAATTGAATAGCAGGATAAACCTGTATGCAAACAAGAGTCACTTTCTTTTTCGTTGTATCGACTCTAGAAACGCCGTAGCTTGATAGTTATTCTATACATTCCTTTTATAAACTAAATTGATAAGAAATAGCATGGTAGGAAGGACATTATCTGAGGTGACCTGGCGGTCTAGGGGTAAGGTGTCGGACTTCTGTGCTGGGGTCCAGGGTTCAATCCTCGGTCCCGGCACAAATTTATCTGATTACCAAACCCTTCCTTCACCTCTGACAAGACATCTTGTGAATGTGGGGAATGCCAGGCCTCCACCTTGGCTCGGATTCCACGTTAAACTGTAGATCTTCCATTTCATCTCACAATCATCCTACCATTACACATTAGCGTAAGTGCGTATAACCCGAACAGTTAGTAAGACGCGGTGTTAATAATAATAACATTATCTGACCGATTCAAAAGTTACCAAGTATACTCTCATATATTCTTACTTCAAGTAATGTAATATTCAGCTGTGACTTATGATAGATAGTTCCATTTTTGTTGTTTGCGCTGCGTATTACTACCCATTCGGGCTATACGCTTATGTACTAATTACGCTAATGATTTTTTAAGGATTAGGAAGGTTATACTTAGAGGAATTTACTTGCATTTGCGTGTACAGAGAGTGGACAACCATTTTGGATAAACCATTCTAGTACACCCAACCGAGATTCGAACCTCAATCTCACCATCATCGGCACTATAATCTAATGAGGTAATATCGCCTTAGGCCATGCGGCCACCGAGATGGGATGTCTCAAATGCCCCAAGGCCGTAAGAGGTAATTCATCCATAAACCCCGTAAAGCTTTTTTCCTACCTTGAACCTCCCCTCTCCTATGTAACACCAAGTAGACATTTATCCTCCCCCTCCCCCTTCCAACATGTGTTACATACATTGTCACACCAAGAGTGAATGTGATTATTTCAATATTAATACCACTAAAAGAAGAAGTACTACTTGCATTTTCAACACCGTACATATTCTGAAGTTATCTATAAGAAGGCCTATGTTTAATAACGGTGAAAGCATGAACATTAACATTATTTATCAACATTAGAATTTAAGTATAATATAACTCTCTGATGTAACCACTCTCCCCCACCCCCCATGTAACATCATTTATTATATACTATAGCTCCCTCCTTTACCTCCCCCCTCCAACATGATATCTAAGATAATATTTATGGAGGGTGGAGGGAGAATTTGGGGGTATGCTGAACCCAATCACTGGAGGTGAGGAAAATATATAGAGATTGACTACCTCTCGACTCTATTGGGTTTTGTTTACGGCAATCAAGAGCAAGTGTTTAAATAATATAGTCGTCCTATAAATTAATAGTCTATTTTTAGAACATGTTGAAATAAAAAATTACTCAACTGTGCTAAAGTTGTTAAACTTTTCTTTGTTCAGGAATGAAAACGAGAGAAAACATTAAAATGTTTTAAAAAAAACTATTTAAAACTAGAACTCTTTTTTTATCAAACATGGTTTTGACCGCATCTAAGCAAAAGTTCCCATGTTCAGGTGACATTTTACAATTTAAAGAATGTTATTTAGATGCTGCTATAACCGTACTTAACAAAATTAATATAGTAGCTTGGCTATTCAATTCATAATTTTCATTGTTATAAAATCTTCTTTAATCTATTCATTAAAGTTTATTGAGGTTCTACTGATAAATAACTACAATACCAATTGCTATATTATTTGTTATATTTCAATTCAAATTAGAGAAACTGCTCAAAAATTCTCATTTTAAATAAAAGTGTGTTAATCCATTCAAAGCAAATGGCTACTAAATAAATTGCTAAAAAGACTTTAAAATCTCTCTAAAGCCCTTAACAGCAGCTGGTCTCAACAGTGTTAACGGTTACAAAAAAAAAATTACTCGAAAGGACCCAACAGAAACTAAACAAGATATTACCTTCTATACATCTACATTTTGTAGGATTTGCACCATTTACATATAATTTACTAGTTATTCAATTCTATGGGCTGCTTCCCACAAATTCTTTTTATAAAACTAATTTTATCAAATTACGACGATAACTTACAGCTCTGCCTAAAATGTAACTTATATAACTTACGACTAACGTGTTTAACTAAAATGGTGTGAGCGACCGCTTTCCCAGATGGGTTCCTCAAGAACATTGTTTTAATTTTGTTAATGTCTTTAACCAATATTTTATTTATTTGTAAACACGTTTCACTAAAGAGGTAATAGTTTTTTTTATCTGCCCCACATCTTTCTACCCATTCGAGCTATATGCATACTAATGATAATTTATTTTCATCTAAAAATTTGAAGTACTAAGCTAAACCTTTCCCCAAAAAATTGGCATTATTAGGCAACACAATAGAAATAATAAACTAACTACTACACACGGATGCATTGTAAACCAGAGATTCATTGAATCTTTCTAAATCACCGAAAGGACCATTACTAACGGGTTTCTAACTCCTGGCATTACCTCCAAAAACAACGGTAGCTACCGAATTTCTTCCCAAAAACTATTAATATATTATCCAAATATGCGAAAATATTGCGATAGGAAAATCTCAAGGCTACTCTCCAATAGACAGTAATTTTGGGGGATGGTGTGTAGAAGGAGATTTTTAAACGTTCATTTATAATGATGCTAATTGGATTCCAGATATTGGCCGTAAGAAAAAATATATTAACATTACCATAAGTTTCATTTGTTACGGATTGGGAAAATATTATTTAATGTTTAATAATACATGTATCAGTTCATCCTTTGACATCAATGTCGGAGATTATATGCTATAAGTAGGCCTACTTTCCCAAAACACTAGGGACATTAAGCACATAACATTAATTGTAGTCGTTTATCTATTATATATAAAATCTATATAGCTATGATAAGTTCAAAATCCTCGATCCAAATATAACTAAGGATTTTAAGATTTTAATCTCTAAAACCACTATCATGGAGTATCAAATTATCAGTGTTAAACCAAAAGGCAATGCCAACTAACACTTTTCCACTAATTGATAATTTCCAAATTCAGTGTAAGTTGGAGTAACTTCAGTGGTTAGAATTAACGACACGAACTCAGAAGAGCTATATGCCAATGTTTTACTTCACGATGAATAAGAGAGATGGGTCCCGGCAAAGATTTATCTGATTACCAAACCCTTCCTTCACCTCTGACAAGACATCTTGTGAATGTGGGGAATGCCAGGCCTCCACCATGGTTCGGATTCCACGTTAAACTGTAGGTCCTTCATTTCATCTCACAATCACCCTACCATTACACATTAGCGTAAGTGCATATAACCCGAATGGGTAGTAAGACGCGGTGCTAATAATAATAATAATAATAATAATAATAATAATAAGAGAGATGTGATTTGTTTATGTTATTTCAAAAATAAGCTACATCTCTTTTTGGTTTTAACGCTAAAATTATGATAGAAAAATCTCGAAGGGACGGAAACATCTTCAAGACAAAATAATAATCCTCTTCACCCTTCCTACACGGATGTCTGTACTAGTGGGATGGGAAAATCAACTGCAGTGTTTATTGGACTAACCTACCTAGGCTAAGACCATGTGTCCCATGCTGTTCAATGCTATTTTAACATAGATCAATCCGCTTTGGTGGCCGCATGTTCTAAGGCATCACTCTAGTAATAGACGAGACTGCCGATGAGGAGATTGTGGTTCGATACTGGTTGGGTGTATCGAGAATGATTTTTCCTAACTTGTTTCCCACCCTTTGCCCACGCAAATACGGGTACATTTCCTTTAAGGCACAGTGAGAGGATACAACTTAGGACACCCAGATTGCTTACTCTACTCATCCCTACCCCGTTTAGAGTGAAAATGCCGATAGCCTGGATGGACGGTGATATCCGGTGCGCACACAAACACAAAAAAGGAAGAACTAACCTTGCAAATTGCACATGCGCTTCCTCAAGTGAAGGAAAACGCCCAGGCGTGACTAAGGTCCGTGGCAGACACTTGGTGATGATTTCTGTCATAGCGGAAACAATATTTTATCTTTGTTCAGACTGGTGTTAATAGGCATGTGGAAATTTTCTCTCACCTTGAATGTCTCGTCAGGTTGGAAAACGTCACCAACGGTCGCTTCGTGTTTTGTTGAGTCGCAACCGTAACAAGGTCATACATCAAGAGAGCATCATTTTGAACGTGTGAGGCTGTAACTTCATGTCAGTGGGTCACATTGGTTGTAAACAGTTTTTTTTAGTGAATGGCATCTTTGGTCGGGAAGGATATAAATTATCTCGATCAAGCGGCTGTGTGTGTGGATTTTTAGCGACCCTGGTAACACAGAACGTTGCCCCCCCCCCCCCCCAGGGTACACCTATGGAGGCCGTCTACAAGTGGTGAGATGGGATGATAATGATTATGAAGATGTGGATGCGGTAATGACCTTAAATCTAACTTAAGTCTAACTAACCAAACCTTGGTGACCTTTGAGATAATTCACCTTTTGGGGAAAATATCCATAGTACCACCCGGGAGTCAAACCCGGGACCCTTGGATTCGTACCCAGGTGCACTGAGCACTATACCACGGGTAGGCTTACGTAAAAAGATAATCCCTCCAGAATGCCTTCTCTTGTTTCTTAGAAGAGACATACAGGTAACACTCAATTCTTTATACAATTAGTACAGTCAAAACAATACATTATATGTTATATACATCTAAATTAAATATGTTAATGAATGATTAATTACTAATCAAATGCATCAATATCACCTTATTCTGGTTTGCCAATGACAGGGTGGGCCTGGTCCAAATCCCAGTCTGGTGTACTGGGGCGGTTACTCCTAAATGATTTCCCAATTTTCCTCTACGCAAATGAGTGCATAATTCCTTTAAATTACACCTTTTCAATTTTACTCCATTAAAATAATTTACGGCAATGGCCCGGATGGTTAGTAAGAAGCGAAGGATGAAAAGTAGTTTAATTGTCGTGACTTAAATTACTGATCACTTTAAGTGTAATTATAAGTTGATACAAGTACAGTCCGTTTACTATAAGAGGTATAGCAGTCTGACCTTGACTGCAATTTTATAAGCTGCCCAACAAGTTTGGTATCAGTCTGACCTTGACATTGATTACACCATGATCCTATCTTATAAGCTATACCATTGTGGAATAATCCAAGGTGAGCTTGCTACATTACAGGATAGTCAAAGGAGGGTACATTTGTATAAAACAATTCAGCTTGTCAGTTCCACACGTAACACAGTTATATTTTGTTAACAGGTAGTTTACAAATAGAAGTAAAATGAACTCGTATTTGGTTCCTACTCCAATATTTAAAATTGATTAATTTTACACACGTTACGGCAATGCTGGATTTATATATGTGGGATTCTTGGGACGACATACAGAGTGGGGGCCCTCATAAACCCATCTAAACTACATCACAGCGTGACTGAAGGAAGGTAAAAATCAAGAAACTTTCGATTTTACACAAAAGAAAAGGCTAGATAAAGACTTTATGAACACGATCATTAGTACATACAAACTTTCATTGCTTGCTTTGCTGCAAACATGTTAAATTAGAGTTTATATTTTCTTTCTTGTAGGATTTTGTGGGGCCCCGAGGCAATCACCTCGATCGTATTTCCTTAAATCCGGTGATCACAAAGTCTACAGTGTCAGGGAATATTATCGAGGTGTTACAATTTGAACGTTTATCCTACAGTTTAATTTCTCCTTAGGACGTTAACATCAGATATAGTATCAAATGAGCTACAACTTACCAATTATATCAGCACACGACTTATAAACTAATTTTAATTTAGAGCAGATACAACATCAAGCCCCCGGCCGTTAATTCATCACTATCAAAGGGTAAACCTACGTTTCACCAATGATAAATGTTTCAGCCATGCCAGAAATCGAGCTCGGGACCTTTATTTCAGTAGACAAACACGCTACCGACTGAACTAAGGTGTTGGACCACAGTTAAAACAAAGCAATATAGTAGTGAGCCCAGTGTTCTCACACATAACAGCTACAACGCTTGGTGTTTGAAAACAAAAGTACCACTAACGTTGAGATTTCTCAGTTTTCTTTAGTTTTAGAGCAATTATATTCAAATTTTAATATCATTATCAGAAACTTTTCTAATACATCCTCTTCATTAAAAATAGTATCATGGTTTCTACCAGAAAGCTTCCATTTATAATTTAGTAAACCGTAATTATTAAAATAAATAGTAACTTTTGTGTCAGATACCATCCCTAATGTGTTTTACTATACCTGTAAATCCGCAACGCTGGCCTTGCTTTTGATTAATTTGAGAGTCCATGACTTATTCCGGGAAGTTCAATAAACGATCACAGGCATACACAATAGTCAGGCAGGCCAACTTCCGTTCCCTTTTTTTATCCACCACTCGGGTCAAGGAACTTTGTTCAATTGTTTACTGCACTCTATTATAATTTTGTTTACCAGGCCAAGTGTGACATCATTGCAAAATGTTTACCTTCTGTAATGAGCCCAAATATAGATCCTTGAGCTTGCTACAAAAATACAGCTCCATTTTATTAATCTCTCCGTAAAAACTCCAAGCAAGCGAGCTACACCGACCGAGCGGCCGCCACTGCTAGCTATGATAGTGCTAATATTAGCAGATATAGGGTTTAATGTGGTCAGCACAGCGAGCCCTCCGGCAGTTAATCTCCTTTTTCTAAATAGGAGCCGCTACTTCTTTATTCAGGTGACTCATTTGTCCTCAAAAGGCCTTGTTTGACCCTGTTTCAGACCCACTGCTTCACAGATAAATTCTAGGAGAACCGGGGATCAAACCCGGGAACCCTGGATCTGTAGCCAGGAACTCTGACCACTAGACCACAGAAGCGGTCGATTTTATTAAACATTCAGAACAATTCACGCCCTCATCAGTGGGAACACCGACTAAGGGTTCGGCCAGACTGCCAAGCGTGCGAGCGAGCGCGCGAGCGAGCGAGCGAGCGAGCGCGCAAGCGACTGGGTGGCCAAACTGGCGAGCGCGCGAGCGAGCGAGCGCGTAATTAGCGAACCCTAGTTAGATTATTATTAGCACCGCGTCTTACTACCCGTTCGGGTTATACGCACTTACGCTAATGTGTAATGGTAGGGTGATTGTGAGATGAAATGAAGGACCTACAGTTTAACGTGGAATCCGAACCACGGTGGTGGCCTGGCATTCCCTACATTCACAAGATGTCTTGTCAGAGGTGAAGGAAGGGTTTGGAAATAAGATAAATCTGTGCCGGGACCGAGGATTGAACCCCGGCTGCCAGCACAGAAGTCTGACACCTTACCCCTAGACCACTAGGTCACCGCCCCCCCCCCCCCTCCCCCTAGTTAGAGAAGATGTATCTGTCAAACACACTTAGTACATCTCTGCTCCTCGAAAATTCTTACAGAAAATATTGTGTATTTATAAAAAAGAAAAAAGTAGAAGTGCATCCAATTAATAAATTGAGAAATGCGTATGGTACTGTACTGAAGTGTTTTAAAATCAGATTTGCCGCACCAGTGGCAGAATGGTGCGTTGCACTCGATAACTTTTGACTAGGAGGCAAAGGTTCGAATCTTGGCTCAGTGAACTGAAGGTGATTTTTAAAACTTATTTATTGTTGTGGTTTTTTCATACTCTCTCCAAACTAATGGTGATTCTTATTTGTAAAGGCCTACTTTGATTATAATATTGAAGTATTTTAACATATCGGGTTTACATATATACATTATATTATTTATGGTCTTACCAATTAAATTAGGCCATTATTATTATTATTATTATTATTATTATTATTAGCACCGCATCTTACTTCCCGTTCGGGTTATATGCACTTACGCTAATGTGTAATGGTAGGGTGATTGTGAGATGAAATGAAGGACCTACAGTTTAACGTGGAATCCGAACCACGGTGGAGGCCTGGCTTTCCCCACATTCACAAGATGTCTTGCCAGAGGTGAAGGAAGGGTTTGGTAATCAGATAAATCTGTGCCGGGACCGAGGATTGAGCCCCAGACCTCCAGCACAGAAGTCTGACACCTTACCCCTAGACCGCCAGGTCACCGGGCCATTAATAGCAAGTGTGTTAAACCTATCACTGATAGAAAAAAGTCAAATATCATGTCAAAATGAGAAGTTTCCCCAGCACTCAATGAACCAACATACAATAATATTGCCTAGCGCCTGTAAACTAGACTGTACCGGGTCGAGCGCGCGCGCTTGAAAAATAGAACCAGTTCTATCTTTCAAGCGCGCGCGCTCAGTCGCTCGCGCGCTCGCTCGCTCGCTCGCTCCAGTGTGGCCACCCCCCATTACAACCAATGTGTTCTATTTTATATTTTAGTCGCTCGCGCGCTCGCTCGCTCGCTCGCGCGCTCAGTCTGGCCGTACCCTAAACGTCAGGATCATCTAGTCCGGTTTTCCGATGAAGGTGATGTAAGAGCTCGAATCCTGGCTGGTGTACTGAAAGTGTTTTCTTCCTCAGCAGCTTCTCACGCAAATGAGGGTGTATGTAATCTAAAATCTACTTTCCTCATCCCAACTCCATCATTGTAATTCATATTCTAATATCCCGGACGGGTATTAGGATGTGGGCAGTTTACTTGAAGTTTTGGTTGTTTTCACTAATCTGGAGGCTGAGACTTTATTCCTAGATGAGTGCGCTGAGGAGTGATTTCCCCCCACTGTGTATTTCCATCCTTTTTCCTGGAAAGCTTAGTCGTTCCTCTCTCTACCTTATCACTTTGGATAAAATAGTTTAAGACGATGACACTAAATAGTAAATTATTCAAACAAAAACAAAATTAATTTTAAATAATTAACTGCCTAGAGCGAACTAATTTTAGAATAGTAAACATATCAAGAACCGATATTGTATCACTGTTTATTTGGATAAGTTATTTATACTTTTTAACCTATTTTATAGATATCATGTTCTGAAAATTGAAAAATGATACCTGGACATGGGAATCGAACCCGGGACCTTGGCTTAGTACGCCAATGCTCTTACCACTGAGGTATCCAGGATTCGTCCCGCAATTATGGTCATTATTCATTCATATTTTAAGACTTAACGAATATGAATTAAAAGTTAATCTAATTCTACAGCAAACAATATCTCGTATTCTAGCAATCAACTCATCACTGTTAAAGCGAAAGCGTTGAACGAGTATAACTATACAATCAACGGTGGACGTTCCAATTTCACAAATAATATGTATTACTTACTTTGAAATAAAACAGGAAAAATAATTATTTCAAATAAATACATTTCCGAAGTTGTTGATATTTATAATATGAACCTTGTTTTTTTAAACCACGTTTTACTGCTCGTCCAAGCTGTACGCATATTTAAACAAATGTGGTACGGATAACAAACTGTATCCGTATCTGCGTGGAGGGAGAGTGGGGAACCCTTCAGGTAAAACAAATTCAATACACCCAGTTAGGAGCCCTAACCTCCTCATTTCTAGTATAACCAGAATAAACGAGATGTATGCGTTTATCCACGTGGTGACCGTTGCGGATCGACCTCAAGCTTAACAGGCAGACGTCCTACCAACTGAGCTAAAATGTCGGACGATAAAAAAAAACCATTTGAGATGGAGCCATATTGTCGATTGTACAAATGTTACTGTCAATATTGAAATTTCATTTCTCCCGTTCCAGGAAGTAAATAACAACGAATGATGTATATATACATATTTGTCTAGCTGCTTTATATAGCTACTGTCACACATGAATGTGAAGAAACCGTAACCACATTGTTGTTCCATTGGGAACTGTAAAACTATCCGGACAAGGACATATTCTCTTTGCAGTTTACAGTGGAAGTTTGTTCCTTAAGAGCCGGTCTCACTCCACAGATAACACCTAACTTAGATAGTTCATACATTTCTAACCAAGAGACGTACTATTGTTTTATTTTTATCAACGCGTCTACTACCCATTCGGGTTATACGCTTATATACTAACCACACTAATAAGATAGGGGTGAGAAAGGTTGAATTTAGAGGAAGTGTACCCGCATCTTCATGAAGAAAGAATGGAAGGAAACAATTTAGGGGGGAAAAACATCCTCAGTACACATCATCGGGATCAAACCACGATCTCCCCGTTATCAGCATCAACGGGGGGTGGGGGGGGGGGGGGTAGCGCCTTAGACCATACAGCCGCCGAAGCGGCATCAAACATATAAAACCATTTCATCAACTGTTGGACGTTGGCTTGCAGTGTAGGTTTATGGTTAACCGTTTCAAATAGGTCGTGTCTTACCCCTTCCTCACTGATCGAAATATAATATATTTTTCAATCCCAACATAGTTTGTATAGCTGTTTCTAAAAATGTCAAAGAAATGGACAATGTAAGGTATCAGTAGATATAGAAAATTCAAAACATAGTTTGTATAGCTGTTTCTAAAAATGTCAAAGAAATGGACAATGTAAGGTATCAGTAGATATAGAAAATTCAAAATAAAACGTTAGACTTCTTATTGGTACTGTCTGACAACTTAGCACTTAGTAAGTACATAAATACTGATCTAGTAGTATATAGGTTGTCGCTTTAATCAGTATACGCATACTGACATAATAATTTACAGTTTAATGTGATATAAAATGTATCTTTAATCAGTATAGATGCACACTGACACAGTAACTTAGAGGTGAATGTGATATATATTGTAACTTTAATGAGTAAAGCATACTAATACAATAATACAATCCTAATGATTAATGTGGCATCAGTTGTCCCTTTAATCAGTGCTTGCATACGGTTTTAGTACATACTGGTTAATGTTATAAGTAGGTTCCAGGTAATAATAAAACGTATAGTTTTAGCAAAGGAAAAGAGCCACAGAATATATCCGATAAACGTTAAAAAGATTAATTTTAGATCACTTTAATTGTCTACATATTGTGAGATCATGTAGACCGACACATTTGTGTGGTGGGAAAGTGGTGAACAATCAAGAGAATAACCCCCCGTTAAACCGGGCTGGGATTCGAACACCTACCTACCTTCCATTCACCAGCAAGCTATACAAGACCTTTCTTTCATCCTCGTACCCACTGTTACGAATAATAATTATTGCTATCTGCTAGTTTATCAATATCGCTCAGGCCTTGTCTTTCTACGGAGATTAGGATTTGTCCGAAGCAATACGAAACCCCGCCATTAGTTCTTGGAATTAACGACAAAGGTGCAGCAGTCAATTGTGTCACATTTGATAAACATTCTATTTGCATAGACAGCTATTTAAATCCCTTCACCGACCATTGTAAGCAAATACTTTGCTATCCGTATAAGCGCACGCCAACGATGAAAACAAATCAAACATCGACGAAAGTATATGTCACTTGTCACTAATTGTGTAAATGATTAGGCTCGATAATAATAGCACATCCAACTTCAACAACACACAACTGTCGTATTGACCTCATCATTTATTTTCCAATAACATAATTATAGTCAAATGATTATTATCTGCAGGTTTTGAAACCTGTTAAAAATAAGATTTTGAATATATTTTTAAAATATTAACTGGACACGCAAATTGACTTATGCTTTAATGAGTCTACAATTACTTTGATCCTTGATAGTTAATTCAGATAGTATCGGCGTGCTAAGAAGCCGTAGGTAACGATTTCGATTTTCGCGCCAAAGTATCCTATTTGAATTGAATTGAATTGAAAGTTATAGCCATTAATTTGTATTATTATTATTGTTATTTTTTAGCACCGTGTCTCACTACCCTCTCAGTTTATACGCCTTTTTCAACAGTTACGTTGAACATAGGAGGTGTTTGCTTGTACCAAGTCTTAAGCCCGCTATCCGTTTAGCCTATCTGCATTTAATTACACTAATGTTGTAAGAATTAGAAAAGGTATCAGCATTTTTGTGGCTATAAAGGGGGAGACTATTTTACTTTTATAATCCATGGGATTAGGAACTCGAAAAATTCATAGTCCCACTTACAAAAGTACGCCAGCTATGCCTATCTTATAGATTCTTCCATTCGCGTTGCATGCCCAGCCTATCGCGATCTGCGAGATTTGATTATCCTAACAATTTATTGTAATGAGCAGAAGCTATGTATTTTAAGAAAAGAAAAATCCTTTTGTACATTGAGCCAGGTTTCGAACCTCAACCAGCCGATCATAGGAATATCAGACCAGTCAATCTTAACGTTTGGTTCGCGTGCCCACCGATGAGGTTAACTCAAGGACTACTAACGACTTGATCTAAGAAGGGATGAGAAAGGTGGTTTGGAGGGAATTATATCCAAAATTCCGGAGCCTTAAACATGTTGACGCGACTGGCTTAGGCCGAAAAGAGCGGACTAATTCTTAAAAATAAAAAAAAATCTTCCTTCGGAGCTTTAGTGACAAAGTCGTTCCACTCGAAATTCAGTCCCGTACTAGAATTAGTTTGTTTTTTTATAGCAAAGCTCCTCTTAAAAATGTCCATTTAATATTAATGCAATGATTTATATTGACAACCTAAATAAACCTAAAAATAATAGAGCTAAGAGGATTAATATTCACCTAGAAATTAAGGGATACCAAAAAATGTGCCCCGTGATATTATCGCACTCAACAATCCATGTTTAATTAATGTTTAAGGCCGAGTAAAGTAGAATTTAGTGTAAACGTACCCGCAATTTCAATTAGAGAAGGTGAAAAACTCCTTATGACTGGGATTAAAACTATTAGTACACCCAAAGGGTTCAAGAAGATCATTACCCCCCTTTACTCTCCTAAGATCACATATAATTTTAATAAAACGTAAATCTTTTGATGTATAGTTAACATATAAAGCATCAAAGATGTGGCGAATGTATGGGCTAAATTTTAAGACCAGGATAGATTGGTATACTAAAAATGCCTTCAAAATTTTAGATTCAAAAAAGTCCAGGATAAGAACTTATTTATTTTATATAAAAGGCCTACGGCAGGAGTGCTGGGGATTAACAACAAATTTTAATTAATACCGTCTTATTTACTACTAGAAGAAGTACCAAGAGTTTTCCGTGGTAACCACATAATGAAATGCGTGTGCGCCCCAAACAACGCTTTTCTTTACTTCAAACAGAAAGAAAGGGAATCTCTTCATTTTATTTCTTCCGACCCAGTTCTTAATATATCTAAAACATCTAACAAAAAATGTAATATTCCAGCTTCGAGTTGAACCTGTTTGTGCATTGGGGCTACCACTTTTAATTTTCAGCCTTCTGCTTGCGATAGATATCACGTAATGCTCGTAACAGACAGTCAATCTATAATCGGTGATGTAGCCACCATGATGATGTTCAAATACACTATTTATTTTAAGGGTAAGGTAAGGATAGTAAACATTTGATAATAACAATAATGATGAAAGTAATAATAATAAATAAGCACACGTAGAGATAATTTTAAATCCTCGTACCATATCCAATTTATCACCACAATAGAACTAAGTCACTTGAGCCTAACGAGGATTCAAACTGACAAAAATATTAGAGTTTGTTAGTAAACGTATAAAGAAATAGTGCTATAACGATCTTTACCGTGGCATGAAGCCGATCACAGAGTAAATTGTCTTTCAAAAGAATGTAGTTACCAAAGTCTACCATTACCAATAGAAAACAAAATTTTATAAACGTTGAGTTATGTGGAATTTTGCAGATTATAAACACATTTGAAAACTGAAATTAATTTTTACACAAGCAAATTTTGTCAAAAAATTTCTGGTCTTCGAAATAAACTTGCTTTTTAAAAATTCAAAACGTTTTTAGCTCTTATTCATGAACGAAAGATTAGTGTATAGATATAGCACAGTTGAGTGATTTTTTATTTTAGCTAAATTAGCTTTAGGCGGATGAAAATAAAAAATATATTTTTGGCAATTACATTATTTAAATTACTGCCTGGCCCGATTACTAACGTAATCTAAACTCTAGAATAGACTATAGAGGCATTTAATATTCATAAATTTTAACCCCAGTGGTTAGGTGACTGTTTTATCTCTTTCCTCCCCTTAAATTTAATTCTAGCTACGGCCTTGATTGTATGTTCTTCCCCAAACCCAATTAAATTTCGGGTGCATCCTTGATACGAACCCTGATCAATAACAAACCAGGCAAGAAGAGACCGACACATTTTTCAGCGTACTAACAGGTGAGGGTAAAAGCACTTGATTGGATTACTGATTATTTTCTAGGTTTTTAACGCGGGGTATTGCATAAAAGGGCATCCCTTATCTCATCTCCAAGTGTTCCAGTTCTATACAATTTGTATTTTGTCATCCTGTTTCTATGCTTAGGTGACTTAGTATTTACTAACATTATCGACCTACATCTATTTGACTCTTTCAACAGACGTAGTTTTTTTTTTTTTTTTTTTGTATCAGTGGTTAGACAGTCAAAATGGTAGGACCATCTAGTCTGATTTGCCAGCCACGGGCAGGTCAGAGCTCGAATTCCGACAGGTGTACTGAAGTGTCGTTTTCCGAAATGGTTTCACACTCTCTCCCCCTCTCTCCCCGTAGGGGACCTTTCTTCTAAATTCTACCTTAACCATACCTATTTCTTCGAGTGTAAATAATCGGGAAACCCATACGAGTTTTAAAGATTCGGTACAAATAATAAAAATAAATCGAGTAAAACATGCATGTATTTGGCGCCCCAAAATAGTAGAGGGTAGCCCCTTAGATGGGATGGAAAGGGACGCGAGAAAAGGTCAGTGTTTTTGTAGTTTTTATGGCAAAGCATTGTTTGGGCTAAAATTGAAAAATAAATATTTTAAATTTAAAAACACTATTTTATTGATCTCAATTCCACTGATGACAAGTTAAGAATGCAGAAACCCACACCTCGATACTATATCTGGTACGAGTAGTAATACAAGATATTGAAAGTTGCAGTTAACTTTTTCTTAGCCTTTCAACCCCCCGTGATGGGTAAGAAATATAGATGCATCCCAAACGAACTAAACAAAACTTAGGTTTTATTTTAATAAGGATGACATGTGAGGAATGCCAGGCCTCCGCCGTGGTTCGGATTCCCCGTTAAACTGTAGGTCCTCAATTTCATCTCACAATCACCCTACCATTACACATTAACGTAAGTGCGTACAACCCGAACGGGTAGTAAGAAGCGGTGATAATAAAAATAATAATAATAAGGACGACCTTAAGAGTTGAGAGTCAATGGCAGTCCTTCGAACGTGTTCTACTCGAATTCAGAGTCTCAAGATAGGGTCAATGGAGTTTACACGGGTCAAACAAATAAGTTATTAAAAAGCAACAGCCAGTCCTGTGACTCACCGAGTCCCCCTCACCCCGCCTCTATGCTCTATTAATTCTGTCGAGCCGGCTTCTGAAGAGGATTCCTATTATTCCAGAGTGTTTTTAAATTGCCGTGACAGATGCAGCCCGAGTAAATGCGACTCTCGGATGTAGCATATGGTGCGTATAGTTCGTTCACGGTAGTTTTGGACGTTTCTGAAAGTTAGTTTCTCAACCGTATTTTACCATCCATCTGAGCTAAACACATTTTAATAATGGTAATGGGGTTATATAACAATTAGATATTATGTTTGATCTCAAAAAAGAATGCACAAAATAATATTTTCAAAAATATAATACTTGCATATGTAGTAACTAAATGAAATTAATGTAAAGCTCCCATCCTCATACTTTACATTAAAACCAGAAAACAATTCAGAGTTTCCTCCAACAAAATCAAATGGAGTTCAATTCGTTTTTGCTAAATATTATGCTTTTCTTCTAGTCCAAAGATAAAATTTAGATTCATATGCATCTATTTTCTCATGTATGCAATTTAAATAGAACATCGGGATTCAAAATATCTGACAGATTCAATATAGAGTAAGTTTTCAAATCAAGTTGTCTGGACACCGACTTTCTACTAGAAAAATTATTGAAAGTGCTTTACAATATTTTTGAATTTCCTTTGTAGGTTTTATAAATAGATTGTTTAAATATGTATTTATATTTTATATAATTTATTTGTTCGGTTCTGAATTTTGATTAGAAAATCCCTAATGCGTATAATACAGCGTTTATGCGCTTATCATAAATGAATTAACCAAGTAAACATATTTTTTTATTGTTTTTCTTCTGAAATATGGGGGAAAAAATCATCCAGCAGTCTTGATTATATGTTTATATTTCTGAGGCCACCTTTTGGCCACAATCAAATCATTCTGTAGCCAGATCTAATTGAAGCTCTAATGGAATTTATTGTTCATACAGTAGTATTGTCTGTACTTTCATATTTATGTGGCCACCACTAATAATTTATTAGTTATGTTCAATTTCAACTTTATTGGAAATTGTTAATATAGTAGTTTTGTCTATATTTTTATATTTCTGTGGCCACTTTTTAGGCCAATGTTAAATCTTTCTGTACCCAGGTCTAATAAGAAAATGTACATCCAGTAATCTTTTCTTTGTTTGTTTAACATCTCACCTACTATCAAGAAATGTAAAATTCAGAATATATAAAACACTAGTTTTACCGGTTTTTATTAAAGTTGTCAAACATGGTTTCTTACCTTACATGACAAAAATAAATTTAGGGTTTCGAAAATAAGGTTCCTAGGAAGATAGTTGGTCCAAAAAGGAATGAAGATACTGGGGAGTGTATGAGATTACAAAATGATGAGTTACATACCCTGTACTAATCACTAGACATTGTTAGGATAGCAAAAACTCGCAGATTAAGGTGGGCGGGACATGCAGCGTGATTGGAAGAATCTATAACATGTTAAGGGTATTGACTGGTAAACCCAATGAGAAAAGACCATTACAATTGACCTGAAAGAGAGTGTAATGAGGTGGACTGGATAGAATTAGCTCAAGATAGGGCTGTGTGACGTTCTTTTGTAAGTGCAGCAATGAACTTTCAAGATCTTAATACCATAGAGTAAGTAAGTAAATAAGTAAGTTAATATCCTTAAGGCCGTCACAGAATCAGGGCTATTCACTGCTCTAATCTGGGATTCAAACCGCGAACTCTCCTGGGTGGGGACCTTGTGATTTGTATGTCTAGAACATAGCTCGACAATGCGGTTAAGCACTTCTAAGAACTCCTCAACAGTCAATCAGTCATTGAAGTCAGGCTCGACAGTCCCTGTCCATATTGGGTGATATAGGCTTTAGTAATTGAAGGTGTCTTGCGCAGACAAATGTGCACGTGGCCCTCAACGCCCAAGACTGGAATACAAAGGAGTTTGTTAAAACACAGGTGTGACTCGAAACGATCACATCAGAGCTTTTATTGATTCATTTCCACGTGTGGCTTAATTATCAGTTCAAGGTGAGATTTCGGTGTACGAACGTTTCACGTACGGTCACCTTTATACTCTCAGTGCAGACCTGCTCAATATACGCTCCACAGGACATTTGTAACCCAATCCAGGATATCTTACAGACCACTAAGTACTTTGCTTAACATCATACTTTGCAGTACATAATGAACAAAAATATACGTTATTGTCAAGTTTAACTGAAAGATTTTGGAAATTAGATGTCGGTAATTTGATTTATCTTACTAAACTACACTCGATAGCTCTTGCGCGTTTTGTTGCTCTCAATATATTGGAAAAAGATTCAAGATAATCTTCCTAAATTTAAAAATTACGAATAAAAGTTTAGTAATAATACTTAGCACCGTTTCTTACAATCCATTTGGATTATACGCTCAAGTACTAATTACGCTAACAGTTTAGGAATTGGGAAGGTTGAATATAGAGGAAGTGAACCCACATTGGCGTGGAGGTAGAGTGGAAAACCATTTAGTAAGCCCCCCCCCCCCTTCCCCCAGTTCACCCGACCGAGATTCTAACCTTGATATCCCCGTCCTCAGCAGTCTAGCTCAACACGAAACTAGCGCTTTAGCTAACTACGCAACCGAGGCGGGTAAAAGTTTAGTAAACTGGATTTCAACCCATCTTATCACCCTAGTTTAGACTTATACTTTCAACACATAGAATGAAAATGAAAGAAAGGATATACCGTGACTGAGCCGTAAGTTATAATAATATTGTTCATGAGCTATGGTAATACATTCTAAATGTAGCGTAAGCGGTTGTCTCGTCATACAGTCGTTTGATGTAATGTGTGTCAGCTAAATCTGGATTTTTCTTGGCTTATAACATCACTAATTATGTACTTTATAGATTTATTAATTTAATAACCCCATGGCAACTTTTAACTGTACGCGTACTTGCTGTAAAATAAATGCCAAACAAAATAAATAAACCGTAAGATGTTTATATAAATATTTGTTAAGTAACGCGTCTTATTATTTGTTCGGGTTATACGCTTGTGTATTAATTATGATAATGGTTTTAAGGATTAGACAGGTTGTATTTAAAAGAAGTGTACCCACATTTGCTTGGGTAAAGAGTGGGAAAACATTTTAGGAAAACCTCTTTAAATACACCCGACTGAAACTCGAACCTTTCCCCATCATCGGGGGTCTAGTCCCCTGCGAGAGTAGAGCCTTAGACCGTGTGGCCACTGAAGCGGGTTATGTAAATCTAACACCTTGAGTTCTAATATTTTCTCACACGCTCAAATAATCGAATAAAACTATACGATTATCAAATTAATGGATTACATTTTAATTATGTTGTCATATATAGGTAGCCCTGGGGTTGTGGCTACGATTATTAAGAAATAGACCTATTAGAAATATCCTTGAAAACGGATATCGAGAAAAGTCTACAGATACGGATGACAATGAGACCTTAATGATGCGAATGCTATTTTAGTCAGCATTGAAGGTTGAATCTACAACTTGTCTTGACTTTACAAGTTGCCAGCTTTTATTGAGAGTATTTTTTTTAGCACTACGTCTTACTACCCGTTTTATTTGGAGAGTAGACCCCATGGGCAGAGGAAAAATTTAATTTTGGAAGGGTTTAAAAATCGTAAGTTTATGATATGATGTTAGGACTTAGTATTAAACTCTAAGAAATAGCAACATTTTTATTTTATACAGATGTGTTGGAACTTTATTTGAGTTAGAGGGAAGGTAGGAGGAGGAAAGTAACAAAGACGTATTTTAGGGACTTTCTATCCTCCTTATACCACTAATCTCTAAAATTGGATGCTTCTAAAAGCTATTTGTAGTGTCCTCGTTTGGAGAATATTTTGAAAATTGTACTCTATTAGTAGATATATATATAAATTAACAAAACCTCTTCCCGACACTCGTCTTGTGTCAAAGTGGGTTTGATTTATTTTACTAGTGTTTTGTTTACTTCTACTCATCAAAACCGTTTAATTTAACGTCTTTATATTCAAATGGATTAAAATAAAAAACATTTTTAAACTCTTGAAATTATATTATTAATCTATTAAAAATCAGTTGAATTATACGTCCCTCGCCCTCCTTCGTGTTCATTTGAATGTGTTTGAAAACAGAAAATGATAATTCATACAATAATTGCAAGCTAAGCCAGATTAAACCATCGGAGGATTCTTGGGATTTCCTCTTTGGAGTAGTTTTAGCAGATACATAAGTAAGTTTTATATTCTTTCCTGGTGGTTAAGATTATTGCCATTCTACAAGCAACTGCTATTAATTGGCGAAAAAACAGCATCAATAGCCCTATAAGACAGTGGTAACACTGGTTCTATTAAACTTAAAGGTTGTTTATATCTTCTACTAACTAAATGTGTTCAAACGGATCAAAGGCGGTGAGTTTTGCGTTTTGCTGGGATTAACACTTAATCATCCCGAACAGCCTTGGCTACACAACACAACCAATATTATTAGTATTATTATTATTATTATTATTATTATTATTATCATCACCACGTCTTACTACCCGTTCAGGTTATACGCACTTAAGTTAATGTGTAATGGTAGGGTGATTGTGAGATGAAATGGAGGATCTACAGTTTAACGTGGAATCCGAACTACGGTGGAGGCCTGGCATTCCCCACATTCACAAGTTGTGATTAATACACGTCTTGTCAGAGGTGAAAGAAGGGTTTGGTATTCAGATAAATCTGTGCCGGGACCGAGGAGTGAACCCCGCACCCCCAGCACAGACCACCCCCACAACCAATATTATTATTAGTACGTTTAACACTAAAATTACATCACAACTAAACTCAACAATTCCCTTTTCAATCTATATATCTTTTGCTACGCGTATTCTTACAACCCGCCGTATATTTGCACTGTTAGGGTAATGACGAGGATGGTAGAATTGAAATAAAATGTACGTGTATTTACATGGACAGAGAGTGAAAACAATTTAGGGAAAAAACACCCTCATCACACCCGGCCGGGCTTTGAACACCAACCTCCCAGTTACTTGTGAACCAGTCGATTGCAAGAGTAACACCTTAAGTAATGCACACATTTATGCGTGAAATTTATAGTAGAATTTCGCAGGAGTCAGAATTACAGTACGTTATACAGTTACATTGTAATATGTATTTGCCTGTGCTAATTTTAACACACATGCCTAGCAGAAGATAAAAACAAAACAATATACGTTAGATATGTCTCCTAGCACCATTTATCTATTGTATTTTCGAATAAATAAACAGGTTATATTAAAATATATATTTTTAAATGTAAAGCTGGTAGTACACAGATTTTAGCGTTGGTTAGGTTGAGATACCAAGTTATAGCCCAAACGGTAACATGGTTTCAGCACTAGTCCGAGATAAAAATAGGCAAAGAGACTGACAGACGGCATCGTGAAAACCACTTTTTGCTGTCAGGGAGTTAGTAAACTCAGACATTTATTGAAATCTAGAGTTTGATTTTTTAAAATCACAATACTTCTCTCTACGAGAGGCGGGACAAAGTAAAACGAGCATACATTCCAACAAAGAGCATATATAAAATAGCATAAACTGTTTCAAAACCATTCAGAAAAGAGGAACATCCGTGTCCACCAAAGATCATAACAATTTCATTTTCAGGCTTATATATATATATTTAAATCTCAAAAACTCTTGATTTTATAAAAATATATTTTAAACAAATTATTTTCATATGTAAGAGTACTAAATATTTACAATGATAAGTTATTTCGTATCTTAGATAGTTGTGGAGATATCAAAATTGGAAATGTCTGTTTAGATATAGTACCCTCCAAGTAATTTTCTGGGGAAGATGAACATATCCATTTTGTTTGTAATGTTAATCAATTTCTAGATACCAAATTTAATCAAAATCGTTTTGAGTGGACTAGAGAAAATTGATATTTCTTCTTTTGCCCTTCAGTAAACTACCCTTAATTTTAGGGCTAGATATCTAATTCTAAAAATTCCTCGGGTGAATCATATGAAAACTTTATACACCAAGTCTTAATCTAATCGGTAAAATGATTTAGGCTCTAGTAGGAGAGATAGACAGACGGCAACCTTAACACCCCTTTTTCAGTTTCAGGGGGTCCTGAAAGATCAACATTTATAAAAAGCTTTAGTTCGATTTTTTTAGGACAATAACAATAACAATACTTCTTTCTTCAAGGGGTTGAAAGAAAGTAAAAATATAACATTTAAAAAAATTAAAATAAAATACTCAACTGATCCCAATCTCGTATTTGTCAAGACAAAAACGTAGAGAACTGCAATTCACAGCGATTTTTGGTTTGAGCCTAATCGTGTAATTAATATCCCGGTTAAGAGGATATTATCTGAAAGCTCAATGCCAGGTCTGAAGTTGCGCAGCCCGTGCGTGTGCGAGGGAGGTGGAGCTTAGATGAATACGTCAGAGACAAGTCATCCAGTATAGAGAGGAAATACTCGGTGAACTGGCAATCGCCTAGTCCTCTTTTACTCTGTCATTCTTTCTTCAAGAGACAACACTCTCGAGCACACAGAAGGGATGTGTAATTATCTTGGGGAGGACAGCAGTGTAGAGAAAGAAAAGAATAGTAAAACGGCATTGTACTCTTCGTTTGCTCTTTCGGGTTCTTACAGGCGCTGGACTGGTCGTCTTTGTTTAACCCAAAGGTCTCGGCCCAAGCGTGGTCCTTTTTCTACCACCTAAGTAAAGTTGCCATTTTGTAGTTCATAAACGAACATATCTATTTTCAGAAAATAAAAATACCATATTTTATACCATTCACTAATCCATCTAGTAAAAGTAATATAACCTAGAGAAAAAAATGATTGAGACTTTATTTTGATGAAAGTGTTAGAATCTACATTAGGCCCCTATGCCCCCGTGTAACGATGCACCATCTATTTAACGTCACAAGTCTTGTTTCAATCGTGCGGGAAAACCAATAATTTTATGGCCGTTGTAGTAATAGTAAAAACGCTTTTAAAGTCTGAAATTGACATGTTTTACACGAAGTAAAAAAAAATTAAAATTGTAAAACCTCTTAAAAAACTTATAGCAAAACATGAAACAGTCGACTAATGATTTTTTAAAAATATATTTTGAGTTAACAAGGGTTAATTATGTTAGATTACAAAAATCGTTCAAATTTAATTATATAAATAAATATATATATTGGTTAGAAGGCCCCTTTCCCTTGACACGTTGTGGCATTTTGAAGTGGTAGAGCATATGTCACGACTTCAGATCCGCATGATCTGGAGTGATTTTAGACAGTTGAATTGGTAGGTAACGTTGAAAACTGTACTCTAGACTAGGACAATGCCACCACATCTCGTCCAAACACTAATTTATAGTACATGTACAAAGTGTATTCAATTTTACATTCATATAATAGCAAAAACAATTTTAGTTTCCTAGATTAAAAGGCTAGACAATGTTAAATATTTTGAAATATATTTTCCCATGACATAGTAATTTATTACAAAGGATAACGCTTTTTTTTAAAATCTGGAACAGTCTTCAAGTCTTCATTACATCTTGTATTCATTGGTAATCAAGTTAAGATTTGAATTTCAGTCAAATTTATTTTAGGGAAGTTGTACACTTTAGAACAGCCGGTAGGTAACGCGTGTGCCTACTGACCTAGGGATCACGGGTTCTAATCCAGGCATGATTGAAAGTATATCATTGGTTAGTTATTATCGGCTGGAGAACTGGGTGATGTTTTTGCTCTAGACTTAGTTTAGTTTGTAGAAAAATCAGTGTGTTCATAAAATGTACGATAAAAAATCTTCAAATAAAAAATACTGTGGTCGTAATTTATAAAATAATTTTTTTCCATATTTTCATTCAATTGCTAGTGCATCTTCACTTTAAACCCTTCTCACCCTTACTCTATTATAGAAATGATTTAAATTAGTGAAAGATGCTGATATCGCAAAAAAAAACTTACGATAGGCCCAGCTTTGCTGAGCACCATTGAATTACACTACTGATAACAGTCAGGAATGTAAACTGATGTAGGCTTTTTCTTGAAAAAGCAAAGGTGATCTCTTTTAGCTAGAATATTAGTGTTGTATTGTGTTCTTTATTTTAGTGAAATCATACATTCTGTTTGGGTTGTTTGTTTTATTTTATTTGTTTATCATCACATCTTACTACCCTTTAGGTATACATGCATGTGTATTAAATGTGCTAACTAGTTAGGGATAGGAATGGTTCAATTTAGAGGAAGTGGACTCACATTTGCGTGAAGGGAGAGTGAAAAAGTGTTTATGAAATACCACCCTCAGTACAACCAGCCAAAATGCGAACCCAAGTTCTGCGTCTGCGGCAGTCCAGTTTATTTCAAGAGCGATGCCTTAAAGTTTAGACCATGCGGATACCAAAGCAGGTTGTTTGGTTGTTTTGGCAAGATTGTTATAGAATGTTTGATCGTAATCATATTCATGTTTTTCTATAATCAATAAATATTATTTATTTGATAATATTTAATGTTATCGTATATATTATTTCTGTTGTCAACATTCCTTTTTCTCAACTTACACACAGCCTACAGCGATGAATAAGGTCTCAGTGGATAGGATTTTTTTTTTGCGACTTCTGTCATAGCATACTCAGTTTACGTTAAAACACATGGTTTTTTTTAATGTGAGTTAAAATAAAGTTGCTTTTGCAATGACTATCAATATGTCTAAGGGATAGACGCTTCCAAGAGCTGGATTGTACTTGTCAAATGCTGTATTTACTCATTTACTATGTAGCTTTTTCAAGAGTCCTATATCTAACAATATTTTTATATTAAATACCGAAAATTAAGTAGATGCCTCTAACAGATGTTTGAAGTGATCTTCCACTGGCCAATTTTTAAAAATTAAAGGCTTTCAAAATTCATTAGTAGTATTTATAGCAAGAAAATTCTTCAAAATTACAACCATTTTAAACTTATCTTGAGTGGCCCTTGCCTCGATTTATTTATTTAGATGACCCTAGAAGCTATTAAGGTGAGGCAGAAGGGTGCGCGAGTAATTTTACAGTTTTTATAGAATTGAAAGTTTTTGGCCAAAATAAATCAAATATTTCTCCAGTAGCAACATAGAGTTTAGTTTTCTGCACATGCTAATATATCAACAGATCTTGAATATCTGTCAAGAGTGTCCTGGAATTTTGTCAAAACTTTTTCTCTTTATTTCAAAAGTTTTGACAAAATTCCAGGACACCCTTGACAGATATTCAAGATCTGTCGATATTAGCATGTGCAGAAAACTAAACTCTATGTTGCTACTGGAGAAATATTTGATTTATTTTGGCCAAAAACTTTCAATTCTATAAAAACTGTAAAAACACTTGCTATCCCTTCTACCTCACCTTAAGAGCGCTTCTAAACTGATTTTTTTCTTACAGTTACATTATTCTAGAAGCTATAGGCTGTGGTCTTCTCCAGTTAATTTTTGAAAATTTAATGCACATAGAAATCATTTTGAGTTCTATTTAAGGCAATCTTTTAGTTTAATATTCAATACTGTCGAAGTGTTTGAAATGTATCTAGGAGAGAGAAACTTCTTTCCATGGGGGGCTAATTCGTCCCATGGGCAGTGCCCCCCCTTACCCGTCGATTCCACCGCCACTGACCCAAAGTTTTTTATAAGAATATATTTAAATATAGCTTTTCTTTATGGAAGCTATTCAGAGTAGTCCATTCCTGGATTTTTTTTTCCCTGTCTTTATATTTTATTAAGAGCGATCAAATCATAAGACTCTGGAAGTTATTTAGAGCTATTTTTAAATTGTAATAAGAATTATATTCATCCTTCTCACACGAAGCAATGATTTCTTACAGCTGTGTGTGTGTGTGTGTGCGTGCGTGCCTGCCTCATTGAACATAATATTTGAAAGAACAAAAGGGGGGCCTACCTGTGCCCTTCTGTGGACACGTCTATGGAAAAAAAACTGGAAGTTTTAAAATGTCTAGGTAATTGTAAAACTGCGACTAAACTAGCTAAGAAGTATGTAGTTGGAAAAGCATTAGTGACAGAAATGAAATTAATTCTAAAATGTAATTTTTTGGTTCCTCAACATTAATTTAATATCTGAATAGTCGTCGAACATTGAAATAGTAATTGTTTGCCAAGTTTAATGGGGCACTTTTTTTTGTGGCTAACTCAAGAAATGGGTAAAGGAATGCCAATAAATGGCCCCCTGATCAGATTATCCGGAATCTCGGACTACCAGAGTTTTATTCTAATTGGTACAAGTCAATTAAAGTGTATTTAGGTTTGGCCTAGGATGTTTATATTAGTTTGCATAGTTTTAGATAAGTTCACTTACACAAAATAAATTTATTGGATTAATTTTTTTCTAGAGATAAAATATAAATAAATAAGAGTTAAAACTCCTAATTGTTTTGAAAATTATTACAAACATATGTTTATTTTATTTTAATATTTAGTGAAGAGCCAAATGTTTTGTTTAATGTTTTTATTTACGTATTGTTTAATATTACAAACAAAATGGCAATTTTCCATTTCCTATGAAAGTGACTTTAAGGTTACTTTACATAAGGGTTAATTTCCAATTTTGATCATTTCTCCGCTACTATTTGAGATACGAAAATACTTAGAACTGTATTTTTTTGTACTGTTAAAAATAACAAATATTTTATTCGAAACATATTTCAAAAAACCAATAGTTTCTGAGATATAAGCAAATATAAAAACATAAATTTGGAGATCTTTTAAATATGAAATTTATTATGCTCTTTGGTGGACAAAGATGTTCCCCTTTTATTACATTTCTGCAAGTGTTCTGGATAATCTATTGCCATGGAGTAAGGAATTAAATAGCTAGCAGTGTATATTATTTCCTTTATGACCTTTGGTGGAGTGTTTCTGTAAAAATATGGGGAATCTATTATTTCATTTCACAACTATTACAAGTTTTTAGTAAATCAGTCCATTTTAATATGAGAGATGGAGAAAGACTGTGCGGTGCACCGTCGTCCGTACCATTTATTTTTAATAAGTAGAGTAACAATGTTGATTGTATAGGTGTGTATTTTTAAGGTTTATTTATTCTTCCAAATTCTAACATATTACCTAATTTTTAACAACTAAGATTATCTTCCATTATCTTTGAGAATATAATTAACGAGCTGGCTTGTGTACTGAGTGACTCAAACGCTCAGCCAATCAGATGCCTTTATTCATCTGTTGCTACTTTTCGTATTTTTTACATTGGGTGAATCTACAAAAACACTATTTCAATCGCTGAAAATTTTATAAAGTCACCGGTGATTTTATAAAATTACCATCAGTCACTGGTTAATGTTAATAAGCTAAGTAAAGGTTTGATTAGTTTTGAGTTATGTTTTATAATATATTCAGCATAACTTATATGTTTTATAAAATCAATGGTAGATGTAGAAAATACCGTTGATGTTTCATACTTTCACCAAAGTGGATAGGTATATTAAAAAAATTACTGGTAAATTACTTTTACTTTTGGTGATTCTATACATTCACCAGTAATTTTATAAAATAATGAATTGAACACATTCGCATTAATATATTCAACATATTTCTCTTCATACTATAGTTATTATATGAAATTTAAAAACATAGTTGGATAAAAGTTTTTCGAAATGTCAATATACGCTCCGAAACAATCATTTACCCGCATTTGACCACTTAGAAATGTTGTGATTATTTTATTAATTAGTTAAAAAAATTGTTTTATATAATTTTATGGGAAGCAAATAGCAATTTATTTGACACACCCTTATATAGAACGCTATAAAACGATCACAATCACCATAGAATACAAGACATTTGAGTTTAAGTAACTTTTCAACAAACTCAGTCGACAATTTTAATTTTATAACTATTCATAATTTTAGAGATTATATATTTTGTTTTTAGCACATAATCACGAAACAATTAAAAAAAAGTCAAAATTGAGGTAAGGGGAGTTTAGCTCTATATTTGCGTTTGGAAGCCTAATAACTAAAGCTTTCGCCTCACTTTAGGTTTTGAATTGGAATTCTCAAGGCCATTGCCTTACATTTGTCAGCCTTTTGTTTGTCTTCAATAGCCTTTGTTATGTAAGGTGGATTTCTAATCGGCATGGATCGTCTGAGTCTTGGATCTACAAGCTCTGGCAGGAGACAATCTAGATAGAACTGGCTCAGTTTTTTCTCCATGTGGCTAGCCCAAAATGCATCGTCTCTGAAAATCTTCTCGACCTTTATACCCACATTTTTCCATAAAACAAAGAGGCAATAACTTCTCCTGGTCACGTGAAGTTGGCCTTTCACTTGATAGTAGTGTGTTTTTGTTAATGCGCGTAATTTCTCTTTTGTCCTTGCTTATGTTTCAAAAAGTAAACTTTCTTTTTAAAACAGCTTCTTCTGGTGTCATGTTCCTTGCTGAGGGTGGACACTTCACTTCAATAATGGTGTCAGATCCTATTAGACCATCGGGAGTTGCTCCCAAGTAAGATAATTCCAGATCAACAAAGAGCCCACAAGGCTCAACTTTAATATTCATTTTATTTTCAAGAGCCAATATACCATTCTTCTCATCATCTCTACCGTACAGCATTGCATCTGTGTCAAAATCATCATAGAGCATACCTTGAACAGCCTTTTCACAAGATGTGTGAGGAAGTCTTCGACAAACGGGTCCAAAGTTAGAGGCAGTGAGCAGCTTTCGCCGTACTTCTTTCCATTGACCACTATTTCTTTGGAGAAGTGTCCCTTTTTCAAGCTCCTCACGTTGCTCTGATGTGCTTGGTAAAGTAGCAATAAATCTAATTTTCTCTCTATCAAATTTTTCCGTAACCATATCAGGCTTCTGAGCACAAGGCCCATAGTCTTTGTCATTATTAGTCAACCTAGGTCTAAATGGGTTCTTTTTCTTCACTTTTGCAGGCAGACTTCTTGTTCTTTCAATTTGACGAAGTCTTCACATCTCCATCTTCTTAGTAAACTTCCCGGGACTAGCTTGGTACATTACTTTGTGTATTTTATATAGAGGAGTTTTAGTATTGTAAGAAACTACAGCAGCATGACTTCTAGAAGAGTAGGACATATTAAGGCAAAAATGAACCCTTTTCTCACGGATAAGGTAAGACAGTGGTGCACAACCCATGGCCCGCCATGCCATTTATTGCGGCCAACCAACTAAATGAAATTTGCAAAATAAATTCCTAGCATATTCTCATATTACTTAGACTAGGTTGTCAGCGAAATATGATTAAAAGTTTTATTAAGGGACGAAAGCATTTAAAGTTTATACTTAGTAAGTCTACCGATACTTCAACAGCAGCTATGACATCGAGTCCGTTTATTTATGGGGACTTTGTTAATAATTGTTTGATAGCCGTATCGTAAAAACCTTGTGTTAATTGCGTGAAGAAGTTTGAGTAAATATGTCTTGATTGAATATCTATGTAACGCAGTGTCACAGATATTGCACGTATTATTGCATCAAAATTTTTGAAAATTTCAAAAAATTGGCATCTATTTTTTCACTAGCCATATATGAGTTCTCTGACATAACATCAACCGTTCAAATGAGCATATTTGCTCCAGGTGTGACGTAATAATTCTAAATTTATTAATAACTCGTCTTTCTGTACTCCATGGATGGACAGATCAAGGCTGCAAGGCATCAAAAAGGTATTTGTATAAATTTGTCTACAATGATTAGAGCAAACAATGGAATAGTGTCTCTCCTCACAAAGCATATGTGATAACTTTGCCACACCAACACACTTATTGCATATCACTGCATTATAGGCTTACACCAGTAAAATTTGGTTGTAAAATATCTGGGCTAAAGAAATCTGATACGGACATTAGTGCAAACAGAGAACTTCATTAAATCAGAGGACTCAATCACCGACAATTCAAAGGATTCCTCAATGGAAACCGAGGCCAAATATGGTGACCGTGTTTACTGCAGCAGAGGCAAGGTTTTGAAAACTTTCAGAGGAAATCAAGAGAAAAATAATTACATCTCAGATTTAGCAAACAATGTATCAGTATTCCAGGCAAAACTAAGATTATTATAATTTGAAGTTAAAAATGTACTAATTTCGGCGCTGTAAAGAAATGTTTCCCTCACATGAAATTTATTCCAGCTAGAAGTATGCTGGGCACATCAGCCGAATCCAGGAAACTTTCAGAGAAGATTTGTGATTTAAATTGTGACAAATTCCTATTCAAGATATTTCCCAAACTCTTATTTTGATGTTAGGTTATGAAGGAGTTTGGCAAGGGAAATGGTAGCGTCATTCTTTACAAAATTAAAGTAAGATATTATTTTCAATATTTTCGATATTTTTTCTTTCCGGGGGGGGGGGAGATCAACCCTATCGCCCCCTCCGGAATCCACCACTGTTTAAGATATGTTGATGATCGTGATTATGCTATTTTTAAGCACTACATATTATGTACGTATATATTTATTATATCTGGGCCACCTTGCCCCGGAATAGTACTAGCCCCGTCGTTAAAACAAAGATCCTATACTGTACATCACTTTTGTGCAAAGGAAGACTTATTTTTTATTACAAGGTTTTATTGCAATCTATTCAATATATAAATAAACTTATTTTCCTTTTGTAAAAATATTGATCTGATTACAAACTTTTTTTTTTAAATAGTCATTGAGCTTATTTAAAGCTTGCTCATTCTTAGCTTGGTTTTATGATTTGCAATGGTAGATTCTGGTAAGAAGGGTTTTATATAAAATACACCAATTTTTGTTGGTCAACATTGATAACATTTTAATTTATTACCAGTGTTAGTTTATAAGCAGGCCTATAATATGAATAGTCTGATAAACATAAAAAAACAGTCTAAATGAACTATATTAAAATGTGTCTTTTGGATCCATCTACCTTTGTGGTTCTGTAAAAGCGCTATAATTATCCATATCAAAGTAATGTTCTGATGGAACGGCATAACTAACATCATTCACAACTACAGTCTCAATAGATGTGATGTGTGGACTCTCAGTTAGATCACCGTTATCTGCCTCCAGCAACTTTGGTTTTTTTCTATTACAATTAAAATCAGTTTGCAATTGTCTCCAAAATGCTCTTTAATGGTATGAAAAATTAAAATTGAAAAATACGGTAAAAAGTATTTTCTTTAACACTGCGTCTTACTACCCGTTCGGGTGCTATGCTTATGTACTAATTAAGCTAAGGGTTTTGGGATTAGGAAGGTTATATCACTATTAAGTATGCCCTCATTTACGTGGAGGGAGAGTAGTAAACCATTTTGGAAAACCACCCTCAGTACACCCGACCTAGATTCGAACCTTAAACTCCCCGTCATCGACAGTCTATAGTCTATTGCGAGAGTAGAGCTTTAGATCACGCGGCCACCAAAGTGGGTGTATAAAAATAAAAAAGTCTCTTAGTGATTTTTGTAGGCACTGCAATTAATTCCCTAAGGTCCAATAATTTTGTGATTAATAAAAATTACCTTATTTTATTCTCGGGGTCTTAATACCTATCCGGGAAACATGCATTTTAATAAAGCTAATAGAGTTGGAATGGGTAAAGTAAAACTTAGTTAAAATGTACCCAAATTTTCAAGGAAGACGTGTATGGAAAACATTTTAAAAAATACCATAGCTACACCCGGCCGGGATTTGAACCCCGATGACTATGTCAACGGGAAACCACGTTAAATGAACTTAGCGTGTACGTCATTACAGTTTAGGTTTTTTTCACAATTTTGTAATATACAGTTAAGATTCACGACAGCCTATAGTAGTCTTGGAAGAAAGATATGTTTAGAACAAATAAAGAAAGATACAGTATTTATATATTTATTTATATAGGATTTTTTTAAATTGTCATTGATAGGATTTATCAAAAACAAAGTTGCAAGATATAAAAATAGTTTTTAAACCTGTCAAAGAATGGTTCTTTATGAATGTTTTTCAACACATTTATTGTTTTCACTGAGGTGTTCCCATACACACTACAGGCAAACGCTGGCATATTTGTTTCGATATCACCTTTAATATATCCTAAATCCTAAATTTAGTTTATTGGAATATTTCAATCGGGCATCGTTTAAAAAATCCCAATTTATTAGGAAGGTATTTGATATTTTCTCTAGCTGTAAATTATCATTTTATAGATTAATATATAAAATTCAGCTTTACATATTTTACTTGAAAAATAGATAATTAAATTGGAATTACATGTTCTAAATTAATAAATTTGTAGACTACCTTTGTTTCCAATATTATTTTAATTCTATTCCTCGTCTTTTCTTACGTGGGGCGCATAAATGTAGATGTGATTTATATATAGCCTCTTCTTCTGTCAAATCCCGAAGTATTCATTGTGACTTCTCAAGACAAACGTCAATACTACTGTAGAATAAATGTGCTAATGAGTTTATTTCTGACTTCTCTTATCTGCCTTTAGCCCAAAGCACCAGGCGTGGGTCAGGCGGACACTATCCACATTCCTTTTGTGTTTACTTCCTTCAACCAACCTCCCCTGTCCCCCTCCCCAAAACCATTTCCTCGTCCCCCGTTCGGGTAGTTCAGAGTCTTTCCTCCAGATATCAGAACAACCGTTAAAAAAATAATCGTTTTAAAATAATATTTATTCCGTTTTTTCTGTTGTGACTATGGATTTTTTTTATGGAAACGTCTTAGTTAGATAATATTGTATATATATAGCTTTTAAATTTTTATTATTTATTTCTGAATCACAATTTATTTTAAACGAATCTATTAAGGATTTATGAGCTTTTCAAACATATAATGAAATAGATTAAAACAAAGGTACGTTGCCATATTCTTACGCTCTTCAAAAATGCAAAATAATATATTATAGCATTTTTTATTGTTTCGTAAACATGATTCCCCTAAGAGTCTGCACGGTCTTCTTTGCCACATTTGGGAGCAATGGCGGTACAGGTCTAATATCCTCTTAAGCGGCCATGAACTCTTTCCCAAGGGACGCACCTTCAAGACATAGAATTGCTGTGTCTCATCATTTCAATAAGTTTATTTGTGCAGTACAATCACGTCCTCCATCATAGGACACTACACAAATAAACCTCTACAACAAGATAATAAAACAAGAGGATATTAAAAAATTTACCAAAAGATTAATTTTCTGAAATCTTTAAATAATTGAAAAAGTTTCATTTATCTTTCCTAAGGACTTCATACAATATACAGAGTGATTTGAAACTTTTTACTCACTTTAATGGGAGCTAATCAGATAAGGAGCCCTAAGCAAACCTTTTATCGATAATAGCTGTAGGCAATACCAGCAGACGTCCCCCTTAGGTGCTAAAGGATGCTATTGTTACATAAATTAAAAACAGAAAATGTTATGCCTAACAGATCAACGCTTAGATTGCCGTACATTTTCAAAGATTCCCCAGCCCCATATGCTAAATGCATGTCAGCCATCTCAGAATCCGTGAAATGATCCTTGCTATATGTACAGTACGAAGCTCGCGTTACCAATGACGCCAGCGAGAAATATACATTTGATGCGCAGCCTAACAGCGCCTTCTACCATCAAGGTTGACGTCTGCGGATATACATTAATTAAAGCAAAAGGTTTGTTTTAGTGTTCCATATCCCCCATCAACGTTTGTACAGAGAGTTTCGAATAATTCTGTACACATATTACACATAGAAAGCACCATAAGTTAATCTTGAAGTGTTAATTG